>CM055099.1:66927851-67501583 GCA_029204225.1 Diphasiastrum complanatum | reverse complement strand
GCCTGTAGACAATGTTTAGAATGTGCCAAGGCTGGGTTTCATTGAAATCAAAAGTAATCACCATACAATGAGAGGAACTCGAGTTTCTCTTTGAGGCTCCAAAAAGTTTCTATCTTCTCACTATGGAGAATGAGAATACATAGTAAAACACACTTCCTTTGCTAATTTAGGTGAAAATCCAGCATGTAATAAGGAAGTAGACTCCACTTTCTTACCCTAATGTGAAAACCCTAGCCTAGATCCAAGAGTCATGCTTGGTAGGTGCATGGTAGGTACAAATCTCATCATAAATCATGGTCTAGTTCCTACAATGTAGGAATCACTACCAAATGGACACAACCACTCCTCTTGACTCGTGGTAACCTAATTTAGGTGTGAATGTACAAGTGGCACTTTGGCCATTCAAATAACCAACAAATAATATTGACAAAATGTACAATATTCTACATGGCTAGATTTGCCAATGTAGGCAATTTTTCACACTCCTCCTCAAATCTAGCCTTGGAAATCACAATGCTTTTATCAATAACTCCAATTGAAGATCTAAGCTTGACAAATGAATCTTTAGGTAAAGATTTGGTAAACAAATCAGCCAAGCAACTTGATGATGGCACGTGCTGGAGTTTGATCTCTTTGGCTTGCACTTTCTCCCTCACAAAATGATGAGCAATTTCGATGTGTTTGCTGCTTGCATGGAATGTAGGATTAGTTGCAAGTGATTGGGCTGATTCATTGTCACAATAGATGATAGGAATCTCCTCCTCCATGACATGAAGCTCCACCAATAGCCTTTTGAGCCACAAGACCTCCTTGCATGTTGATGTCAAGGCCTTGTATTCGGATTCTATGGAAGATAGGGAGATGGTATCTTGCTTTTTGGAAAGCCATGATACTACTCCATCACATAGAAAGGTGGCAAAGGGACTTGTTGATCTTCTATCCACTTTGTCATATGCAAAATCCGAGTCACTATAGGCTCTTAAGACAAGATTAGTTCCTCTATACAAAATGCCCTAATTTTTAGTGGATGAAATGTATCTAAGAACTCTTTTGGCCATCTTCCAATGTGAAACTAGAGGACTTTGCATGAATTGGCTTAACTTTCCAGCACTATAACTAAGATCAGGTCTAGTTATAGCTAAATAGATCAAAGAGCCAATAAGCCTTCTATATAATGTGATGTCCTCAAAGGATGCTTCATCACAACCAATAGATGCTTTTACATGTTGCTCCATTGGTGTCTCAATGCCTTTACAATTCTTCATTCCAAATCTATCTAGGATGGATGTAGCATATTTAGATTGACAAATAAAGCTAAAATCACATCCTCTAATAATCTCTATTCCAAGAATGAAGCTTAATAGGCCGAGATCTGCCATCTTAAACTCTTTTGCTAAAGCAATTTTTACATCTCTAATTCCATCTAGATCATTACCACTCAAGATAATGTCATCTACATACAAATCAAGAATAATGATCATGCCATCATAAAATCTTATGTACAATGATGGATCATTGTTAAAATTGGAAAAAGAAATCATATTGATTTCTTGGCTTCCTACAAATGTTGTACCATGCAAGTATGTATCTCATAAATGCAAAATGCCAAGTTTGGCCTATATAGAACTCGAGCTACATAGTTATGTAATGTCTAGATTGAAGAATACAACTTGCATATAGTTTGTAGACATAGAACTGGCAAAGTCATGCTTGTAGAAACTCATGGCAATTCACATGCATTAATTGTAAGTGATCCATAGTGACATGCAACGCATGCACAAAATGTAATGGACACATGCATGATGATTTGTACTTTGTTAGTTAGAACTAGCACACTTGTAAAAATTTGGTAGAATTTCATGCATGGCAAGTGACAAATGTCATATAGACTCTAGATGTCACTTTAGTTGTCATTTTGGAATGGATAGATGTGGTTCTACCTCGAGCTACCTCAAAATCCATAAATATGTATAGCTCTCCTCACAATTAATGATGAAAAACCAAAATTTTGTAGCTACCTCATGCCATTTTGGATCTAAACTATTTTGCTAGTTATCTCTCTAGCTTTCTCTCTCTAACTCGTGTTGAAGCTAATGCTAATACACTGAAATCTTGTACTTTTGTTCATTCTTTGATTCATTGCTATCATATTCAGTTGCTTAGCATGCTAGATTGTGGTTAAGCCATTTCTTCTGAACTAGATCTTGCTAATCAATCTAGAATCAGATACCAGTGTTATAGCTTAATAGAAAGCTTATGATCTGTACTTTCCATAAAAATTGAAACCAAATCAATTTGATGTGTCTAGCAAGATTTATAAGCTCTTAAAGAGGATAAGGATAGGTCCAAAATCCGAGTGACAGCATTTTGATTTGATTCAATCTTGCTTTGTTCTGAATCCATTGTTTTGAGCAACCTACACAAGAAAACTGAAGATCAAGACTGAGTTTGAAGTAATGAACACCTTTTGAGCCTTCTAAGAGTCAATTGTATTTTCTTTTGAAGCATTTCACACGTGTCAAAAGTAGAATTCAAACTAGCCAAAGTGTCTCAATCCACTTTATGTGTCTGATCTAGATAACTTGTTTTGTGGAATATTTGAGAATCATCTCAAATACAGTTGCAAGTGCTTCACATAGGAGGGTAGTACATCCTTGAAAATACCTATAGTGAAAGAGAGCAACAACTTTAAGTCTAATTGGAACAAGCTCAAAGATATCTCAGTCCAATAACTAAAAAGTCTTCATTAAAATGGCATCTCAGAGAGGATATCTTCTAGAAGCCAGTGAAAGACTAAACACTTCTAATTACTCAATTTGGAGTTCAGAATGGAGTCAATTTTGATACTCCAGGATGTTATGGATATTGTGCTTGGTGTTGAGGAGGAGCCTCAAGCACAGACTGAAATTCTTAAGTATAAGAAAAGAGCTAGAATGGCTCTACATTTCATTAAGATGAATGTATCTAATGAAATTCTGCGAGAGATAGGATCTTGCACTACAGCCAAAGAAGCTTGGGATGCACTAAAGACCATCTATTAAGCAAAGAATACTTCTAGAATACTCACTCTTAGGAATCAAATTTTCCAAAGTTTTCAAAGAAGTGAAGAGAGTGCATCTAACTATATTCTGAGAGTTAAAGATTTACATAGAAAGCTTTCTTGTGTTGGTGTTACTATTAACCAAGATGAGCTAGCCCAAGTCATACTGAATGGCTTGAGAGATGACTATGATAATCTTGTTCGGTCTTTTGCTATTAAGGAGGAGTTTCCTAATCTGGAAACTCTTCAAGGAATTTTTATTTCTGAAGAATCTAGACAAAGCTATAAACTCTCCAAGATGAACAAACTCGAGCATGGTGGAAGTGACAAAGCCCTCTTTGTCAAAGGCAAGCAGAAAGGAAGGAGTAAGAACCAGTTCTCTCAAGCATCCAACAAAGACAAAGCCAAAGATTGAGAAAAAGATGGTGAAGAGGATGATACATCTCATCCTTCTAACTCAAAGACCAAAAAGAAGAAAGTGAACTGTTTCTTTTGTGGCAAGAAGAGGCACTATGCCTCTAATTTCTTTAAGAAGAAAAACCAACTCAAGCAAGCTAATCTCTCCAAAGAGATTGAAGAAGATTCTATTGCAAGTGATGGAGAAGGATCACTTATGGTGTCCAGTTTTTCTTCATCACCTTTCAAGAAAGATGGAGCTTGGTACATAGATAGTGGAGCTTCTTCACATATGTGCTGTTCAAAGGAGTCATTTGACTCAATCTTACCTTTCAAAGGACTCAAGAGATCTATTTACACACCTAATGATCATGAGTGCCCAATAGAAGGAATTGGCAACATTCCATTGAAGCTTTTTTCTTCAAAAGTTCTTGCACTTTCTAATGTTCTTTTCATTCCAAAGCTTACAAAGAACTTAATTAGTGTGGGAAAGTTGCTTGAGAATGGTTGTGATGTAAAGTTCAACTCCAATACTTGTTTATCAAGAGAAATGATGAGATCCTTGCTGATGGATCTAGATGTGGTGGAATTTTTAAGTTGAATTTTCATGAGAATGCAAACCTTTGTGAAGTTGCTTTGTTATCTAAGGAGGAGCTGTGGCATAGAAGGTTGGGTCATCCTAACTTTAAATCTATGTCTTCTATGGCAATTATGCTTGTAGAAACTCGTGGCAATTCACATGCATTTATTGTAAGTGATCCATAGTGACATGCAAGGCATGCACAAAGTGTAATGGACACATGCATGATGATTTGTACATTTCCGGTTAGAACTAGCACACTTGAAAAAAGTTGGTAGAGTTTCATGCATGAGAAGTGACAAATGTCACATAGACTCTAGTTTTCACTTTAGATGTCATAAAATGATGGATGGATGTGGTTATACCTCGAGCTACCTCAAACTCCATAAATATGTGTAGCTCTCCTCATGTTTTATGATGAAAAACCAAAGCTTTGTAGCTATCTCATGCCATTTTGGATCCACACAATTTTTGCTTGTTATCTCTCTATCTTTCTCTCTCTAACTCGTGTTGAGGCTAATGCTAATACACTGATATCTTGTACTTTTGGTCATTATTGATTCATTATTATCATATTCTGATGCTTAGCATGCTAGATTGTGGTTAAGCCATATCTTTTGAACTAGATCTTGTTAATCAATCTAGAATCAGGTTATTCTGCTAATCACAAAGCTTAATTAGATCCATCATACTTGTGGACATTCCCCACACGTGTGAATTTTGGAAATTTTTTCATGGTATCAGAGCCAAATTGAGCTTTGCATGCTAACATCTCTGATTGTACAAGAAATTGAGAGCTAATTCAAGCAAAAAAACAGTTTTGCATTTTTTCTCACCTTTCTCTGAAGTGTATTTGGATCAAATCAGATTGGAACTAAATTTTCAGACCTGAATAGTGGTAGTACGGAATTCTGGAATTTCGCACGTGTGAAAATCAGAGATTTTCAGTCCCTTCTATCTTCTTGCTTGTAGATCCAAAGATAGTGGTCTTATAGCTTGATGGAAAGCTTATGATCTGTACTTTCCATAGAAATAAAAACCAAATCAATCTGATGTGTCTATCAAGAGTTATAAGCTCTTAAAGAGGATAGGGATAGGTCCAAAATCTGAGTGACAACATTTTGATTTGATTCAACCTTGCTTTGTTCTGAATCCATTGTTTTGAGCATCCTATACAAGGAACTCAAGATCAAGACTAAGTTTGAAGTAATTGAAAATCCTTTGAGCCCTCTGAGTGTCAATAGTGTTTTCTTTTGAAGCATTTCACACGTGCCAAGAATAGGATTCAAACTAGCCAAAGTGTCTCAATCCACTTTGTGTGTCTGATCTAGATAATCTTGTCTTGTGGAATATTTGAGATCCTTCTCAAATAACGGTTGCAAGTGTTTGACATAGGAAGGTAGAATATCCTTGATAATACCTATAGTGAAAGAGAGCAGCAACTTTAAGTCTGATTGGAACAAGCTCAAACATATTGCAGTCCAATAACTAAGAAGTCTTCATCTAAATGGCACCTCTGGGAGGATATCTTCTAGAAGCAAATGAAAGACTAAATACTTCTAGTTACTCAATTTGGAAGTTCAGAATGGAGTCTATTTTGATACTCCAGGATGTTATGGACATTGTGCTTGGTGTTGAGGAGGAGCCTCAAGCACAGGCTGAAATTCCTAAGTATAGGAAGAGAGCTAGAATGGCTCTACATTTCATTAAGATGAATGTATCTAATGAAATTTTGAGAGAGATAGGATCTTGCACTACAACCAAAGAAGCTTGAGATGCACTTAAGTCCATCTATGAAGCAAATAATACCTCTAGAATACTCACTCCTAGGAATCAGAATTTTCAAAGTCCCAAAGAAGTGAAGAGAGTGCATCAAACTATGTTCTGAGAGTTAAAGATTTACATAGAGAGATTTCCTGTGTTGGTGTTACTATTAACCAAGATGAGCTAGTTCAAGTCATTTTAAATGGCTTGAAAGATGACTATGATAATCTTGTTCAGTCTTTTGCCATTAAGGAGGAGTTGCCTAATCTAGAAACTCTCCAATGAATTCTTATTTCTAAAGTGTAAAAATTACAGCAAATAAGGATCCTAAAACACTTGAAATGATGAGGGAAACAATAGATTATGATTTCATAAGATTAGCACAAGTTGAACCATCAAAATCCATCAAAAATCTATGCTTGAACCTCACTAAATGGCCCAAATCCTTGAAGAAGGCTTCACACGTGTGAAAGTACGGCCTCCCACAGTCTGAGTGCTGTACACCAGACCTACATTCAATCCTATAATCATTAGTAATCACAAGTACTCAAACAATTATGAACATAGAGAGCAATTGCACCATTATGAGAGAAAAAACATGAAATTGCTTGATTGATTTTGGTGAGATATCATCACCTATATATACATGATCCATCACGGTTTTGGGCAGGTATGAGTAGCCCTAAACCTATCCCTAATGCTAATTTTGGTGGATCTTTCATCCCTACCAAGTTAGGGTTGGAATCTTGGAGATCCCTCAACAATGCAAAAATTACCAAAAATAGCTCCTATTTTTTCTCCCTTGTATCTAAG
Source organism: Diphasiastrum complanatum (assembly GCA_029204225.1). NCBI lineage: Eukaryota > Viridiplantae > Streptophyta > Lycopodiopsida > Lycopodiales > Lycopodiaceae > Diphasiastrum > Diphasiastrum complanatum. The sequence goes on along the minus strand of CM055099.1, from coordinate 67,494,990 downwards.
CATAATTTGGACTCATTCCAAAGGTTCTAACACTTAGGTCTACTTGAGAACATCCTTATGAATGGAATCCTATGCTATTTGGCACGTGTGACAAGCCACATCATGACCATCTAACTATTTACAAGTCATATGACCAAAACTAGTCAAGCTAGAATTGTGAATTTTTAACACTCCTCCTCACTATCTAGCTTGGTTCAATCATTGCTTTACTAATCACTCCAAGTGATGATCTGAACTTCATAAAAGGTGTCTTTTGAAGTGGTTTAGTAAGTAGATCAGCTACACATTCATTGCTTGGAACATGCTCCAAAGCAATCTCCTTGGCTTGCACCATTTCTCTCACAAAGTGATGGCATATCTCAATGTGCTTAGATCTTGCATGGAAGATTGGGTTAGATGCAAGGTGTTGGGCTGATATATTGTCATTGTAGATGATTGGTGCCTCCTCTGAATCCATGATCTTTAGCTCCACCAATAATCTCTTGATCCAAAGTACCTCCTTTGTAGTGGTTGTCAAAGCTTTGTACTCGGCCTCGGTTGAAGATAGAGATATAGTTTCTTGCTTTTTTGAAAGCCATGAAACCACACCTTCTCCTATGAAAGTTGAATAGGCACTTGTTGATTTCCTATCCCTCTTGTCCCCTGCAAAATCTGAATCACTAAATGCATGAAGGTTAATCACATCTCCTCTATATAGAATCCCAAAATCCAATGTACCCGAGATGTATCTTAGAATCCTCTTAGCCTTTTTCCAATGGATATTCAATGGCTTTTGCATGGATTGGCTCAACCTACATACACTAAAGCTAAGATCTGGTCTAGTTATAGTGATCCACATTAAGGAACCTATAAGTTGCCTAAACAAAGTGATGTCCATGAAGGATCTTTCATCATCTTCATTTGGCACTTTTACATCTTGCTCCATTGGTGTGTCAACACTTTTGCATACTTCCATCTTAAACTTCTTCAAAAGACTTTGAGCATAGTTTACTTGACTTATAAAGATAAAATCAGACCCTCTAAGTACTTCTATGCCTAAGATGAAGTGAAGACACCCTAGATCTACCATCTTGAACTCTAAGGATAGATCTATCTTGATTTTTTCAATACCATCAACACTATTTCCACTAATGATGATGTCATCTACATAAATGAGTAAAAGTACAATACCAACATCATCAAACTTAATGTAAAGAGTGGGATCATATTCACTTTGAACAAAAGAAAGTGAAATAAGATAGCAATGTAGTCTTGAATTCCAAGATCTCGAGGCTTGCTTCAAGCCATAGATGCTTCTTTGGAGATGGCATACTTTGTTCTCCATTCCATGCTTGATGAACCCTTGTGGCTGCTCCATATAGATATCCTCTTCCAAAAAACCATTCAAGAAAGCATTAGAGACATCCATTTGACATAGAATCCATCCAAAATGTGATGCAAGTGCAATGATTAGTCTTATTGTGACCATCTTGGCCACGGGTGCAAAAGTTTCCTCATAGTCTATCCCTCTCTCTTGAGCATAACCTTTTGCAACTAATCTTGCTTTATGTTTGTTAACACTCCCATTTGCATTCAACTTAAGCTTGAAGACCCACTTGCATCCTATTACATTCCTTTGAGGTCTCTCAACAAGCAACCAAGTTTCATTCTCAATCAAGGCATCATACTCATCCAACATAGCTTTATACCATTCTTTGGAGTTCAATGCATCTTCAACATTAGACGGTTCTTCAAAACTAGATAAAGCATAAGAAGTGGATGATATACCCTCAACTTGCTGTCCTTTGCCTTGATATGTGAGCCTTGATGGCTCCACTTTTGCCCTTGAAGATCTCCTTGGTGTGATAGGTGGGTTTGGTGCTTGCTCCTCCATGAGCTCCTCCTCAAAACCAAGATCTTGCTCCTCGGCCATCTTCTTCTTGATTGTTGGAGCACTTGAGCCTTCTTCAAGCATATGCATATGATGTTCATCAAAGATGACATCCCTTGAAACAACAAATTTGTTCAAGTATGGGAGATAGACTTTGTAGCCCTTGCTTGAGCTTGCATATCCAAGCATGATCCCTCTTGTGGAAGATGGATCCTCCTTGGTTCTTGTTTCCAATGGCACATGCACATAACATATACACCCAAAAACTTTCAAGTGATTAAGATTGGGTTTCTTTCCATACAACATCTCATAAGGAGTTTTGCCTTCAATTGCTTTGCAAGACACCCTATTCATCAAGTAGTTTGCACATAGAAGAGACTCACCCCAAAAGGATTTGGGAAAACAAGCATCTAATCTTAAAGCCTTAGAACATTCACATAATGTTCTATTCCTTCTTTCAGCAACTCCATTTTGTTGAGGAGTGTAAGGACAAGAAGTCTCTTTCTTGATCCCTTCCTCCTCACAAAAGGCCTTGAACTCATTGGAGATGAATTCTCCACCATTGTCACTTCTAAGAATCTTGATGCTATGATTATGATGCTTTTCCACAAACAACTTGAACTTTACAAAAGTATCAAATACTTGAGACTTGAAAGAAAGTAAGAACACCCAACAATATCTTGAGTAGTCATCAATGAAGGTTAAAAACATGGATGAACCTCCATTAGATTTGGTGCTAGCAATGTGCACATCCGAGTGTATGAGTTCAAGAGGATGAGATGACTTTGTGATGGAGTTAGGAAACACCTTCTTATGTGCCTTGGATAAGGCACAAGCTTCACAAACCTTGTCTTCCTTCCCAATAGACCTTGGTAGGCCTAAAACATACTCCTCCTTGATCATAGCCTCCATGGAACCCGAGTTGACATGTCCAAGTCTTTTGTGCCATAAAGTAAAGGTAGATATCTTGCTCTTCTCGGCCAACATGACAACATTAGTATCCACAAATGCATCCAGTCACCTCAAATCTTTTCACCAAGGAGATCTCAAAGAGAAAGATCCGAGCCTAGGAGGCTTACCTATGAAGAGAGAGGCAAGCAAGTGGAAATCAACTCCATTAATTGTGCTTATTCTATTTCTCGTGAGGAGCCAAAGGATGTATATGATGCACTCAACTCAAAGGAATGGTATCTTGCCGTGAAGGAGGAATATGGTGCTTTGAAGGCCAACAAGACATGGGAGCTTGTGGATCTTCCATCCAACAAGCACACCATTGGTTGCAAGTGGGTTTTTCGAGTCAAGTATAATCAAGATGGCACAATCAACAAGTACAAGGCTAGACTTTGTGCTAAAGTTTTTGCTCAAGTTTATGGACTTGATTATGAGGAGACTTTTGCTCCAGTAAAGATGGTATCAATTAGAATCATAATTTTTGTTGCTTGTTTTTTCAATTGGCAAGTTCTTCAACTAGATGTCTCTAATGCATTTCTAAATGGATATCTAGAAGAAGAGATTTATATGGATCAGCCTATTGGGTTCATCCATGACAAAGACAAAGTTTGCTTGCTCTTTAAAAGTATATGAACTAAAGCAAGCTCCAAGGTCATGGTATTCTCGACTTAACACCTTTCTTGAGTCACTAGGATTTAATCTTAGTAGCTATGATCCTTCCTTATATGTCAAGTTTTCTGATAAAGATATTGTCATCCTTCTTATTTATGTTGATGATATCATTTTGATATGAAGTTGTATCAAGTTAGTTGAGGAAACCAAGATTGCACTTGGAAAAGAATTGATTTACTCTTGTGGAAGTTAATTGGTAAAACAGACAGTGTGAAGAGAATTCACCAGAAATTGTTTGTTTTGTGTGTATTGCTTGTAAGACACATAATTCATGAGTCATTCGGATTCATCACGAAATTGTGTGCATAGGATACTGAATTCTTGGATGAGTATTTCTTAAATGAGAAATAAATTTGATTCATTAGTGATAGTATCCCTGTGAGCTCAATTGGATACCGGATTCTAATGGTTCCAAGAATGATAAACTGAATTTTTGGAATTCAGTAGAACTCCATAATCTCTAGATGTTGTTCTAGGTGATTGTATAAAGTTTATCTTGATTGTAGAATTTGAAACTCATAATCTGGTTAAGAATTGGGTTGGAAGAATATTCTTGGAATCCAGTTATTTTTCCTTGTGGAAATGATTTCAGAATGATTCTTATATTTCTTGAGTTGTATGTTGTACATATACTCCAATATCTTTCAATGATTAAATATGGTTTTGGAATCCTGTAAATTATGATTGAGGAATCATAAGATTCTAAATGTTTATGATTGACGGCTCATAAATTGTTACTTAAAGTTCATTTGAAGATTATAAGAAAATGTGAAGATTCTTAAGACAATGAGTAATTCTTGATCAGTTAGGGAGAGTCAAGGATTTAGATCTATTAGTTGAACTCTAAGTTTCTTTACTCCAATGCATACTTGATATTGTATGAATCTCACAGGCATTTTTATTAAGTAATTGCTTACTTATGAGGAATTTGTTTACCTTACAAATTGTAGTAAATAAGTGCTTGTGTATAGAGTTCAGTCTATATCTCCAGATTTATGGGAGACAAACAATTCTATTAAGATATAGATAGTTGCTTATTGCTTGCATATGATGCTAGAAATGGGGCTGTTAACTCATTATAGTAACTGCAGTACTTTAGTTTGAGTTATAATTGTTTGAGACTTGATGGATCTCCTAGAGATTTTAGATAATTGAATTGTGGTATTTTAGAATATTTGGATATTTTAAGATATGTGTACCAAGAAGCATTATTTTTTGCAATTAATTGGATTGGAATTTCATTAGGTTTTGGATTTGATTTCTGAAATAAAGTTAAATCACCCAGTGTTTCATGTAATTGGAATTACATGAAGGTGATGAATTTTTATTTTGGAGTAGATCAACCCATTTGGAAGACTTATTGCTTAGTGTATCTTTGGAATTTGAATTAGTATTTATGAGTAGAGGCAAGCAATTAAAGAATTGTTGCATCTCTGAATATTTATTCAAACAGAAAGATCAGACTAAAAATAATGATTCATGGGTAAGATTTGAAAGCTTAAGGAATAGTTTCATATTTTTCTTTTTTCCATTTCGAGGACAGAACCTGTTTAAGAGAGGACATATTCCTCTAGGACCTAGAATAGTCCTAATATGGTAGACCGGCCCTCCAGTGTTCAAGATTATTGGTCACGCCTAGATTTAATTCCACATCGAGACCTGTTGGTGACTAATGACCTTGAGAGGACCCAGACACTCTAATTAAAACATATGGAGTAGTGCATGTATGTGTGACTGATATAGGCATGAAGAATGCATGAAGAGTTGTGATCTATTTATAGTTGACCTACATGGGGATTACATGGGTTCATGCACAGGATCCTACTCTCTATATATTGAGGTAGTGATTTTGTCGTCGACGACTTTGGTCTAGGTTATAAGTTGAGCTCTTCTCCTCTTGCTATCACATGGCATGGCTTGGGGGCTAGATCCAGGAGGATTCTCTAGGAGGGATCTAGGATTGGTTGGGTCATTTTTCTTCATTGTCTCTCGTGTGTTTTCCTATCCTCATCTTAGGGGTTTACCCTAGTGGTCTTTACACTTCATGCTTAGAGATCACACATGCATCCAGTTTGAAAAGCTTCCCATGCCTCCTTCCTTGGGCAATCAAGGTTTCACATTTACTTATCAAACAAGCATCTCCAATGAACTCAACATCAAGCCCCTTGTCAATCACTAACACTAAGCATCTTCTTAGTGATTGAAGGAATGTACAATACATTTTCAAGATTAGCTTTTCTATTCGTTGAAATAGAAATAGGAATTGTGCCTATGCCTTTGATGTCACCTTGACCATCAGTTGCAGTACAGATGATGTTGCTTTCTCCCTCATAAGACAATAAGGATGAAAAGTATTTCTTATGTCTTGTCATGTGAGATGAAGCTCCACTATCAATCCACCAAGGATCATTCCCATCTATATTTGCAAGCAAACTTGGAGTCATAACAAGAGATTCAGAAATGCTATTCTCTTCTTCATCTATTGCTAGATTTGCTTGCCTCTCACCTTGCTCTCTTTTCTTCTTATGACATTCATTAGCAAAATGACCTTTTATCCCACAGTAAAAGCAATTGAACTTTGACTTATCTTTCTTTCTAAAAGAAGTAGAAGAGGAGGAGGAAGAGTGATCATCGTGATCCGAGTTACCACTTTGGACCAGTTTCCTTTGCCTTTTGTGAAGAAAGCCTCTTCACCTCCAGCTTGCAAGGATGCACCATCAAGCTTTGATTGCAACCTATGTTCTTCAGCCAATAAGATTTCTTGCAAGTCACCCACACTTGGCAAGACTCTTTGAATGGCAAAACTTTGCACAAGGTTAGCATGTTCATCTAGCAAACCATTCAACATAACTTGGACTATTTCACCATCTTTTATGCTTTCATCAATGCATGCTGGCTTCAATATAGATGGGTGGCTATTGCCTCCTACATCAAATCTACAATCTTCCTGAGTGTAGACAGAAACTGTTGATCTACCTTTGATTTGTTTAAGCATTCAACAGGAGATAAGCCAATATGCAGAATAAAGATTGACAATTGATCATGTACATACAACGATCAAGCATTAAGCAAATAAGATCATTCAACAAGAATACAAGATGTGCACAAAAAGGGCAATTGCATTACATGAATAATCCTCTTCTTAGAGCGTTGTGTGACAACCAACCCACATAGCACGTTGGTGCAAGAGATACTATGTCTCTCATGAATTAAATTTTTCAGGTCTCACTTACTAGCGGACTCTTTGACTCAGCTAGCAACTATGTGCCTAACTCACATAACCTACGTATGTGTGTGTAACTATATGTAACCGATTTATTGGCGTTTACTCTGTATATTTAGAGACTGAGAAAAACATGGTTTAATTAGTCATGGATTACAAGAACACTGGGTTATGCATGTTCCAGTGGCACCCAGATGTCCGTCAGTATCGTTTGTGGAGTTGGCTGCACTCCTGCTACTCTACTTGATCTCCCCTGTCCTTGGAGCGTGAAGAAGCACCATTCTGGCAAAATCGTAGATGACCGTAGTTGTCTGCATATAGTTTTGCAGTCGTGAAACCTCTATTCACATGTTTTGTTGATGGACCGCAATCTGGCCCGCAATCCTACGGCTGCAATGGTTGCGGTCTTTGGGTTTTTTTGACCTTCGGCCTTTGGAGATTTTGGCCTTCGGGTGCTTTGGCATTTCGGGTGCTTCGGCCTTTGGACTTGGGGCTTTGGGCTGCAGGCTTTGAGCTTCGGCCTTTGGATAGTTTGAGGACTTGGGGCTTCAGCCTTCAGGTAATCCTGGAGACTTAAAATCAAAAGCTATCAAAGCTTTGTGGCTAGAAACCTTAAGTTTCTTCAGCTCCCTCTCAAAGCATGGTAGCTTGATGACTCCCAAACTTGTTCTCTGTTTTTCAAACATGCCTTTGTCTAGAGGCTTGGTGAAGATGTTGGTCACCATCTCCTTGGTTCGAATGAAAATAGTTTTTAGTTCGTTCCTTTCAACTAGGTCCCTTATCAAATGGTATTTGATGGCGATGTGTTTCATTCTTGAATGAAACACGGGATCGTTTGTTAGGTGTATGGTAGTATGTGTTGTCCATTTGTAGAATTAGAGGCTCATTGGTCATTTCACCCAATCTGTAGAGGAACTGCCTGAGCCATGTAATCTCGTTGGCCATCTTTGCGGCTACAACATATTTTGCTTCGCAGGATGACTGAGCGGTGATGGTATGCTTCATGCTGACCCAGAGAACTGCTGCATTTGCTGCCATGGTGCATCCTCCTGAGATGCTTTTGCAGTTGTCCTTGAGTGATAGGGATCTTGTGTGTGTTATAGTTGTTCATAACCAATGCTCAATGTACAATTTCCAAAGAGTCATCATTGTTTGCCTTTGAAAATGACATTTGTCCTTGAGGTTGTGTGCTCATAACTTCAATGATCTCTGATTGACATGAGATTCCTTCAGTTGACATAGGCCTATGGGATTTCGCTTATTGATGACTATTGTCATCCAATAAAGCATCGTTGTTGGCGTTGGTAGGAACACTTGTCGTTTGTGTCAGTTTGCACATAGTTGTTGCCTTTGATGCGACTTGAGAGCCCTTCATTGGTACAAGTTGCCACTTTATTGATGATGTGGTGGCAATGGTGAGGCAATTGGAAAAGCATGAATATTTTATCGCTTACATAAAACCAACTGCTTATTGATGATAATGGTGGTGGTGTTGTCACGAATATTCCATCTTGTTGGGAAGATGGATTTTTTGTTGGATCACGATTGCAGTCTGATAAGATGCTCTTGTTGTTGCCAAACTGAGCATTTGTTGTTGAAGTCCCTTGACTGCTCTTTGTGTTCCTATTTGAAAGTTGTTGAGATCATTGGTAAAGATGTAGAGATATATCCCAATGACAATTCATGTGATACTGCAACTGTAGAAGTAGAAAAAATAGCACCTATAGTGTGGCTGCAAAAGAAAACACACCAAACCATACGACAATAGAACAACAAACAGACAGAAACAAACGACATAGTTGACAGGACACTTGAAATAAGAGAAAAATGAAAAATTGTAGCAGATAACATTATAGAAGGAATTGCATGGCACTCTTAAACCAAACTCTTACAATCCAGTATCGAACTTGGCACAAGGCCATAGCTACAGTGTTAGAAAAGAAAAACAAATCATAACATATAACATTTACATAGCATGCAATAAGACAATTATGTCTTAGATTACTTTTACTCAGATAAAACATACGGGTTATCATCTAGACACAAAACTCATGATTCATCAGGCAAGAGCTCAAGACTTGGCTCCAGAGTATGATATCAATTGCTTGGTCATAGAGACGTAATGAAGACACAGATCTGAGATGGTACATTCTTGGTCTTATCAATGGATGGTGTTTGAGATAGACCTTACATGGTTGCTAGATAGGATGTAACTCTATTTGGATTGGAAGCAACTATGTATCTATGGATGACAAAAGAATCAGTAAGACTAGACGAGCCTAGGCACATCTAATACTACTAATTTTAGTAAGGTGCAAATGGATCAACTTGATGAGCAAGCACATTGGTATCTTCTAGATAATACATCGTTGGGTCTATGTAGTCGAAATCAACTTGTGTGATAGACGATGTAGCAATATGTTGACTCTCTACAAAAGACTGTTGTTTTGGATGGGGAGCGATCGACCTTGGATAATAAGACTTTGGTAATAGTCTGTGGGTTTCAATTCTCTTCTAATGGCCTTGGGTAACCCGACTAGGAATAGTTTAATGGCCATTTTTTGGGTGATTGTTTATCAAAACACTCTACCTTGAGACGTTTAAAACACTCAGAATAGGAGCATACTGACTTCTCTTGCCCTTCATTTTGATCTGAGTCATTTGGCTAAATGGGCTTTGGGTCAGCTTAGATGGTTTTTTGTTGACGAGAGATTTTTTTATGGTTTTCCATGACTCAATATTCGTACTCGCTAGATAAAATACCACTCTTTCGCATTGCCATTGAGAATAATTGGAAACAACCTTAACTTTTCAGCTTTAGAGTTGTCTGCATAGAACTTACAAGTGTTATCAAAATCTTGGAGGAACCTAACTAGATCCGATTATCCATCATACTTTGGGCATTGATTCTTGGAATCCTCTTATCTACTCGTGGTGGAGGCGGATTGTTTGTCTCCCCTGACATTGTGATCTAAGATAGATGATTCTACACACAGTGGTTAGATGATGAATGTGGAAGGTATTCACAAGATGATGATCTTATCACAAGGAATCTATGGCTTTCTACTAGGTCATGTCTAAGGCGCTTTCCTACTAGAGTGCCTAAGGCTATTTCTAACTAGATTGTCTCATGATAGGATGTGGAAAGTGAATTTGTACATGGCTATGTGTAGTGCATCTGATGATAGATTGACTTATCTTGGTGAAATAGTTTCGTTGCGTAACCGACACACCCTATCTGGGAACTTGCACAAGTCTAGAGCTTGCCAAAAATAGACTATGCAAGTACTATTTGAGGAAAGATCAAGAATTTGTACCGATAGATAATTTTGAGGAGGTTGCTATGTTTCTCTCACCTTCTCTGGACTTTCCTGATATTTCTGGAACCTGTGGTCCTTAGGGCAAAAGGACCTCAAACCTATTCGCATAGGCCATGTTTGATAATTTTAGGGGGCCTTTTTCAAATTCTTGGTCAAGAGATGTAAGTAGAGTATTTGCCAGGAATCGTTTAGAGATATTTTACCTCTGTGCGAATACTTACCATGATGAAATATGCAAATAGCCATTTTTGCTCTGTATCAGGTGATAACATAGAGTCTCATAATGTTTTCGAGTTATTCCAAAGAAATATGATCCTGGTTTGACATGTTTGGCATTGTTGACATGCCACTGTCATTTGCCTCAATAGAGTCTCCCGTTCTCATATTACCACTTGAGGGTGACAGTACCTAGATAGGCCTCTTCATCGACGGTCTCGAGATTTGAAGGCAATGGATTGATGCCCACTGGTCAGTAGTAACTCAGCATACAAAGCTTTCACTCAAAAAACTCATCGTTTGTTAGCTTGAGATTATGATAGGCATTTGCTCCTTGCCATCTGAACGCTCTTAACATACCATTGAACTCCTTACGAGAAAAGCAGCTGTCTTAGGCAAACTTGTTCCAAAACAAGCGCTCTCTATGTCGAGAATTTGTGTGAAAAATCTACTCGCCCACTGATAAAAGTTATCGAGTTTGATCAGGAGAGACCCAAAATGTGGTGGGCGAGTTGCTTATGTCACTAGTTTGGTCGGATTTAGGATTTTTTTTTTTAATGTCGTACCGTTTGGTCTTAGGTAGATCAGCTTACCACATATCGATTTTTTGGAAGGTTGATGAACTCGCACAAGGTTGAACGGCTCCCAAAGCAAGTAGAAAATGACTTGCACATGGGAACAAAATGACTCGCACAAACTTGGAAATGACCCGCACAGGTTTGAAAGGTTTCCAAAAGAACTGGAAATGACTCGCGCAAGGGAACATACTACTTGCACAGGCGTGTATACTGCGAAAAATGACTCGCATAAGAAAATCGGTACCCGCACAAGCAAAAATTGACTCGCATAAGACGTTCAGTACCCGCACAGGCTAAAATGACTCGCGTAAGCTCAATACCCGCACAGGCTAAAATGAATCGTAAGAAGATCAGTACCCGCACAGGCTAAAATGACTTGCATAAGAAGCTTAGTACCCGCACAGGAGGCTAAAATGACTCGTACAGGTCAGAAGGAGGTGAAAAACATCTCATAATGACTCGCACCGGTCAAAAGAAGTGAAAAACATCTCAAAATGACTCGCACCGGTCAAAAGAAGGTGAATGGTTATGATACAATCCTAAGTGCAACATTTCTCTGAACTCACGTGCGACTTTAGATGACTGAAGGGACTCACATGTGCGACTATCCAACAAGGGTTTGCATAGTTGTGCGAGTCACTTAGTCAACTCAAGAATGGTCAAAGTTGAGAATTTTTTTACCATAATCTTTCTAGAAGTCATTCGCACAATCACTTTTTATTGTAATAGGGTCTATTTTTTGTGCGAATAGCTTACCTCATTGCGGTGGCTGAAAATCAAATCACCTTGAGGCACTCAATGAGTACTCGCATAGAGGGCTAGAGTGTAGATCAACTCATAATAGGTCGATTTTGTTGTGGTGCGAATCATGTTAGTGCAAAAATGGTCAAGTTGGTTAAAACTTACCAGAAACTGTCAAAAAATGACTCGCACAACCATATTTTGGAGGGAAAATATCTATTTTAATCCAAAAATTAGGTGTGCGAGTAGGATTTGGGCAGAAATTTGAGAAACAGGCTGAGTACTTGCACAATAGTCCTGGATACTCGCATAGCCTGAGTACCCGTACAATAGACAAAATTGTAGAGGTAAGGACTCAAAATTGACAAAAATGACTCGTACACCTCAAAAATGACTCGCACAGACAGGATAAAAAAATGACTCGCACGCGGGAACTTACTTACTAGCGCACGGTGAAAGATGACTTGTACAGATTTGGAAATGACTCGCACAGGTGTGAATGACTTGCACAAACCTAAAAATGACTCGCACATGGGAACAATGCAAAAAACAAGTCAAAATGACTTGCACACCTCAAAAAATGACTCGTGCAACAGACTTATGAGGGTTTATGCACTCATAGAACAGCACCTAACGAAGATTTATGAACTCGCACACCTAATGCTTGGCTTAGGAATAGATGGGCGAATGTAGTTTGCAAGGTTAGGGGCTGAAAAACGATGTGGGGGGCCAATGATTTGAATATTCTGTAGCAGTTGCAAACATATTGCACTGACTCGATTAGTTGCCATTCCCCTCAAATCATCAATCCTCTCTTCACATTTTCATTTCATATCGAAATGATGCATTTTCTGAATATGATGTACCTTTACAATAATAACCTTACAGGCAGCATTCCAAGTTCTCTCATAAACCTCGACCACAAATTCTTAACCGGTGGTATACCTGAAGAGCTAGGGCTACTGGATCAATTGCAGATTTTCGTAGTGAAAGGTAACAGTCTCCAGGGAAGCGTTCTGGCATCTCTTCTAAATTTGAGTGCTCTTGTAGTTGTCGACTTTAGTCATGACAGGCTCGAAGGAGCACTTGTAGCTAAGAATTCAAGTGTTGATCAAGAGTTTCTGCCAAACTTGCGTGTCCTAAGCTTTGCCTCCAATTGTTGGATGGAGCCATTGTAGCTTGGATAGCAAATCTGAACAGTATGCAGCTTTTTGATTTGTCCCAAAATCGGTTCAGTGGGAAACTCCTAAGCAATCTCCTGAACCTTCACGGCTTTAAGGTGTTATACAACAACGGAACATTGGATGCTCATGGAATTGAAATCAATATCAAGGATAAGGATCAGTCTTTCCTGTATTTTTGGAGGACCACAGGTTCAGTTTCATCCATTCTTTGCAGTTGTCAGGTCAGGGCATGGAGCGGATTTGAGTTACAGGTTACAATCTGAGGTGGGGGAGAGGAGTGCGATAGTTTCTGGAGATCATGGCCAGCTAGCGTGTCACCATGATGGCCAGTAGAGAAGGTAGCAGGAGCTACCGATTCATCAAGGGCATCTGCTCTTGAGGAGTTGAAGAATCGGAGGTACAATGTGAGATTGGCTGGGCGTCTCCTTTAACTATCCTCGCCTATGCAAGACGGACAGCGAGATTCTGTCCACAGTTGCAGTTGCAACTCTTCTCACAGGAACATAAAAAGATTTTGAGAAAGAATGTTAGTAAACAAGTAGAACAACAGTAAAAAGCGGCTGATGGCAGCTTGAAAACATAGTTCGAGGATGAAACCATGTGATTGGCCAAAATAAATGCGCCGTATCCTGAATGATTGATCTGATATCTGTCACGTGCGAGAATGACACGCGAAGGGCGTGAAACTCCAACGATGGATATGCTTTGCAAGAAGGCTTGTGTGAACCTATGCGAGTGGGGACATATTTTGTATTTTTGAAGCTTTCTGCTACAAAAAGGAGACAAAAAAGAAAACCAAAGACAGAAACACATTTGATTTGAGCAATGAGTGATAGATCTTAAACTAAAACAAGCAGAAAATAGCAAGAATAGTTAGAAACAAGAATCATTTTAGCAAGAAATTGGCATCAGCACCAATGTTGGCTTGGCAGGATCCCTCCGGCTATGGCTCCAACTAGTGTATGTTATGGCGGTCTCCCAACTAGCATGCACTATGGCTTAATCCAACTAGCATGGGGAAGGAAGCATGCTGGCCAAGGGATAGATAGGATGGTGAGTATTGTGAGAGCAAGATCCACTCTTTCTTGCATAAGCTCATCTTGTTGCTAACACAAATGAGAAGATACAATTAAGAAACCCTAGATTAATCACTATGGCTGCCCCCCAATTAGTGGCTAAGATTAAATCTAAATCTGAAACCCTAATCTTCCTTGAATCCCAACCCTTAATTTGAGGCATTCCCTTCCAAACTAAGGTGACCCTCTCTTGAGGCTTACCCAACCAAGAGGAGACAACTAACTCAATAATACATTCCATACAATAGTTTACAACCAAAGGGAAGGTCCACAATGGGGAGACACAAGAGAGATGGGAAGATCCAAAATGTAGAATTCCTCTACAAGTGTTCACCTACAAATGAGCTCTCCACATTGACTTATAATTGGAGGCCCTTGTTTTACAATGAACCATCAAAAACTCAAAACCTGATAATTTAGTTAAGTTACAGATTGTAGTAATTTAAGTATAGAACTAAGTCACTTACAAAAGGTTCCATGGGAAAAATCCCCATTGGACCATGTGACTTATGTATATAAGTTAGGTTCCATGGAACAGACCCCCAATGGACCTAAGCTAGAGTTGCTTTAATTATATGACTTTAACTAACTTGAATTACCATATGGCTAGAATATTCAAAGCGAATATCAGTCTACAGTCGACTCATAATCTAGTGCAAGATCTTCCTTCCGTTAGCAAACCAACTTCTCCATGTGAAAGCTATATTATCAGCAAGCATGCTAGAAGTCCTTTTGATTCAGTTCATACTCCCAAAGGTTTGCTTGATCTTGTACATAGCGACATTTGTGGCCCAATGCAGACTGCTTCAAAAGAGAGAGCTCTCTATTTCCTAACCTTCATTGATGACTTTTCTCGAAGGACTGCTACTTATTTTCTAAAGAACAAATCAGAAGCATTCAAATTCTTCAAGCAGTTCAAGGCATCTACTGAAAATCAGACCCAGAGGAAGATTAAAGCATTATGGGCTGATGGAGGGGGAGAATTTATCTCCATAGAATTCAAGGAGTTCTGCAAGGCCAACGGAATACATCAACAGTACACAACCAACTACTCACCTCAGTCCAATGGCATAGCTAAGAGGAAGAATCAAACACTCATCAAAAATGCCAAGAGCATGCTGGCCCATGCCTCTCTTCCTAAGAACTTTTGGGCAGAAGCTGTTACTAGAGCTTCCTATCTACAAAATTGATCCATCATTAAGGCCCTGAATGGAAAAACATCTCATGAGGTGTGGACAGGATCAAAGCCATCACTCAAGCATATTCGAGTGTTTGGATGTATTGCTTATTCTCAGATCCCTGAAAATCTAAGAAAGAAGCTGGACGACACCAGCAGAAAGTCCATCTTCATCGGCTATTCCCCAGAATACAAGGCATACAAGCTCTACAATCTGGACACTCAGAAAACTTACACGAGCAGAGATGTCATTTTTGTGGAAGACAAATTTATCAACCACCAGGGGAAAGCTCCATCGACTTCCAATCCTAGAGTCAACAACCTCAAACTCGGGACTAATCACAAGCTCAACATCGACTCCAACAATGAGTTTGAACCTCGACAAGTCGAACCACATCAGAGGATCAAAGTTCAACCCAGAAGATCGAACAGATCCAGACAGCCTCCATCTCGATTTATGGATGATCCAGCTACAATGGACACCGAATTCGATTCTCTTATAGAGAATCAAACATGGACTATAACTCAGCTTCCAAGGATCAAAATTCAATTCCATGAAAATGGATATTCAAAGCGAAGTATGATGTTGAAGGAAGACTAAATTGATACAAGGCCAAACTAGTCACCAAAGGCTTCTCCCAGATTTCAGATCTGAAATATTCGAAGACCTTCAGCCCTGTCATTGAACATGCTTCAATTCGACTGCTACTCTCCTTTTCAGTTGTAGAGCTGACGATCTCTAAGTCCACCAAGAATCTTTGTGATCTCATATTGCTTTTGTCTGATAATTCATTTCTTCATTGTTTGGCTGCGTAATCACTTTAGCTCTGATGATTTCAAAGTTAGTGTTAAAAGATTGAACGTGACTCTTGTCATTATGTTTTGTTCAATATTGATAGGCATAGTCACGCATTAGAATTCCGCTGCGCTCGATAAGTCATTCACAAGCGTCGATGTAGGCTTGGGACTGGCGATGTGGCAAGCCATGTAGGCCTACCATAGGCTTGTATAGTAGGCCACATGGCCTACTATCTACACATCAGAGTGGTGTACAAAATACATGCAACCAATGGCAGGGGTCGACTTCATGTTGATTCGACGGGTCCACCTACAAGTTCTCCTGTTGTACCAATATTGCCTCGACAAGTCCTTGTACAACAACTCTCGAGCGTCCGAATCACCACTTCTGTTCAGCTCAAAGAATGATGTCAAAGTGGTTCCTGAACGTCCACCTACGACCTCCTCTAATCCACTCCCTCATTGAAGTACACCTAGAAATTAGCTACATTTACATTTATCAAATATACTATGCACAACTATATGAAGAAACTCACATACTTATGCATCACAAAATGTCATTTGCCACTTCAATCCTCAGTTCACAATCTTGGACTAGTAGTATTTTCCTAACTTGAGATTTTGTAGGCCTATGGCCAAATAAAAGTTAGAGATAGGTTCATACATGTATGTAGAGGCCCAAAGTATGTGTACACTACTTTTGAGGTCACATTAATTAGAGGAGGTCGAGTGTGGAGCTCTTCTATTGGCTCATAATTTGGTGCATTCCTATTTGACCAAATTTCTAGGTATATGGGTGAATCCTATTGGACCCCAATTTTAGCCTATCATAAGACAAGTGGCCAAGAGGCACTATGGCTGCTATAAATAGCCATCTCCACGAGTATGTACACATCTCATTTTCATTCTATTGAATGAATGTTATGCTCTTTGAAGATCCATCTTCTTCTCTCTCACTTTTTTGTTCATATCTTGCATTCTAGCCACTAGAATTGTGATTTCTTTGTTGCTATGGCTTCACACGTGTGAAATGCAGGTTGTAGGCTCTGAAGTACGGACAGGGACAGCAAGTTTCTGTTTGTGGAAGCTTATGATCAGATTTTGATGTTTAGTTGATGTTTAGTATGCTTAACATCACAATTTCTATCATTTTTTCAATCTAGATGTGCATAACTTCCATGGCCAAGATCTTTATGAAACTTTAGCATCTTTTGGATCTGAGTTTTTCACATGGTATCAGAGCATTAGGCGGCCAAATGTGCAGGTTTTGCCAGATTTAGAAGAGATTTGTGGGCGAGTTTGCTTTTGTAGCATTCCAATCAAGTTTCTAGCTAAAAATCTTGTTGATTTATGTGTAGAAATTGGATCTTTGTGATCAAAACATCATTTGTATGCATTTCAATTGAAGTAGGGCGAATTCCCTCTGTACTTATCAGAATAAGGAGACAAAAATTGTTTTGGAAAGAGGGAGATGCAAGATCCAACAAGATCCTATTAGTTTTCCATTCTAGCATATAGTTTTTTGATTCAATTTCTTGCTTCTTCATGTCAAAAACTTCAAAATTGATGTAACCCTCTGATTTTCAGTTTGCTGAATGATTCAAGAGTGTATTTCAATCTTAGGAGTGAGGGAAAAGCAAGTATATTGAGGTTTGGTCTTGGTTTGATCAAGAAATCATAAAACTAGTGGCTAAAATTAAGGAAAAAGTGAGGAAAAGAGAGAAAAAGTAAGGTTTTAGGTTCCAAATCTTTGTGATTTCTTCTTGTGTTTCATTTGTTGATTCAAGAGAGTGCTTAGTGCATTGGAACAGGTCAAAGATCAGAGATCAATCATTGCAACATGGCTACAAATGGAGGCTACATGTTGGAAAGCAATGATAGGCTTACCTCCCTCAACTATTCTACTTGGAAAGTAAGGATGGAGTCTTTGCTTGAGATGAATGAGTTGATGGATATTGTTGTAGGTGTGGAGGAGAGACCTTTGGCACCTCAAGAACAATTGAGGTATGACAAGAGGGCAAAGAAAGCCCTTCACATGATCAAGATGAATGTGACAAATGAGCTTATCAAAGAGGTTGGTAAGTGCACATCATCTAGTGAAGCTTGGGAAGCCTTGAAGAAGGTTTATGAATCCAAGTCTACTTCTAGAGTGTTGACTTTAAGAAGGCAAATCTTTTCTTGTATGCAAAAGAAGAGTGAGAATGGACATGCTTTTGTTTTGAGAGTTAAAGCATTGAATGATGAGTTAGCATGCATTAATGATGGCATAAATAATGAGGAGCTTGTTCAAGTGATTCTCAATGGCTTGTTGGATGATCATGCTAATCTTGTTCAAAGTTATGCTATCCAAAAATGTTTACCAAGTGTTGGAGACTTGCAAGAGGTCTTGTTGGCTGAAGAATTCAGGTTGCAAGCAAGAGTGGGAGCATCTTCTACATCTCAAGGAGGAGAAGAGGAGGCAATGTTCTCTAAAGGCAAGTTCAAGGGCAAAGGTAAAAGCAATTGGTCTAAAGGGCAAGACCAAGGTGAGCACTCTACTTTTGGCAAAAAGAAGGATAGATCTAAGCTAAAATGTTTCTATTGTGGAGTCAAAGGGCATTTTGCTAGTGATTGTTTTAAGAAAAAGAGGGATCAAGGGGAAAAGCAAACCAATCTAACTATTGATGAGGGTGGGGATGAGCTTCTTTCAAATGATGCTTTTGTTATGTCATCTTGCTTGTTGGCTAATCATGGAGACATTGATCCTTGGTGGATTGATAGTGGAGCCACTTCTCATATGACATATCATAAAGAGTATTTTTCATCTTTAATGGCATTTGATGGTGATAGGAAGGTAATCTATACCGCAAATGATGGTGAGTGTGCAATCAAGGGGATTGGCACAATTCCTATTTCACTTTCTACAAATAGGAATATAGAATTGAAAGATGTTTTGCTCATTCCATCCATTACCAAGAACTTACTTAGTGTAAGCCAAATGCTTGACAAAGGATTCAAAGTTGAGTTTGATGGTGATGCTTGCTTGATCAAAAAGGGGTGTAGTATCATTGCAAAAGGGAAAAGGCAAGGGAAATTGTTCAAGCTTGATGCATGTGTTGTTGCTAACCAAGTTGGATGCATGGCAAATGAACAAATGTCAATTCAAGAGGTATGGCATAAAAGGATGGGACATCTCAACTACAAGGCCTTGGAGGTAATAGCCAAAAAGGAGGTAGTAAGGGGACTTCCCAAGTCTCTTACTTGCTTGAATCATGTTTGTGAAGAATGTGCTTTGTCTAAATCACATAGATTGCCATATACTAGATCTATATCTAGATCTAAGATGCCTTTTTCTCTCTTGCATTCGGATATTCATGGTGTTACTACAATTAGCAATGGAGGTGCTAAGATGTATGTAACTTTCATTGATGATTTTAGTAGATTTTGTTGGGTTTATCTACTAAAGAGCAAGGATGAGGTGTTTGATGTGTTTGTCAAGTTCAAAGTTGCTATTGAGACTCAATTTACAATCAAAATCAAATGCTTGAGGAGCGACAATGGTGGTGAATACATTTCTAACAAATTCAAAGCCTTTTGCGATGAGCATGGGATCAAGAGGGAGTACACATGTCCAAGAACACCACAACAAAATGGAGTGGCCGAGAGGAAGAATAGAACCTTGTGTGAGAGTGCAAAGGCAATGAGATTGAATGCTAATCTTCCTAAACCTTTTTGGAGTGATGCTTTGTTGTGTGCAAATTTCCTATGCAATAGATGGCCAAGTGTTGTATTGGAAGGAAAAACCCCTTTTGAAGCTTTGTTTGGTACGAAGCCTAATGTCAAGTTTCTAAGAACTTTTGGATGCATTTGCTACTTCAACATTACTCTTGATGATAGAACTAAGGAGGATCCATCTTCAAGAAAGGGCATTTTTGTTGGTTATAGTGAAGTAAGCAAAGCATATAGGATTTATGTTCCTTCAATCAAGAAAGTGTTCACAAGTAGGGATGTCATTTTTGATGAAGGTAACATTCCAAAAGTTGTTTCAAGTGATGATGGTGTTGTTGCAACTAATGTGCTTGATGACAATGGAGTTGATGACACATTGGATGTGGATGTTGAAGAAGCCTCTTCAAGTCAAATTCCAAGGAGAACTCCAAGGCATAAAGTGAAACCCTCAAGGCTCACTTATGATGGCAAAGGTAAGCAAGTGGTGGATGGATCCAACTATGCTTTCCTAACTTCTTTTGATGTACCTTCATGTGTAGATGAAGCAAGGCAAGAAGAGGAATGGATCCAAGCAATGGATCTTGAGTTTGAAGCACTTATGAAGAACAACACATGGAGATTGGTGGAGCTTCCAAAGGGCAAAAGTGCAATTGGATGCAAATGGATCTTCAAGGTAAAGACAAATCAAGATGGATCTATCAACAAGTTGAAGGCAAGGTTGGTGGCTAAAGGTTATGCTCAAGAGCATGGCATTGACTATGAGGAAACCTTTGCACCCGTGGCAAAGATGGTGAGCATAAGAGTAATCATTTCCCTTGCAACTCTTTATGGATGGGATCTTTGGCAATTAGACATTTCTAATGCTTTCTTGAATGGTGATCTTGAAGAGGAAGTCTACATGGAGCAACCCGAGAGCTATGTTTCTCATAGCAAGCCTAATCATGTGTGTTTTCTACAAAAAAGTTTGTATGGTCTTAAGCAAGCACCAAGGAGTTGGTATGCTAGGCTTAACTCTTTTCTACTTTCTCAAAACTTCACTATGAGTGAGTATGATCATTCACTTTACTTTAGAATTAGTGCTAATGATGTTACAATCCTTCTAATTTATGTGGATGACATTATTTTAAGTGGAGGGAACAAGGAAGATATAGAAGATATCAAGAAAGCACTAAAAAAGGAATTTGAAGTGCATGATCTTGGTCTTTTGAGCTATATCTTAGGAATAGAAGTAATTAGAACTTCTCAAATCACTTTTATTTCACAAGAGAAGTATGCTATTTCTATTCTCAATAGATTTCATATGGTAGATGCAAATCCTATTGATACACCTATGGAATCACATGTAAAGCTAACTATAAGAGGTAATGAAAGATCCTTCGAGGACATTACTCTCTATAGGAAGCTAATAGGTTCTCTTATATATCTAACCATCACAAGACCTGATTTATCTTATTGTGTTGGTAGATTAAGCCAATTCATGCAAGATCCTAGCATAGAACATTGGAAACTAGGAAAGAGGATCTTGAGATACATCTCGGGAACAAAAGATTTTGGCATTGTTTATAGAGGCTCATCACCTAACTTATTTGGTTTTTCAGATTCAGATTTTGCAGGAGACCTTATGGATAGAAAATCCATAAATGCACATGCTATTTTCATAGGTGATGGAGCTATCTCATGGATGTCGAAGAAACAAGCAACTATATCACTTTCTTCTAGTGAGGCCGAGTACAAAGCTTTGACATCATGCACAAAGGAGATGGTGTGGATCAAGAGGATGATTATGGAGCTTCATTTGCTGGATTTTTCAGAGAGTCCAATCATCTTTTGTGACAACCTTTCAGCCCAAAGTCTAGCAAGCAATCCGGTTTTCCATGCAAGGAGCAAACATATCGAGGTGGCTTACCATTTTGTGAGAGAACAAGTGTTGGCAAAAGAGATCAAGCTTGAACATGTCCCATCAAAGGAATGTGTGGCTGATATCTTTACCAAAGCATTGGGAAAGGACTTATTTTTCAAGCATAGAACAAGTCTTGGTGTACTTTCTAAATCTATGCTAAAACTAGTTGAAGAGGGAGTGTGAAAAATTGTCAACTAGTAGTATTTTCCTAACTTGAGATTTTGTAGGCCTATGGCCAAATAAAAGTTAGAGATAGGTTCATACATGTATGTAGAGGCCCAAAGTATGTGTACACTACTTTTGAGGTCACATTAATTAGAGGAGGTCGAGTGTGGAGCTCTTCTATTGGCTCATAATTTGGTGCATTCCTATTTGACCAAATTTCTAGGTATATGGGTGAATCCTATTGGACCCCAATTTTAGCCTATCATAAGACAAGTGGCCAAGAGGCACTATGGCTGCTATAAATAGCCATCTCCACGAGTATGTACACATCTCATTTTCATTCTATTGAATGAATGTTATGCTCTTTGAAGATCCATCTTCTTCTCTCTCACTTTTTTGTTCATATCTTGCATTCTAGCCACTAGAATTGTGATTTCTTTGTTGCTATGGCTTCACACGTGTGAAATGCAGGTTGTAGGCTCTGAAGTACGGACAGGGACAGCAAGTTTCTGTTTGTGGAAGCTTATGATCAGATTTTGATGTTTAGTTGATGTTTAGTATGCTTAACATCACAATTTCTATCATTTTTTCAATCTAGATGTGCATAACTTCCATGGCCAAGATCTTTATGAAACTTTAGCATCTTTTGGATCTGAGTTTTTCACACTGGCGATGTGGCAAGCCATGTAGGCCTACCATAGGCTTGTATAGTAGGCCACATGGCCTACTATCTACACATCAGAGTGGTGTACAAAATACATGCAACCAATGGCAGGGGTCGACTGCATGTTGATTCGACGGGTCCACCTACAAGTTCTCCTGTTGTACCAATATTGCCTCGACAAGTCCTTGTACAACAACTCTCGAGCGTCCGAATCACCACTTCTGTTCAGCTCAAAGAATGATGTCAAAGTGGTTCCTGAACGTCCACCTACGACCTCCTCTAATCCACTCCCTCATTGAAGTACACCTAGAAATTAGCTACATTTACATTTATCAAATATACTATGCACAACTATATGAAGAAACTCACATACTTATGCATCACAAAATGTCATTTGCCACTTCAATCCTCAGTTCACAATCTTGGACACCACCAATTTTTCTTCAACATTAATTCATAGGGTAAAGCTTATGGATTTCTAATGGTTTATTGGATGTTGTACAACAAACAAGATCCACAAAATTTCACAGATCCTATAAATGGCTACTCAACATTTCATGTTGATGTGCATAAGACTAACAACATAGTAGTGCTTGATTAGAATTTTTTTTTATGGTAGATATTATGTGTGCATTTCACATACAAGAATCATTGCTAATGTGAAAGACTCATAGAGTCCAAAAGGATCCATTACCTTCAATAAATGAAAGCTGGACATCTTTTTAGACCTCTTAAAGCTATGAATTAGAGACTACATACCTTGCATTTAAGTTTCAATGTGACCAAAAAGGGATAAGAACAAGTACAATCATCACAATGAGACTAAAACTAAATCACAGTTCAATTTTGTGTTTCAATATTGCAATACTTATTGCAAAAATAGACACAAAGAAATTGATAGTCATCCTATGAAGTAGGTTTTGTTCTAATATTGTATGTTTTAAGTGGAAAATTATTGAGTTCTATAAGGTATTGTTAAATTCCCAAGATACTAATACATCAACTCCAAACTCCAATCCACAAATTTACACATCAATGATTATGCATGGGCCAAGAATTGCTTATACCACAATGCAGAATCCTTAGGATATCGAGTGAGGTTTTTCTTGTAGTCCACATAATAAAGACCATATCTCACTGTATATCCTGATCTAAATTCCCAGTTGTCCAATAGAGACCAAGCAAAATATCCCTTGACATTTGCCCCGTTTCTGCTATTAAGTCCACATTCAATCCAAAAAGTGAAGTTAGAGAAACTTTTTTACAACTTCCATGGAGAGTCACTTAGTACTCTAGAATTCCACCAATTCTAGTTTTTATGTACAAGAGAATTTTTTATACAAAATTTTCTATGTTGTAGAAGATCAAGTTATTAGATGTTCAAACACATCAAGCTTATAAAAGTTAGTAAGATGTTATATGGATGTAGAGTAGAGTGAATATGACCTTATTCCAGTAGCCAACTTTGAAAGATAACCTTTAAGGTAATTAACCCTGACCACGTCATGAAGAGCTTCCACCCTTGAGAGTGAACCATTGTCGGTTTGACTAATGCCTATTCAAGTACAAAGCACTCCAATTTTTAGCACATTCTAGAAAATTTGCAATGAAGTTGGAAAAAATCATTCAAAAAGTAGCATAATATTGGATCTTATCCATACATGAAAAAAAAGTGACATGATGATGCAAAAAATTTATTTTTCCTCGAGCTGAAAAAATTTTGTCATCAGATGAATCACAAACAATAATAGACCTTGTTCTAGTAGCCAACCTTTGAGAAAGTGTTGCATTATAGTTAAGTTGCTACCCTAGACAAGGCTTCATAAAAGCAAAATTGTGATCAAGTATACCAACCATCCAAGTGTTGAGATTGTATCAAAATGATTTCTCATAACAACATCCAATACACATGGGTGAATCAAATATAAAGGGGTAGAATGATTTATCTTCATTTCCACACGTAATTATTTTGGAAAAAAAATTGAACGATTGTTGAGTTTACAGCTTACCATTCTCTGTTATGACAATAGGTATATCCCCATATCGAGTGTTGACATAATTTACCAATATCCTTATGCCTCGTGGAACAATATTAAATCCATTGACCTATAAAAAAAAAATTCAAAACAGTTTAATGACTTGATTTGGAGGCATCACAAATTTCATTTCATTTCATGCTCTAAAGCAAAAGTATTTTTACACATTGGATCAAAATAACCTAGTCACGGAAAGAAAGCACATAATCATTTTACACCTCAATCAAAAGTGTGTAGCACCTGCTACTCTATAATTTGGATATTGCATGTTCAAAATTGAATCTACAAAGATAGAAATTTACTTTCTTTTTTATCTATGTCAAATATTGGTTTTTTCTTAGTAGGTTAGAATGCATTACCTGTGAACCTATAGCAACACCATTCTTGTAAGCTGTCAAAGTTCCAAGCTATTCATCATCAAAAACCCTCTAATATGAAATAACAATTGCTACTACTAAGTATTGAGCTTTTAGAAGAACTCAATAATTTTGAGGCATATATAAAGCTATTATCCAATAAATACATCACTTGATCTATTATCAGCATAAATCACCACATTTACTCAATAATTGTACCTGTTTGTAAGGTTTGTGAATCAGTGGGGTATCCAGTTGGACTTCCTTGAGCGGGTTTGGGTAGAGCTTTTACATAAGATGTACTATAGTGATTCAAACCAATGAAGTCTATTGACCCTTTCACTACACGAATTTGCTCTTTAGTAAACTTTGGCAAGCGATGTCCAACAAGTTTTTGCATGCTAGTTGGGTACTTGCCAAACATAATGGGGTCAAGGAACCTATGAAAGACATTTTCTCATTAGACTCAAAAAATGCCTTCAAACTTTGCATCAAATGTAATGAAACTTGATATTACAAAGAAGAAACTTATATATAATATTGGACTCTAAATCACACTAAGAAAATATATTTATACTTGCTGCATAACAAAATAAAGACAAACAACCTCATATATAATATGCTTCATGTTATAGAAGTACCATCCTAGCTCAAAATCTCGAGCTCTTTGCACTGCAGCTACATCCTTTGAGTTGTTTCGTAATGGCTCATATGATTCTGCATCCAATGTTATGCCTATAATACCTCCTTGTCTAGCCTGAAAAGATCCAATTCATATAAAGTTCATGATGCTTGAAATAACATTGAACAACTTTAGGTTTGAGTGAAGGAGATCAGTGGACTAAATGAATACCTGAAATCTCGTCCTATAAATGGCCACAGCAGTAGCATGAGCAAGCAGATAGTGGTGAGCCACAATATAAGGCTCTGTTGATGAGTTTCCTTTTGTGCAATTCCCAAATGGGGCAGAGCACCTTTGGGGTGGAAAGATCCCACGAGCATAACCCAAGGACGATATGATGTGTGGCTCATTGAAAGTAATCCAATTCTTCACTCGATCTCCAAAGGTCTCAAAGCAAGCTTCAGCATAATTTGCATAATCTTCTCTACACAATCAAGGGGGAGTCTTTGAGCAAAATTATCCATTGTAGGAACAAGATTTGATACTTCGCATAATTTTTTATACAATAGTCATATGTAGCTCAAGATAATGGCCTCTAGCAAACAAATCGAAAATAAAGAGCATGCAAGGCACTTACACAAATTGTGTACTTAACAGGCTTCCATATGATTCTTCGAGAGCTTGAGGGACATCAAAATGTTGTAGAGTCACATAAGGCTTGAGACCTATGTCCAATTAGGAGATCAAAATCATATGTTAGAATTGTAATTGATATGAGATATTACAGAGTCACATATCAACATAAATCAAAGAAAGAAGGATAAGATTTATCTACCATTTTTCAAAAGGGTATCAAGAACATCGTTGTAATGATCTACTCCAAGTTGATTGAGTTTTTTCCCCCTACCCTCTGCACATAAAAGTATAATAATAATAAATTTTAAAAATATATTGTTTTATGGGAGCTAGTTGTTTTCATATATCTAGCCTTACCTTGTTCTCAAGATCTACTAATTTTAAAATATCTATACAAGGAAAGTTAAAAAATGATCATATGCAGTTGTTTCATATTGCCTTTAATGTACTAAAGATGAAAACTTGAGGGGCTTATGACCCATCATGAGAAAACTTACCTAATTGGCCAAATAAGCTTTGATTAGGCAAAGTGCATTTCTAAAACCTCAAATTGCATGCTTTCCTCATATTTGTGAACTCAATGTGGAACTTGAAAAGTGTTATTGGAGTTAAAGAAATCAAAAATTAATTGCATTGAACATTGTGGATATCTTTTGTCTAGTGTTTGGATTTTGCATTATTCAATATTGCCTCATCTTGTATCATCTATGGTAGAAATGCGTAGCTCAAAGGTCATTGTTTCCTAGCCATACATCCTTCATGCTTAGAGATCACACATGCATCCAATTTGAAAAGCTTCAGCTCAAAGGTCATCAAGTACATGGAAGACCCCATGAGAGAGAGGTTTATACATTTCTACCTTCAAGGTGAATGAATGAGAAACTATTCTTCAAATTTCGTATGTTCAGGATTTAGTGCAATGTCTTCTAATAAGACAATGATCACATTTCGGTGAGTACAAGAGTTATAAGTACTCACTTCTGAACACATTTTTATGAGAAAATCATGGGAATGCTTTGTTCAAAGCTGCATGAGATACAAGTCTCGTACATGCGTAACGGAATAAAATCATGCAACCTGGAATTCAGTCATGTGCGCAGATCATATACAGCAAAAGTGATTTTCAATTAGATCTTTGAACAAATTTTCCCCTGCTAAACAAAAGTGGAATTTGTTCGAGATAAAGGAGGTTTATAGAACATTTCACAGTCAGGTATATATAATAGCATAGAGTACTAAGATAGCCAGAAAGGGGCATGCGATCTCAAAAAGATAGATCATATATATCACAATTATTAGATACTAGCTTTTAATATACTACGAAACCAAGTAAAATTCTTGTAATTACAGATGAAAAACGAGGCATTGAAGCTGGTATAAACCGGGGAAAAGACGAGTCCATCCGATTGAAAGCCGATAAGCGTCCAAATTCATATCTTTCATCAATTCCACATCAGTCTGCATTGCCGTTTATACAGAGCAATCAATCTATTAGCATTTACAGATATGATCCTGAACCTTGGCTGCAAGTTTTTCGATCACGATTGTAAGTTATGTTGCTCAACCTAGCCATTCTTTCTGTATGCCTCACCACGTTACATGCGAAGAGCGCTCAAAGCATGAGAACTGCACTGTGATTGTACATCTCAAGCTGTAAAAGCAAAATATTCTGAGTATAACAAGTATTATAGCAAGCCGTTACTAAGTGCATAATGCTTCAAATAAAGCGGATAGATCATAGAATCATAAAGACTTGCCTTGTAGCGGTGAAACTGATCGTCTGCGACATCCCCTGTACTATTATCTTTAATATTACCTGTGTGCAGAGATCCAAGCATTGTCAGTACTTCACTAGCAATGTTCAATTAGAAAGTTCTTAATGCAGTGACAGAATTAACAGCTAGTAATTTATCCACATATTGCACGCTGTGATCATTTTCTTTTTAAAAGAATCTGGCAATATAAGCTTTTCTATGTTGTTGACTTGCTTCATTCTTCTATTCTTAAGGTCTGCGCAGCGACCCAGGTTTCTTTCGTTACCAGGAGTGTGTGCAAAAACGTCCATGACAGTAGGCCCCCTGCCATCAACTTTTGCTGCACCTTCATACTGTCACAAGGAAAACACATATACACTGCATCAGCATTGAGCAAGCAACTCTTGAGAGCTCGTTGGTCCTCGTAGAAGCTACTTTCTGGTCTGGTATGCATGAATGCATTTTACCAATTAGTGCATTGCACACAGGGGTTGAAGCACTTAGAGCTGATATAGTTAGTTACCTGGTATGCCGATGAACTAGCTCCAAATACAAAACCAGGAGGAAAATCACCCCTGGATATGATTCTTTCTGGTTCTTGACCATTGTATTCTGTCCCTCCCTCCACCAAAATGAACATGATGGCTAGGGTCCCGATGGTCAAAACACACCGCATCTCTAATAGCTTATCATGCGGCCACACTGGATCACTGCTTGTGATGCACCGGTTCGGACTATCATGGCATTCATGAAGTATGTTACAATGAAGATCCTTCACATTTGGCATGAATACTTTTTCGGTTCTCAACAACATACCTTCCTTCACGATGTATGTCAAATAAAACTAGTGTGTTCTTCTACGGAAGCGATAGGCGAGGCTGACTCTTTTGCTTGGCTGACTAACTTGCATGCATAGGCCACACACACTTACAATGTGGGTCCTTTTGTTGAGCCCTCTTGATTTCCTCCATGAGATCACTGTCAACTATAGGCAAGTAATGGCAGCAGGAGCAGCGAAGTGCCTGCCATTTTGGTGCCTCCTCAGTCTAGACACTGCAGCTACAAAATAATGCTCTGATGTATATACCCAACAGTCCCATTGTTTCAATCGTGATTATTTGATTGATTTGTCCCATGATCTTTTCATCAGCTCGTCCCTAAAGAACAGGCTTTCGTAAACCAGCAGCTGTAGAGGATCCTCTTAGCTCTAAGCCCACCCTCTCGAGACACGAAATGACGAATTTCTGCGCTGAATGTTGGGTAAAATCTGGGGAGAATTCAACAGAAAAAGATGTGTGGGGTCCTTGATATAGAATCAAGTACCCATCAAAGTTTCGTGCTCATGCGGAAGTGCTGAGTGCACTAACACTTTTGAAATATATTAACCAAATCCAGATTACCACGACAAATTTAGTGATGATGAGATTATGTTTTAAAAAGTTTCACATCTGAGTTTGATTTTTCATAAATACAAACTCACTTGCTGGATCTTCAGATCTTTGGGATATGGGAATGAATTTTTTAATGGTCTTTAAGATTTAACCTCTAACATCCTTCCTCATATTGACAAGGATTGACAGACCATTGTGCCTTATTTGCGAAACTTATCCTTTATAGGGTCTACATTTTTTGACTTTTTGTGTGCATTAATATCCTTGTTCTACTTCTATACAATCTTCCTGCTAAATGTGCATCATTGCATGTCATGATGCACTATTGGTGATGGTGGTGGTGATACCACCATCTCTTCAAGATGGTATCACATTTTTCCACCCTTAGATCTTTGGGAGCTCATGACTATCACCACAATGGTGGTTCAAAATAGGCTCCCCAAATTTCTCGTGGGCCAAAACTTGCTTTTGAAAGTGAGTATGCTTGAAAGTTTTTGAAAAAGAAGTTCACAAAATATGTTGAACATGGACACATACCATAAATACACTACAAGAGGACGGGCAATTTTCAAGGCTTTTTTTTTAGCGTTTTAATGAAAGATAGATTTTAAAATGAGTCACGTGGGGAGCATAAAGCTCAAGCCTCGGGTCTGGTTTTTGGCCTCGATATATGCCTACCAAATTTAGCTTGTTTTTCGAACATTTATAGAGAGGGTTATAGAGAGGCATATAGAGAGGGATATGAAGAGGGTTATAGAGAGGGTCAAGGGGCCAAGAAGCATTCCAAGATACTCTGCTAACCGAGGGTAATACCGTGACTGATGAAAAAGGTCCCTCAAACATTTTCCGAAATTCGACGACAGTATGTTATAGAGTGTAAATGGATCCTACTTTTGGAATTTGTTACCTATCAACACATTGAATTCCATTTTCTATCAACATTGGTTGCTATATATGCGTAAGTTAATAAAGAAATTTGTGTATCACAAAAAAATGATGACCACAATTGTGTACTCACATGTGTCGACATCTTGTTTGATGTCAACTACTCAATTAATAAAGTGTAATCGCATCTGTGAGCAATATGATTTATGTTACAGTGAGTTGAAATACATTGTACACTCTCACTTATTCATCTGGTGATTCATTGTTATCATTTGCCGCATCATCATGCGACAAATTCACCAAACCAAATGAGTCTATCTCTAATTCTACCCAAATATCTCCTGTAGCTTCGTTATTAATAAGTTGATCTTCAAAAGGTAACGGCGATGGTGACAATGAGTGAGATCGGGAAGGTGTGTCGTGTGTCGTCGATCCATCCGATGATCCTGCATCATGCTCAACATCATCATTAGCTTGTGAAGCTTGCACATGTACATGATCATCCTCTGAAAATGTGTCATCGAATCCATCATCATGATCTTGTTCGTGAGATGTATTAGTCGGCAGTGCCATCTCCTCCATGACATATCTATCTTCAAGAATTCTTTTACTTCGAGGAGCGACTTGAATCAAGTACCACCATCTGGGATCTGTATGATCGAGGTGAAAGACCACCTGTAATTGATCAATATTACCATAAACTTTGACTCGTAATTAGTATCCATAGCTATATCACAATTGCTTGAGTATACATGACACGATATACATTTTTGTAGTATACTGAAAATCGATTAATTGACAACAAAAGAGCATAGACATCTTGAAGACATAGAAGACATGTACCTGCTCACATTGTTGAGGAAAAACAAATGTATCGCTTTGATCCATCCAAAGCTTGGTAGAGTCCATGGCAAAATAACCTTTGTCATCTTTCCTGACAGTTGCATTGGGACCATTGCAAATAACTTTGAACCATTTGACATCAAATATCAAAAAGTTGAATTGTCTAAATCCAACTTTGAGGATGTCATTGATTGTCCCACAATAATCAAGTTGAAAAGAGAATAAATTGGTGTCCATCATGCTTGCTCTCGACTCTCTTGGGTGAAATTTGCCATGACTCACAATCGTACGTGTTTCTATTTTTGTCAATGCACTTTGGTACAAAAGTGTCATCCATGTGTCCACAATGCATTGTAGTGAGCTCCATTGTATCAGAATTATCTGATTCCATAGGATCAAAGATTTTAGAGAGTGTGAAAGTAATTCAAGAAGTAGAAATAGTATTCAATCTATAACTATCATAGTAAGATCACAACACTTAATGCGCTATTACTATGAACCATTCTCGGGCACAAGATTGTGATCTGTTCGTTGTATTTACAACAGCTTAATTCACTATTTTCTTTATGTGTACTGTACACTGATGAATGCTTTTTGATAACTCCTTTCTCTTACACTGACACTCATTCCATGACTCAATCGAATATCTATTCTTGAAGGAAGCATGGTTGTCATAGATGCCTAATTGTCTCGCTCCCTTCATGGTTGTCATTGACACCTACTAAGATATTCATCTTTTCTATCTAAGTAAGAGTTTGAATCTATTGTTTGGCAAAGGTCTTGTCATGATTTATATGTTGAGTAGTTTTCTCTTGATTTGATCTTGTATCCAACAAGGGTGGTATTAGAGCTGATAAACAAAATATTCAAACAGAAGCATTTTGCATCATTTTTCTAGTGGTCATTACATTGGTATCAGAGCTTGGCTAAGATGTGGCCTTGGATGGAATGGAAGCAAGCTCTACATTGGATTGGAAGGGGAAAGCACTTGGATTTTTATCCTGGTTTGGAGTGCTCATTTCCCAAGGGAAGTTTGGAATTGGATTTTCTAATTCTTGGAGATTTTCAAAGTTGGTGGTAGAGTGTCCTTCTACATGTTCAATTTGACAAAGATGCTTGGAATTAGTCTTGAAATTCATTCTTAATTTTCTGGTTTCTTGAGGAGGTTTCCAATCCATGTAGAATGATATGCATGGATGAATCATGTAGCTTGTTGCTTAGTCTCATATACTATTGCTTTGATAGTTGCAAGGATCTGTAATGTTCTTTGGTGATTGGATTCATGCATGTCTAATCTGGTTTAGTGATTGATTGATGAAGATCGATTTATCCAGTTGAGATAAACTATTAGTGATGTTGTTTTATGAATCCAATTACTACATGTTGAGGGTTGTAGTTTTCCCCTAAAACTGATCCTCTTTGGATTTCAAAATTGAGAACATAGAATGGAATTGTAGTTTTATCGATTCTGTAGTAGGTTGTTGAGAAGAAGCAATGTTAGGAGTTGAATCCCTACAAACATTTAAGCTCTGCAAAACTCTTCTGTATGGTTCCTTGATTTCCCTGATTTGGACTATGATGGTTCAGAGGGAAACAAGGACAGAGGTTATGCGGAGTGTGTACATGTGAATGCTTAAGGATTCTCTTTCCTATTGTTTGGTGGTGGTATCTTGTGAATAAAAGATTATTGT
The DNA here is from genome assembly GCA_029204225.1 of Diphasiastrum complanatum. Lineage (NCBI taxonomy): Eukaryota > Viridiplantae > Streptophyta > Lycopodiopsida > Lycopodiales > Lycopodiaceae > Diphasiastrum > Diphasiastrum complanatum. The sequence continues at coordinate 67,462,533 of CM055099.1, read as the reverse complement.
AGTTTGTCATAGGGTTATTCTACTTACACCTGACCAAATTTTATTTTGGAAATCGAATGAACTTCTTATTGCTTGCAAAGTGTAGAAAGCATGAAGTAAAGTAAATTTTGATTTTGGAATAGGCATGGTATTTCTCTGTTCTATAACTAAAGAGAGTGGTTAAGGGAATTGATGGGAGGACCTCATCCCTTGGGAACTAGCAAAGTGGATATCATGGAGGGTTGATATCTAGAATCTATACTTGTAACTTGAATCTCCTGGGTTGGAGCCTAATGGTGAAAATATGTGTGATAGAACAATTGAAAAAATTTGAGCGCTGGGAAATTAGATATGAAAGGCAAGGACTTGATACCTCTGATCCACAAGTTGGATAGGCGCCCTTGTTTACCTCTTTTGTAACCAGTTTGAACTCGTACTGATGGCTACGGAGCTTGATGAAAGCCTAGTTGTTAGACACTCTAATTGAGACATATGGAGTAGTGCATGCATGTGTGACGGATATAGGCAGGAGGAATGCATGAAGAGCAGTGACCTATTTATAGTTGGATTGCATGGGGATTGCATGGGTTCATGCATAGGAGTCTACTCTCTATATATTGGAGTAGGGATTCTCCCATCGACAACTTTGGTTCAGGTCACTAGTTGTTGTCTTATCCTCTAGCATTCACATGGCATGGCTCGGGGGCTAGATCCAGGATTGATCTAGGTTTGGTTGGGAGATTTTGCTCCTACATGTCTCATGTTGTGTTCCTATCCTCATCTTAGGGGTTTTCTCTAGTGGTCATTACACTTTGCCACTTGACGTCCCTTTGATGCTCTTGACTAGCTCCACATTGCCACCTTTTCTTTTGTGTTGTTAAAGCCCTTTGAGATCAACCTCTTGATCTTGATCTTCCACTTGACCATCAAAGCCATTGAACAAAACTTTTTCTTCCAAATCCATTAGTTCCATGCATTTTAGGAAAACTACCATCCACTCGCACAACATCATCTACACAAGAAGATTCACTAGAATATTTGAGAAATGCAAAATGATTAACTTCCACTTGCTTACCATTCTCATCATATGTGAGCCTCAAAGGTTGTTGCCTTTGCGTTAATGTCCTCCTTGGCTTTTGATTTGAAGTAGACTCTTCAACATCAACATCCAAAGTATCACCAATTTCATCAACATCAAGAATGTTAGATCCAACGTCCACACCACCACTTGAAAAAACTTTTGGAAAGTTTCCTTCATAAAAAATGACATCTCTTTCAATGAACCGTTTTCTTAGTTGAAGGAATATAAGCTTTGTAAGCCTTGCTCACCTCACTATAACCAACAAATATACCTTTCTTTAAAGATGGATCTTCCTGATACTCGGCCATCTAACAGACAAGACTCCAAAAGGGTTTTTTCCATCCAAAACCACACTTGGCCATATATTGCATAGAAAATTATCAAACACCAAAGCTTGATCCCAAAAGAATTTAGGAATATTTTCACCTAACCTCATGGCTTTGGCTCCTTCACATAAGGTTTTATTCTTCCTCTTGGCCACTCCATTTTGTTGCGGTGTCCTTGGGCTTGTGTACTCCCTATTTATCCCATTTGCATCACAAAATGCTTGAACCTGGTAGAAATGTACTCATCACCATTTTCACTCTTCAAGCACTTGATCTTTGTAGAAAATTGGACTTGCCTTGCCATCTTGAACTTGACAAAGACATCAAACACCTCATCTTTGCTCTTTAGTAGATACACCCAACAAAATCTACTAAAATCATCAATAATCATCAATAAAAGTCACATACATATTAGCACCTCCATTTCTAATTGTAGTAACACCATGAATATCGGAATGCACAAGTTGAAAAGGCTTACTTGACCTTTGATGTCTCTTCTAACTCACCATTTAGAAAAGCAGATTTCACATCCATCTGATGCAAAGGCCAACCAAAATGTGAAGCTAAAGCAACAAGTAGACGTAGAGTATTCCACTTACATACTGGTGCAAAGGTCTCCTCATAGTCGATCCCTTTACTTTGTGCATACCTTTTGAACACCAATCTTGCTTTGTGCTTTGCTATACGTCCATCTGCATGGTACTTAGTCCTATATACCCATTTACAACCAATGGGTTTCTTGCCAAATGGTGGTTCCACTAAGTCCCATGTGTTATGCTTAGCAATTGATTCCATCTCCTCTTCCATGGCCTTGACCCAAATGTCATCATCCTTTGCTTCAATATAAGTCGAAGGTTCTTTGCTTTGAATAATGCTAGATAAGAGAGCATAATTTGCTTCATACCTTTCAGGTTGTGTCTTCTCTCTTGTTGATCTTTGTAGCTCTCCCTGGCTAGATGATCATGGAAAGTCATCCATGTTGCGGCTCTCAAACCACTTAGGGAGCTTCATATCAGGTGAACGACTTCCTGTTGAAAATGTATCTCACAGTACATCTTTCTCCTTGTGTTTATCACCTACAACTTCAATCCTTCTTGTACCAAAAGGTTTATCTCTACCTCTCCAACCTGTCTCTTGAGATTGCGTAGTAGTATCATGAGGTATATCCTCATGTCCATCAGTAGGAAAGTCAATAAATGGATCATCATCAGGAGGTATCCTCACTGTACCATCTTTCTCACTGGATGTGTCCGTCTTCTCATAATCCTCATCTTCATACATCTTAGATTCATCAAAGATAACATCACGGCTGACACTTATTTTGTTCTCCACTGGATCAAAACACCTATAGCCCTTCACACGGTCATCATATCCTAGGAATATACACTTGATAGTATTCACATCAAACTTGTGTCTTTCTTCCTTGGGAATGTGTACAAAGGCCTTACATCCAAAGATTCGCAAATTTTGCACCTTTGGCTTCTTCTTCGTGAATGTCTCCTCAGGTGTTATCTCTGGTATGGAAATGGTAGGACTTCTATTTTGAAGATAGATTGTTGTATTGCATGCTTCTGACCAAAAATCTTTTGGTAGTTTTATCTCAGCTAGCATAGATCTTACGATTCTTGCACTCGGCTACACCATTGAGTTCAGGAGTATGATCTTGCATAAATTGTCTTTTGATCCCACATTGATTACAAAGATCATTGAAGTCGGTAGACTTGTACTCACCTCCACTATCAGATCTTAGAACTTTAATCTTCCCACCTGTTTGATTTTTGACCAATGCTTTGAAGCTCTTGAAAGTGGCAAATGCATCTGATTCTTTCTTCAAGAAGTAAATCCACATCTTGCGTGACATATCATCAATGAAGGTCATGAAATAGAAGGCTTCACCTAAGGACATAGTCCTCATAGGCCCGCATAGATCTGTGTGGATCAGACCAAGATGTTCTTTGCCCTTGCAACACCACCTTTATTGAACTTCTCTCGATGCTGCTTCCCATACACACATGACTCGCACATCGTTTTCAAGTGGTCTTCTATCATAGGCAATCCTCTCACCATTTCCAATTTCCTCATCAAGCTAAGGCTTCCTAGGTTCTAATGACCAAGCTTTTTATGCCATAGTTCAGTTTGTGATGGAATGGACGAGATAAGTCCATGTTGTCCCTTGATTGTAGCATTCAACCTGTACAATTTAGTGTTGGGCTCCCTTATACCATCCGCAATGACTTTGAACTTTCGGTTCACATCCTTCACAAAGCAATGATCACAGGCAAATTCTACTTTCAACTTTTGATCAGTAATGACACCAACAAAAAGTAGATTTTTCTTCAAACCTGGTACATAAAGTACCTCCTTGATCGTCCTGCTTTTGCCATCATGTAGTTGGATGAAAACGGTGCCTATCCCCTTGATCTTGCACACATCACCATTTGCTTGTGAAACAAACGTTCCATTATCCAACTCTCTCAAGTTGTTGAACCAATCTTTGTTACCTGTCATGTGTCATGTGGCTCTTGAGTCAATGTACCATGCTTGATCATCTTGATAGAATGACAATGCTGATATGAAGATGCTAGAGTCTTCAATCTCACATTTGTCGACAAGGTTACCTACTTGCTTTGGTTTCTCCTTGCCTGATTCCGCCAAGAATTTCCAACATTGTGGAGGTTGTGTTTGTGTTGTTTGCAGGTCATCTGGAGGTTTTCTGTAGGGCGTCTGGAGGTTTTCTACAAGGCATCTGGAGTTTCTTGGTTAGTCTATGGAGTGTTGTAGGTCGTGTGGCCTTGAGTCGCAACCCGCACTCCCCTATAGTATTGGTGGGATTCGCCACCTCCCCTCGTACCAAGTGCTCTATCCAGGCTGGTAAAGCACATTTTCTCTCTCTAGGATTTTCACTCTCTAGAAAGTCATTTTCTCTCTCTAGAATTTATTGATTCCCATGCTTCCTTTAATCATGCCTAGATCATGTGGGGTGATTGCACATCAATCTGAGCTCTTTGGACTTCACTAGGATCGATCAAATATTTTCAGCCATAGGAACTTGGCGTCGGCTAGATTCTGGTCATAGTGGTGCCGGGAGCAGCGCCGGGAACAGCAGGGGCGTCGAGGGCAATGTTGGTGCCAGTGGTGCCAGAAGTAAAGCTTGTAAAGGTAGCTTTACAACATCCACCCCACCTTTATAAAATCTGATGTCCTCATCAGATGTCAGAACCAATCCCACATTCCATGCAAGGAGTTGTGAAGAATTGTCAAAAATTGGCAAATCTAGCTTGATCAAAAACCATGTAGAACTTTGTAAATATTGTGTATAATTGGGTTCCACACATGGAAGGCCAAGATGCCATGTGGAAACTTACTTCTAATGTAGGTTAGGTCAAGTCAAGAGAGTTGGTCATGTCTATTTGGTGGTCATTCCTACTTTATAAGACCTACACCTAAGTTTAAGGTGAAAATTTGACCAACTAGCTACCTACCAAGCATAACTCTAGGATCTAGGGTAGGGTTTCATTTTAGGGCAAGAAGAATGAGTCAAGCTAATTCACTATGTACATTGAGTTTTTGTGATCCAAATGCAACCAAATCAATTTCTACTTGTTTCTCAGATTGAAGTCCGTACTATAGCCTGTAGTACACACGTTTGGGCTCATATTTCAATGTTGATCAATGCTTTTGATTGTTAATGCTTGTTGTTTGTCAAATTGTCAATCTAGATCAACTTTTTTGTGGCTAGTTTTTTGATAGATTGTTAAGCAAGCATCCAATCACTCTTGTGGATCTTTTGTAGATCCATTTATGGTCCTAAAGTACGGTACTTTCACAGGAGCAAGCACATAGAGATTGCTCACCATTTTGTGAGGGAAAAGGTTCAAGCAAAGGAGATCAAGCTACAACATGTGTCTTCTTCAGATTGCCTTGCTGATCTACTCACCAAAGCCTTGCCAAAGGCTTCATTTATCAAGCTAAGATCAGCTTTAGGAGTTGTAGATAGATGCACTATAATTGTATCATGTAAAAATTGAGGAGTGTTAGAATTTAGCAATTTTCACATGGTTTTTTATGTATTTTGACATCTATGTGGATCCACAAGTGTGAGGACCTATCCACACGTGTGAAATGACACTTGTAATATTCAGATCCATTTTGATTAGCTTTCATTTGAGTCAAATATGACATCTCCTAAATTATAGGAGTTAGGTCCTAATTGTAGGAATCTAGAAGGTCAACACAAACCACCAATGGATGATGTAGCAAACTTGATAGATCTTATCCAAAGTGGATATGGATAAGTACAATGAGTTGTCCCACACGTGCTGGATGCAGCTTAGAGAGAGATTATGATGATTATGTACTTGATCCATGATGGATCCATTGTTTAACTAATGATGAGAAACATTGGTTTGTGAAGCATTCTTGTCTAGATTTCAATGTTCAGTAAAAGCGCCAGTTGTAAGGCCACTTCAAATCTTTTTGATCTGGCACATAGTTGAGGGTCATATCCTGGGACGCCAACGGTATGCCGTCGGATGCCAACAGTATGCTGTTGGGACCATTCGGTCCAAAAACTGGTTGTCTTCATATCTGTCATGACTTGTGGTTCTGATTGTTCCTTGCATGAACATGAATGGGTTAAGCTCTTGGGGAACATTGTCGGCTGAGTTGGATGGCTTGCCTGGGTGGAAGTTACCTATTTATGGCTATCTAGTCTGGCGTGGTGCCAGGTTGGCTTCTAGTGCTCGTGACAAAGCTTTGAGTTGGTTAAGTCTGATGTAAGTCAGACGACTTGCTTGGAATGTATGTTACTCATTTGTAACGAAGCTTCGAGTTAGTTAAGTTTTGATGTATGTCGGCCGACTTGCTTGGAGGGAAGTCACCCACATCGGGACCCTCATTGATCTAGCATGGCACCATGTTGGATCTCAATGTTGGTTTCCAAACTGTAAATTGGTTAAGTCTGATCATTGTTGACGAGTTGACTGCTTGTATGTCAAGTGGGTTTGGATGACAAGAGTTGAAAGCCAGGGAGCTAAGTCGTGGTGTTCGGTTCCCTTTGGGATGCCTAAGCTACAAAGATCATGTTGGGCAACAGAACATTTAAGTTGTGATTATACTTAGCATAAACATTCTATTAGACTATTTTTGCATCTAGCAGCCCATTGTAATAGGAGAGTTATTCCGCGAATATTGCTGGTCTCTTCTCTACTCGCGATCTCCATACTCCATCGCCCCCACCGGATTGGTATCAGAGCATAGTTCAAATAAACTGAGAGATTAAGTTTATTCTATTTGTATTATTGTTAACATGTCTCATCTTGGTAGCTCTTCATCTTCATCATCCAACAAAGCTAGAATCATTGACAAGTTCAATGGTTCTGACTTCTACATATGGAAGTTAAAATTCCGGATGATGTTGATAGATAGAGATCTTTGGGATGAAGTAGAAGGTTCTGACCTGAAACCAGAAGATGGTGATCAAGCAAAGGCATGGAAGATCAAAGATCAGAAGGCCTTAGCTTGTATCACACTCAATCTGGCCGACTCCCAAATATCCCTTGTTACCACATGCAAAACCTCTAACGATGCATTAGATTTGTTATCAAATCTCTATGAGACTCATGATGTAACCGCTAGATTACATCTTAGAAGGAAACTCTTTACTCTTAGCATGTCTGATTCTATTGCCATCACTTCTCACATCAACAGCTTCAAATCTTTATTGGATCAGTTATTAGTTGTAGGATGTGCTATTCAAGATGATGGTGCCATTATGACCTTGCTTTCTTCTCTTCCAAAGTCGTACACTTTGTGGTGATGATCTCCACACAACTCGACCTCACTTTTCAAAAGGTGATGGTCATCTTCTTCAAGAAGAAATACGGAAAAAGACCATTGGCCTATCCATCAAAGACAAGTCCTTGGCCCTATACACCAAGAAGAAAGACTATTTCAAGGGCAAGAATCAAGTGCAATAGCAACATCAATAGCAAAAGCCTCACACTCAAGGTGAGAATAGTGGATCGTGCAAGAAGCCTTTCTGCAGATATTGCAAGAGAGTCAATCATGATATCAAAGTGTCGTATCCGCATCTACAATGAGGCAAAGAAGGAACAACAATAGTAGCCAGACTCCTCCAATGCGGTGGAATTCAAGGAGCTAGATACACATCTGTTAATGGCTTACAACAGTGGCAATGGAGACCACAATAGTTGGTATCTGGACAACGACGCTACCCAACACATGACTTCTTGCAAGTAATATTTTATCGAGTATGCAACTTACAATAGAGATCAATTCATCTACCTCGGAGATTCAAGCACCATACACGTGGAAGGCAAAGGGACAATCAAGATTGTGTTCAAAAATGATCTTTCTATTTATGTCACCAATGTTCTTCAAATACCTTAGTTGTCAAAGAACCTATTGTCGGTTTCTAAGATGACTGATGAGGGATACACTGTTACTTTCTCATTTGAACAGTGTACAATCTTCGATGAAGATACTACTCTGACTACATGCACTAGAGTTGGAAATCTTTACGTACTCTCTAATTCAATTGCATTAGCTAGCATCTCTCATGAAAATGTGAGCTATAATGCTATTCTATGACATAGTCGATTTGGACACGTGAATACAAGATCACTTTCTTATATGCGTTGAAATAATTTAGTTGATGGATTGTATTTCCCTTTTTCATTGGATAGGAAATCTTTCTTTTGTGAATTATGCATCTATGGCAAACACTCTAGAAGCAAGTTTCTCAAATCACATTCCATCAAAACAAAGCATGTATTGGATCTTGTACATAGCGATCTTTGTGGTCCAATGCCAACTCCGTCCTTAGGAGATGCAATTGATTTTATCACTTTCATAGTGATTATTCTAGATGGTCTACAGTCATTCATTAAGCACAAATCAGAAGCCTTTGAATGCTTCAAGAGATTGAAGGCCATGGCTGAGACACAAACGTCTACTTAGAAGACAATTCACCACTTCCTATTCACCTCAATAGAATGGGATTGCAGAAAGGAAGAACAAAACTGCTCTCAACTCAGCCAAATCCATGCTACATTAATCACATCTTCCTACGAAGTTTTGGGCAGAAGATACTGCCACAATCTGTTACTAATAGAACAAATTCAGCACCAAAGCCATCAACAACAAAACTCCTTATGAACTTTTTGGCATGGACACAAGCCTAAAAATATTTGGTTGTATATGTTCTGTTCACATTCCTAAACAGCTTAGGAAGAAGCTGGATCTCCAAGGGATAGGTTAACATGGCTTGCTAGCAAACTTGTGAGTACCTCTGTGTGCGGATCTTCGGACTCCCCCATATGGAATGGTGGTTCATGATGATGCAACTGATTGTTTTGATCAGTTCGCAATCATGAGCTCGCTTGTGGTACTGGTTCTTCAGCAACATGAGGTTCTGCAGGTATGTCTCTCACTTGAGCTTTTTTCTCCTCTTGCGCTTTCTATACCCATTGGCATATGTTGTGATATTGTCTGCCCTCTTCCCTCACTTTAGGATATGTTCTTGCAGTTGAGGGTTGGTATGGTTCTGAGTGCAAACTGAGCGCCATACATTTTCTCGATGAGGATACTGCAGTTGGTTCTGTTCCGATGGATTTGGAATTGGTGATGCAGCTCCTTGCAAGGCCTTCAGTTTCTGATCAAACTGAGTTGTCAGTTGTTCCATCTGCTACTTGTGAAGCTTTGTCATTTGTTCCATTAGCAGTTCAGTTGATAGGTTGGATGCGTTGGATGAGGATGATGCTACCAAAGGAGTTGGAGCGTGGGTGGCCAGATAAGATTCTTCGTCTAAACTCTCATTCTCCTCCTTGATGGCATCATCCATTGTTTTTTACAATGTAACATATTGCTCCCGTCTTTTAAGCTCTCATCTAATACTATGTGACAACCCCTGATCCTTTCTCTTTTTTCCATCTTCACTTTGCTCAACGGGAGAAACAGATCTTCCAAAAACTTTCTTGGTTTAAAGCGCATGATGAGAGCCGCCTTAACTGCTTCCCGAGTGTTTCTCTCTTCTTCCGATAGGTTGAAGAACCAATCTTGTGCTACTGCTATCAGAGACATCGAGAACAACATCAATTTCTCTGCTAGTGTTTGCTCTCGTAAATTCTGTAGGCTTGTTCATAGATCTGGAGGAATCTGATAGGATCTTATGACCCATCATATTTAAGTATTTTCATATGTGGTGGCCTCCAGACTGCTTGCAATGGTGTGACAATGGTGGCCTCTGGACTGCTTGCAATGGTGCGACAAGTACAAGTTGACCCATAGGATCCATTCGTACTAGTTTTGGTTGTGCCTCGATATGCGCAACTGCTACTCTAGGAAGGTTTGATATTTGATTTGCTATCCTTCTTGCGATTGATCGTCCGGATCTCAGATTCATTTGGCGGTAGGGTCCAAGGATGTTGGATCTTGTTGGTACAATGGAATGCAATCTAAATCTTAGGGAATTAGATCAATTTGATAGGCCGATAGTGTAATTTTAGGCCTCTTACGGTGGTTTTTCCTTGATAACTTTTTTATCCTTGCTCCGATTGGCTTGAGATTTTCACAGTAGCTGGATCTGCTGCAAATCTAACTACTGATCTGGTCTTCAAAGGTCACTCGTGCGAGGGTTCTTTCACTGTTTTGCAGTAGAAAAATCTTGATTTTTTTAAAAATATATAGAAAACAAATTAACTCTATCCAAAATCCACCTAAAAACACTCTAAAACAGCAAAAACAACTAAACTAGTTAGTGAAAGCCTATCCCTGGCAACGGCACCACTGTAGGCATGTAGATTTTAGACAGTGAGCAGCCCTTCTACCTGTCAAAGAGGGTTAGAACACCTGGATAAGAGCCTAACTATGCTAAGATGCTACTTTTAGTTGATCTCTACTTTTTCCATTAACTCTACTCACCTTTAACACTACCCCAACTAACTCTACTCCACTAAACTAGCATTCAACATGATTTTGGATGAAATGGGAAGAGAAGAGAAGAGAGAGAGAGAGAGAGAGAGAGAGAGAGAGAGAGAGAGAGAGAGAGAGAGAGAGAGAGAGAGAGAGAGAGAGAGAGAGAGAGAGAGAGAGAGAGAGAGAGAGAGAGAGAGAGAGAGAGAGAGAGAGAGAGAGATTGGAGAGGGAGGTTAGCTCAAATGCTCAAGATGCATGCTAATGGAAAAAACATAACTACTCAAAACAAGAACAAGGAAATGGAAAGCAAATGGAAAACACAACAATAGCATTAGCATGAGTGCTTAGCAAATGAGAATGCTTTGGATCTCCAAAATGGTAGAGTCTCCTCCTTCTCATAAAGCATGAAAATATGGTACTAGAGGTGCCTTCTTATCAATGAATGTTTGTGCAGCAATTTGTCGTGGGGTGCTCTCCCACACATGACGAGTATATGTATACATATGCCCACAATATGCAGGCATTACTCGAATTATTGGAGAGGTAGGGCGTGCAAATAAACAAGGATGCTGCTCCTCAGGTATGACATCAAATACATTTTATGTTCTTTAAATTCGCTATTCTCTCCCACTCCCAATAAATTTACCATAAGACTAATTCATGTTTGTTGCACGTGCAGGAACAACAAGTCCATATGACGAACATGATGAGGATGGATCAGATAGATCTAGCTAGTGTTTTAGCTCTATTTTATCTCTATAGCTTTCCATGTTTACAAATACTTATGTACATGTTCTTAGATCTATCATTTTGATTCATACATTTGCCAAGGTCATATCGATGTAGCCTTTTTTATATGTATCCTTGAACCTTGACAAGTTATATAATTGAATTGTATTTGGCCCTAAACCATGTAGTAATGTTTAACTTGTTTATTTTAAAGTATAATTATTCACATGTATTGACTCGCATGCTAACCTTGACAAGTTATATAATTGAATTGTATTTGGCCCTAAACCATGTAGTAATGTTTAACTTGTTTATTTTAAAGTGTAATTATTCACATGTATTGCTCGCATGCTACTTGATTTCATCCAAGAGTGATGATGAGCTCCTCAATTATATGGATGGGATGTCTCTCTCGCATGCAGGCAGGTTTATGGAGAGACTATAGGCTCGTTGGAAGGCATGGAGTTCTAGTAGGCTGGTCCACTACCCATCCACATCCTCTCGTTCTCAAGAGATCTAGTCCCCACAACCCTCCGACCGAGGTGTTTCCCCCTTCCATGAGGGTCTATATGGTGGGAGTCCCTCCCTTGTGCACTCTAATGTCAATGCCTCTTCCCAGTATTCCGACCTGAAAAAGAGGGATCATAGGAGGAGTTGTCTCAACAGCGGCTCTTGTTGTGGCGGTGATGCCAATGATGTCGTGCTTCATGCGGCCTCAAGTCCGGCACATCCATCTAGCAGGCCTCATCATAGGGATTTCTTTCTTTGAGAAACACTAACTCAAGAAGCAATGTGGATGGCACGTGATAGTATGACTCCTGCATTTGTCAAACTTGAGTATCCCGACACCCCCATGCTCTCTCCTCACATTTTTCCTTCTTCGCTACCCACAACCCCTGTGGGGACTCCATGGCACCGTGATCCCTCTTGACAAGCCACTCCAACCATTTTTTTCTCTTATTCAAACCCCTGTTGGTTACACTCCCACTCAAACTCCTCCCCAACCTTCTCCTCTTCAAACCCCTCCCCGACCTTCTTGTGATCACCTTCAAACTGCTCTCCAAACTTCTCCTATTGTAGTCACTTCCCTCTATCCCAATGCCAATCCTCTCGACACTCCCTTTGCCATCTCTCCATCAACTGATGTCTTGCCATCCTTGATGCTGAAATATGCAGAAGAATGCACTCAAAAAATTCAAAATTCTAGCCAAAACTCTGGTGACAAACTGTTAGAATTAAATCACGAACGATTCACGAAACTTTTTGTGACACTCGAATTATTTCTGTTCTAGTTGGATCAAGTAGGATCTGTAACACAACCAAACGAAGTGAGACGAATTCTAAACAAAAATGAAATGAAGCAAAGCAAAGCGAAACTTAAATGAGCTCTGACAATGATTCATGCTAGAAGCACACAAATCACGAAATGAAACAAAACGAAGCAAAAGAATTCGCGACAAGATCAATCAAGCTCTATAACGAGACGAGACGAGACGAGACAAAACAAGACGAACTGAAACAAAACAAAATGAAACCTAGGTGAGCTCTGTAATTGATTTACCCTTGTAGTCAAGTGATTGCGAAGCAAAAGGATTCGCGAATGAGATCGGTTCATCAGGAGTCCAAATGTGATTGCTGGTCACTACCGGTTGTATCACTCCTACAATCCTTTAGAGAGTAGTCAGACACTGTTGATCTACGTTAACAAATTAATGCAGCATTCAACAAGATCAAACCAAAGTGCGGAATAGAATGAACAAGCGAATCAGACACACGAATAGTAGCAGACAAATCTACATTCAAGATCATATAATCATCTAGAATAATAATGTGCACAACAGCTACAAAATTATCTATTGATTTTTCTGATTCTTCAAGCACTACATGCAGATCCACGCAGTGCGTTGGCGTGGTAGAAATATAGTTCTCTCACGAATTTGAGTCTTGCTTGCTAGCGGACTTGTGGATCTACAGATCCTATGCATAATTGTCTCACACGCAGGCGGATTGGTATTCTGAATTTTTCATCTTCTGATGTCTTGTCTTGCTTACTAGCATTAGACTTACATTATGCATCAAAACAGAAGGTCTATAGTTCGCGAACAATTTTTGATTCGCAAACTATATACCTTCTGTTTTGATGCATAATGTAAGTCTAATGCTAGTAAGCAAGACAAGACATCAGAAAATGAAAAATTCAGAATACCAGTCCGCCTGCGTGTGAGAAAATTCTGCATAGGATCTGTAGATCCACAAGTCCGCTAGTAAGCAAGACTCAAATCCCTGCGTTGTAAGCGTGCTCGAACATCCTTGTTAGTTTGGTGTAGCTCTTTGAGGTCAGCCATGAGTTTTTTTTTTTTGTTTTTTAATTGAGCGACCTCTTGTTCTAATTATGTGGAATAAATCTGCCATTCTTGTACTTTGTTTGTCAGCTGCACGTTTTCCTCTTGCGAGAAGTTGCACCAATTCTGATACTCATTGATTGAACAGTAGAGGTAATGCATGGCATCACTTTGAGCGTTGATGGCCCGTCGCACATTTTTCAAAAGGTACTACTACTCCCCAATAGGAGGATACCGCTGAGAGGTAGGTGCGTAGGATGGAGGGAGATGTTGTTGTACATTTTGATACAATGTGGTGTACTATTCATGATGGATGGATTGAGCAGATGGGGGGTGTGATGTTTGAGTGATGGTGATAGGAATTGGAGATGTGTTGGCATTTGTGATCGGAGAAGTGGAAAGTGTTGTGGAAGTGGTGGTGGTAGCGATAGTGGTGGATGTAGGAAATGGTGTGGTGGTAGTAGGTGGCATGTTTAACAGTAAAAGTGAGAATTCTTCAATGTTGAAGGATGCATCAAAGACATTTGGAAAATGCATCGAATATTGCATAGAGGTGGTTGTGACTGGTGCGGTGGAGAGTGGAAGTGTGTTTGTGGAGACAATAGGGGGCGTAGTGGGGAGGGTGAGTGTGATGGGTAGTGTGACAGTGACAGTTGATGTGATGGGAATTGATGAGGTGGTTGGTGGGTCACTTACCATGAACGACACAGGTGGGACACCAGGTTCAGCCTCTGTCTCCTTTGCCTCAGAATGTTTCGTCAAAGGATTTGATGTTGCAGGCAATTCTTCTTCAATGTCTTTCATGATTTTCATTGTTGAAGTGTCTTTAGGCATTGGATAGGGTGATTGTGTTGTGTCTCCCATTTTGTTGATATTTCCATGCCCTTTGATGGTGGATTTGCACAAGTGTTGTTTGCAGCTACTGGATGAGTCTCTACCTTGTGTGTGGCCCTTTGAATGTTCTTTTGTGTGTTGGGTATGGGCATGCTCTTTTAACTGCTGTGACTCTAACTCTGTTTCCTTGCCTCGTGTGAATGACATTGGTGTGTTTCGGCTAGTGATGTGGCACCGTTTGGGTGCTGGCTTGCTTGTTGTCGTTGCCTCTCTCCCTTTTATCCTCTTGGAGTGCTGAGCTCGTGTCGAGGTGGTATGTGGCATGTCTGGATATTTTTCTTGCACTCGAACGAGAATGCTAGGAAAGTCCCCCAAGTAATGTTTACTTATGAGCATATGCAGGAGATATCCGCACTTTGTGAGATGTTTTCTTGCTTTGAGCGCTGCACATAATTTGATACTTATCTTTTCTGCCCACATGAAGTGGCGTGTAACAGGTTCCTTCAAGCCAAATGATAGGGCGAATAAAGTGTTGCCTGAAATCATGTCAAATCTTGACGATTGTACCTCAGTGAGTAATGCAAGGAGGTCCGTCGTTGTCCTAAGTCCTAGATCTGAGATGAGTTTGATAGCGTAACCATCATTGTTGTAGATGGAGGTGTCACCGTCTTCCGTACAGAGATGCGTCAAGTAATTCTTATCAAAAGATTGCCCTTTGTCGTGCATAGGCTCTCCTTCATTCGGGAACCCCAAGTGGCTTAGGATATGTGGTGATATAGGAATTGGATCCTTGTCGTTGCATCTAGGGATCCTGAATGTCTGGAGCTCGTCGTCAAATGTAGAATAAGCTACACGCACCAGACATTCATGTTGCACACCTAAGAAAAGTCGTGTGTCGAAGTTTAGCCGCTCCAAGAACGGACGAGCCGCTGCTAACTTTTTGCAAAAGCAGGAAATGAGACCAAGTGAATTTCTGTAGTGCACCTGCTAGGTTTCATGTCTGATAAAACACTTTGCTTAGTTCTGGGACACTACAATATGGATAATATGCTACCTGGTAGCTTAGACAAATGGTCTTTTTTTTTTTTTTGAAAGAAGATAAATTCTTTGCAATCGATTGCAAGAATAAGTGATGCTAGCTTCAAACCGTAAGATAATTACTATTCTGGGACATGATTATCACTGGTCATGCATGTTGTTACCTGGAACCTGTACAATAGTGATAGAAGTGAGGTAGATTTGCGAGAATTCATACCTAAACTATCCTAAGAAGTATTGATTGTTAAACATGCAGGCAATTCAACGGAAAAGGGTGTAAAAAATGAATTAAAAAAATGAACATTATCACAAAACGACAAAAATTACAAACATGCAGGCACACACACAACACACAATCAATCAATACATGTCTAAGGAATAGCAGGGCTCATAATATCGTCGTAATCTACTCCCGTTCACTACCTTGTCTAGAGGAATGCCTTCAAGGGTTTTAAGGTTCGCGTAGCCCGAGGCAAAGATCTGATCAATGATATAGGGACCTTGGCCAGTAAACTTAAGTTTGCCCTTATGTACTTTCGTTTAATAGAGAAGGACTCTATCTCCTTCTTTAAATTCCTTCAACTTAATATGGCGGTCATGCCAATCTTGTTGACGTCTTTTGTGCACTTGTTGTGCGTGCACACTAATGACTCTTGTTTCGCAAAGCTTATGGAGGTGGAATAGCCTATGGGCAAGGATCTGACTTTCATCTAGTTTCAAATCGTAGGCTACCTGTAAAGATGGGACGTAGAATTCTACAGGCATCATGGCCTCTTGTCCATACGTGAGTTGGAATGGTGTCGTGCCAGTGGCCTTTTTGGGTGTTGTTCAATATGCCCATAAAGCGACATGTAACTTGAACTCCCAATCCGACCGACTGGCTTCCACCGTCTTCGTGAGGATTTTGCATAGAACCTTATTCGTGGACTCAGCCTGCCCATTACATCTTGGGTAATATGGGGCACTTTTGCGATGAACAACTAGGAAGGTCGACAACAAGTGTTCAATTATTGTGTTCAAAAAGTGTGTACCCCTGTCGCTGATGATTTCGAGTGGGCAATCAAATTGTACAATGGTCTGCTCATAAAAAAACCGAGCAATGGTTTTGGCATCAGCGTTTTTTTACCGCTCGAGCCTCTGACCACTTTGTGCAATGATCTGTCACCACGATAATATATCTTGCCTGTGTGAATTGCGCGACGGAACTGATTGGTCCTACATAATCAATACCCCATTTGAAAAATGCTTGTTCAGATAAGATGGGGTTTAAAGGCATATAATCTGAAAATTGTCGCCTTTTGGACTCGTTGGCACACATCACAAGCCTTTACAAAGTTATGAGTGTCCTTAAATAGCGAAGGCCACCAATACCCAACTAGTAAGATCTTCCTAGCTATGTTTTCTGAGGCAAAGTGTCCACCACCAACTCCTTCGTGTAGCAACGATATGATGGGAATAATTTCGCCCTCAGTCAAACATCGTCTAATCACGCTGTCTGCACCCTTTCTATAAAGTTGCCCCGCTATAAGTGTATAGGGTGCCACCTTGTAGATAAGTGCGCATTGGGCAGGTTTCAACAGCAACGGATCTAACACCCATGTCGTTAAAAACTCTATGATGTCTTTGGCCCACGTGGGGGTACAGTCAACTTGAAAAAGTATTGCATCAGGTAGGTCATCATTGATGTCCTCCGTTGGTTTCTCATCACTCGGTATTCTGGATAGATGATCAGCGACAAAATGTTGCGATCCTTTGCGCACAACAATACAAAATTTGAATTCTTGTAGTAATAGCAACCAACGTGTGATTCTACCTGTTGTGCAAGTTTTGTTCACGAGGTAAAGTAATGTTTGATAATCTATGAAAAATACAAAGGGTTTGTCCAGAAGATAATGTCAAAACTTCTGGATGGCATAAATCATCGCCAATGCTTCCCTCTCGATTGTGGTGTAGTTCATCTCCGCAGATGTTAATTGCCTATTAAAGAAACGAATTGGATAGTCCTTCTTGTACTCTCTTGGTTGAGTTAGCACTGCACCAATGGCAAACTTCGATGCATCAGTGTGGACGTGAAACTCCTTCATGTAATCTGGAGCTCACAAGATAGGAGCAGTTGTCAAGGCGTGTTTGAGTTCTTGGAAGGCCTTTCTATGTTCCTCCATCCACTTAGGATTTCTGGACACTCTGTATATCCATCGTGCCTTACTAGCAAAATCACAAATATGACAATGATAGTGCTTAGCGTGACCCATAAAACAATAAGCGTCTCGGACCATTTTAGGTTCTGGCCTCTCAACGATGACTTTGATCTTCTCTGGGTCGGTGGCAATCCCATTGCGTGATACAATGTGACAAAGTATGACGCCGTGGGTGATCCATATCTAACATTTTTCAGGATTAAAACAAATACCATACCTCTGACATTGTATGAGAATACGTTCGAGTACGGCCAGGTGCGTGGATTCTTCCGAGTGCACCCCAAGGGCATCAAGATAGATCTCAAGGTTGTCACCGATGAGATCATAAAATGTTGCTTGCATGACACGTTGGAAGATACATGGCGCATTACACAATCCAAATGGCATAACGTGCCAGCAGAAGATACTCTATTCCATAGCAAAAGCCATTTTGGGTTGGTCTTCTTCAGAGATAACAACTAAGTTTATTCACTAAAGCCATCCAGAAAGGAGTAAACTTCATCTCCAGCTATGTTTTCCAATATGGATTCGCCATACGGGATTGGAAAATGATCTCTTTCTGTGGAAGCATTAAATTTGTGATAGTCGACACAGATACAAAGCTTCTCATTCTTCTTTGGGACCACAACGATAGGTGATACCCAATCTGTATGTTTCACCTCGTAGATGAAACCTGCCTCCAAGAGCTTTTGGAGTTCTTCTTTGATGTGTGCTTTGTAGATTGGATTACAACGATAAGGTCTATTGGCATGGGGTTTAGCATCTTTCTTTAATGGGATTCTATGCACGACAACCGAAGGATCTACCCCCTTCATGTCCTTGTAGTTCCATGTGAAGTTATGACGATATTTTCTAAGGAGTTTCTCTAAGGCCAGACGTTGTTCGATGTTGAGGTGTTCTCCAATATGGACAAACTTTCCTCTATCTCATTAGGCTCTTGAAGATTTAACTTTATGGTTTGAGCGGGGCCATCATATGGCTCATTCCCCTTTGGCTCCCGTTGGGCTTGAGGCAGGTGGATAGTTACATCTTCAATGGTGAGGTCCTTGAAATGGTTGGGCACATCAATTTTAACAGGGGTGTAGGGCTTCTTAGTCTTGGCCTTAGGTGGATCTTTAGGGGGGGTTCTAGCTGTGTGGCTTGTGGACCTAGAGGATTGTGCTTTGCCCGGGGTTTCTCGAGATATCGTGAGATCGCGAGGAGGCTCCACCTCTATAATCTTTTTCATTTTCTCGCGGATAGCTTCCTTCCTAGTTGGTTTTGCATGCACCTTGTGAAGGGTGTTTTTGTGTGGCTTGGATGCTTGAGGGACTTTGATTTATCTATCGTGTAGATAGATTCAGTATCATGTATCTCCCATTCGTATACCGGTCGTTTGACACGATATAGTTTACTTTGGTCTAGTTTGGCTGCATCAATGCTAGCCTTAGGCTCTATCTCTCGGACCTTCTCAGGGAGTAGCTGTGGGAGAATGGTGTCCATGAAGCGTAGAATAGTTATATCTGTAATATCGACCATGTCGGAGTCAGTATCAAACTCTTGAGAGCGTAAAACACTCTCGTCATTGATATACATGGTTATTGATTCGTCATAAGGTAGCCAGGCGATGTGAAGCAAGTCCTCGTTGTGGGGCTGAATGTTAACATAACCGATGTTGAAGATAGGAGTATCCAAATCAGTTGGCTCAATAGTAGATTCATCGCTATTAGTGTGATGCTATTGAGTTCGCAATGTTCTGCATTGACACAATCGATTGTTGCCAAGATGTGGTTCCAGTTGATGATATTCATAGCCTTGGTATTGTGGCCCTTCTCTTCAATGTCACGGTAATTTTCAAGAATAGACTCTGTAGTATAGGATCCATATTCGGTGATTCTTCGTGCGGGTTTGATCTTACCAGCAGAGTCAATTGTGACTGATGTTTTTTTATTGCCAAATGTAACGTGCTCTCTATTCAAATCGTGCACTACGCATGCGTTAGAGAGCCGTGGCCTACCTAGGAGCAATTCATAGGAATATGCATTGCTAGGGATATCGAGCACTACCAAATCTAGCGTGAAGCTCAAACCTCCTAGTTTCAGCCTTATGTCTGGTAGTAGGCCTAATGGTTTTACCACACTTTGATCTGCCATTTGAAGTTGATAGTTCGATCATTTCACGGAAGCTTGAAGAGCCCACTCCTTCACCAGGAATGTTGATATTATGTTGACTCCCAATCCGCCATCTAATATTGCCAAAACAATGCGGGAATGTTCGTAAGTCATAGGAATGCGTATATTTTCCTTGTCGCTTGTAGGATTAGTCAGATGCAAGGGCACCTCAGGGAGGTCTGGTGATGGAATGTTATCTTCAATTGACTCAGCATAACTCTTTTCGCCCTTTTCCGGTGTACTTCCAGAGTACTCCAAATGGGAGGGTAACGTTTGCTTGAAGCAAATCTCCCCATATCTCGGCTCCTTCTACGGTTGGGTTATCTGGGGTTTGATCTCTAGGTGTGACTATAGCCTCCTCCTTATTATCAGCTTCATGGATGAGCTTTTGATATTTGTCTCTCAAATGGATCTCCTCGTTGGAGTGAAGGTTTAAAAACCACTATTTTGCATCGCCTTGTAAAATCTTGGAGAATAAACGTACCTTTTCGGTGTCAGATTCGTCCCCATAGAATTTACAAGCATTGTTGAAAACTTGGAGAAATCGTGTCGAATCCGATTCGCCATCATATTTAGGTGCGTCAATCTGAGGAAGTCTTTTCTCTAACTTGGGTGGTGGATGGGATGGTCCTGCCATGTTGATCTGAATAGATTATCACAAGACCAGACAAATGGTTTGGGTGGGTGGATGAGGGCAAAGGTCTCTCCCTAGTCTATGGCTTCATCTAGGTCATGTCTAAGGCCGGTACCCTACTAGAAATGCCTATGGCTTATTCCAACTAGACGTGACAAGATTATTTTGCCGATGGTTGATGAGTAAATAGCCGAAGTGATGTGATAATAGGTTAGATCGGCCGCGTAGGATATGTATACCAAATAATGGTTTAGTGGATGACGCTAGGTTTCCGATTGGTATCGCCTTCAGTGGAACTAATTGGAATTTTTGTTTTTTATTTTATTTTAAGAATATATATGTATACCTTCTCGAGTACTCTTGTAGTTGACGAAAATCAGGGAATGACTCACACAGACAGGGTGAAAACGAACTCGCACACGATGAAAAATGACTCGTACGGACAGGATGAAAGATGACTCGCATAGATAGGGTGAAAGATGACTTGCACAAACCTGGACCCGTGGAGCTAGAAACCGTGGAAATGACTCGCACAAGAAGTACTCGCACAAAAACTTACGACTCGCACAGGCGTGTTCAGTGCATAAAATGACTCGTGCAAGGGTGGGAGATGACTCGTGGATGGAAACGTACTACTCGCACATGACTCGCACAGGAATATGACTCGTACACGACTCGGAAGGGTAACTTACTACTTGTATATGACTGGCACTAAAAGTACTCGCACACGACTCGAGGTGAAAATGACTCGCAAAAAAAAATGACTCGTGCAAGAGTAATTTACTACTCGCAGATGACTCGTACAGAAGATGACTCGCAAAAAAAAATGACTCCTGCAAGAGCGGTAGAGGTAATGACTCAGATTCAACAAAATGACTCGTACACCTCAAAAATGACTTGCACAACAGCTCTTGGGAAGACTCGTAGCACAAACGTTGCTCACAGATCAGAAGAAGACAAAAACAGCTTGAAATGACTTGCACAATTGAAACCGTGGAGCTAGAAGATCATAAGTAGACCTTGATGAAGATCACAAGTTGTGAGAAACTGATGACTGCTTGCAAAACCCACTTGCACACCTCTCTGAAAAATCAGTTCTACCAATAGCGAAGGAGGAAGCTCGTGCATGCAATTAGATAGGCTTATTTGGCTGGTTATTCTGATGGGAGTATTGGGGCTGAGAAGCAATGTTGATGGCAGTTTAAAAACGGCTGAAAAAGAGCTCCAGCAGACTTTGAACACCTAAAAAGCAGAAGCTGAGCATGAGAAAGGATATTGAAGGAAAGGATGCTTTTCCAAAAAACAAGTTACCACCGGAAAAACCAGGAGGAGAAATGGATTCATCGGTCGTAGATCTGTTGCTAGATGCTCCTCAGTGCACCCAGAATAAGATGGACCAGTGCAGCTAAAAAATGAGCTATCAACAAAAAAACCAGGAAGAAAAACGGATTCATCAGCCGCAGATCTGTTGCTAGATGCTTCTCAGTGCACCCAGAAGGAGCTGGACCAGTGTAGCTGAAAAACGAGTTATCGCAGATGGATTAGTAAAAGGCGTTCTCACTTCTGTTCAGAGAAAGCCCTTCATCGCACCCAGGAATAGGCAAACCTCCATAGCTGGTACGTTGGAAGAGCATGCAGAGAGGCCGAGGAAGAGCGTGGGAAGATGGCGTGGAAGAGTTGGGGTAGGGGCCTAGCAAAGATGCTAAAACTTTGCTAAAAGAAGATGGTAAAAGAAAAAGATGAAAATCCTAAAAACTTAGCAAAGATGAAGATAGAAGGATGTGAAAAGCAAAAGCTGGGTGAGAAAAAATATCAATTAATAATTAATTAATTATTGTGGCTTTTGGTACGAACAAAAGCCATGAAACCGTCATTGAATTTTTGAGTTTTTTTGTCACATGTATATTGGAACAACTTTTCAAAACTTGTCAATCTGAAGGTGTTGTAGTGAAGGATGGAGCGCTTACCGTCCAAGAAATAATAACCAATGGTTATATATTCTATTTCATTGCAAAGTCGCATTCCACCTGAGTTTCTGACATTGATGCTAAAAGCAAGCAGGATGCAAAAACCAAGCAACAAGCAATAAACAACATGCAAGAAATAGCTTGAAAAGTAAAGGATGTTTAGTTAGAAATGTAGAGAAAGTGAGAAAAAGTGGCAACGGCGCCAATGTTAGCTCTTCGACATCCAATTCTGGCTAAGGCTCCTTCTAGCATGGCTATGGCTATCTCTCAACTAGTCGATGCTAAGGCTTCTTCCTACTAGCATGAATATGGATGCTGAAAAGACAATGTATGCATAGGATGAGTATTTTGAGAGTAAGATCCGCTCTTCTCTTGTTTCTCTACTTAGGAAATGACTCAAATGACGGCTTAACCTAACTCAAATGACGACTTAACCTAAAACCCAACTTTACAAAGGCTTAACCTACTTGTGAAAGGCCCAACGATAAAATAAAACTAATTAACTTGGTTCATAGAAATTATAATACACATTGTAACAATTATAAATCGTCACAGAGGAGAACTCTTAATGAAAGAAGATAAAGCTCTATTATGCAAATGAGGTTTTTCCGACAAAATAAACTCTTCCACTCCTATATATACTTGGAGTGGTGGTCACTTACAAAAAGACACTATGGGACAAATAGACCACATAGGCTTAACTTGGTACCATCATGAGACAAACCTCCAATGGACCATAAACAACTGAAATCACTTAAGTTGAACTTATTTAGACTAGTTTAAGTTCCAATCTTCTAGACTTAGGCTTGGACAAATCCTTGGCGAATATTGCCGATTGTCGCACAGTTGAATCTGGCGAATTTCGGTACTCGCACCATAAAACTGAAATGCTTTGTTGAAATTAACGGAAATGTACTAATTGAATGCCTGATAAATGATTCGCCAGTTTGGAGAATGGATACTAATTTAGTCCATTGGCATGCCCAAGTCTTTCCATTTAGATCTCCTTGGCATTGGCACATAGTGAGAATCTATCCACAATTGTTGAAGGCTTGTGACATAACTCCTGATGGAATCCGGAGCTTTCTCAAAAACTGTTTTTCGCCAAGCCGGCTGCTCCGCCCAATGCTGGTAGTTTATCCAATTCCTTCCATGCCTCTATCTCAGAGATCTGGAACTTGATAACCCATCCACCCCTCGAGGACTCATGCGAATGTTGATGCAAAAAGCTTCGGATCTGGTCCTCGATGCTGATCAATTTTTGAAACAAAGGCCTGGGCCTCGGCCTTGATGTGGATGGACCCTCTTTTGTCATCTGGACGTCTGGTATATCTTGGATTTATGGCTTATCCAAACCTATATCCATGCCTCCCTGATCTTGGTGCTGAGGCAAGAACTACGGCATCACAGGAACTAGAATCTGGGGGCCGACTTCCAACACTTGAGCGGCTACCTTTTCGTAATCTTTGATGATAGCTTTTTCCTTTGCCAACTCAATGATTGTCGTACGTTTGAGTTTATCAATTTTTTCTTGAAACCCTACCAATGAAGTGCGATAAGACTTTCCTAAACAGTATCTAATTTCGTCAAGTGTGACTAGATGATTAGGCACTTGGGTCTGCAAATAAGAATCACGTTCAAGGGTGGTCGCATCCAATTCACCTTGAAGACCGTAATTTTGGCATTTTGAATCCATCTGTCAGGTCGATGAAGGTTATAAAGGACTGTAAAATGCTCAATGAAGGTTCCCAAAATGGTAAGTTTTTGAACATTCGTCTAACTCAAAAACAAGTATCATTTGTAGAAGATAACTTTCGCCCAACTCAGTATAGAGAAATCTGAGGTGGATGTATGATTTGAAATCTCGACGAAGGTTTTTGAGACTATTTGTGCTAAATATGACTCAAAAAGTGATTTTATAAGTCATTTTTCATCAAAAATTATCTTTTGAAAATACTTTCCTTCCTCTTTCCAATCTGATGACTTTTTTGACTCATCATTCTCTTTTTTCTTTTTCTTTTTTTTTCCAAAGAAAAGAAAAATCACTCAAGTAAAAAACAAGAAAATTGTAAAACAAGTAAAATAAGACTGACAAGGTTTGGATCATTTTGGTTAGACTGATCTAGTTGTCAAAACTTGCGTAGTCAGTTGCCATTCATTGGAGTGTCGAATTTTTTTCCATCCAAATGTTCTAAAATGACCGCTCCATAGTTCAATATTTCATTCACTCTACACGGTCCTTCACCTGTAAACTTCAATTTGCCTTTAATCAGTTTCGTCTTATACATTAGTGCTAGATCTCCTTTCTTCAGATCTTTTTTGTGTAATCAGCGATCGTGCCATGCCTTGCGACAAGCTTTCTTTGCTGCTAATGCATAAACTGCCATCAATCTGGTCTCACAAAGTTTTTGTAAAGCCTCATGATGCATCTGGAAGGATTTTGCATCATCCAACCATTCTGTTGTTGCTTTGCATAGAGATGGTATCAAAAATTTGATTGACATAACTACATCTTGTCCATAAACAAGCTGAAATGGCATTTGATTTGTACTACCTTTGTAAGCTATTCTGAATGCCCATAAAGCCGAATAAATCTTATGTTCCCAATCAGAACGACTTGCTTCTACTGTTTTTGTCATAATGTTGCAGAAAGGCTTGTTGGAAGATTCAGCTTGGTCATTACCCCTCGGATAATATAGAGTACTAAACTGATGAATAACAAAAAAGTGTTCCAACAGACACTTTATCGTTTCATTCACAAAATGTGTTCCGCGATCACTAACGATTTCGATAGGACATCCAAATCTAGTAATAATGTTTTCATAGAGAAACTTAGCCGTTGATTTTGCATCTGCAACTAAATTGCTTTCACTTCAACCAACTTGGTCATATAGTCAGTTGCAACAATGATATATCTGGCCTGAGATCCCCTTGTCGTAGGATGAATAGGACCAACATAGTCGAGGCCCCATTTCTCGAATGGTGCTTGCAATAAAACTAGATGTAAAGGTTCATAATTCTGTTGAGTAGGACAACGTGCACGTTGACAAACATCGCATGACTGAATTTAATTTTCTGTATCTTTGTGAAGTGTAGGCCACAAACATCCTGATTGTAAAAGTTTGCAAACAGTGATATCTATTGAAAAATGTCCTCCGCCCATGCCATCATGAGAAAACATGATAAGTTCAGGTATTTCATGCGGCAAAACACATCTTCGTAAAATATCATCCATTCCTCGGCGATACAATTTTCCAACAATCAATTCATAAGGTTGTACCTTCTAAATTAATTGTATCTTCTGTACTTTTGTCAAGGAGTCATTGGGTTGGCCAAGCATAAGATATTCAACAATATCTGCTACCCACTCAGGTACTGCTTCTACATAAAATAATGCATCATCTGGTAGTTCATCATCCACTTCAATATTAACAGGAGCTGATTCAATTCTTGAAACATGGTCAGGTAGATAATGTTGTTTACCCTTTCAAACCACAATGCGAAAATCAAACTCAGTCAGTAGTAGTAACCATCTTGCAATACGCCCTGTGTTGCATTTCTTGTTCACCAAATAAAGTAACGATTGATGATCAGTATAATATGCAAAATGCGTTGCCAATAAATAATGTCAAAACTGTTTAATAGAAAAAATCATGGCCAACGCTTCTCGTTCAGTTGTCGAATAATTCTTCTCTGTATCTGTAAGTTGTCTGCTTGCAAACCTGATAAAATAATTCTTCTTACTGCGTTAAAACTGATCCAATGGCATATTTCGATGCATCAATGTGAACTTGAATCTCAATTGTCCATATTGGAGCTCGTAGTATCGGTGCAGAAGCTAAAGCTTTTTTCAATTTCTCAAATGCTTCCAATGCCTCTATTGTCCAAATTGGTACAATGGTCAATGGTCAATTTATATATAGGTCTTCCTAAATCCGCAAAAAATAGTATGAATATCCGATAGTAATTTGCATGACCCATAAAAACATAGACTCCTGAAATTGTTCCTAGCGGTGGTAACTCGATAATGGCTTTGATTCTGGAATAATTTGTAGCAATGCCATGTCTTGATATCACATGTCCAAAGACAACTCCATGAGTGACCCAAATTTGACATTTTTCTAGATTTAAGGAGATTTGGTATTTATTGGGCATAGATTATGTTGGTCCCATCCACCCATCCGCTAGAGGAAGTCAAGCCCAATATATTATAGTAGCAACAGATTATTTTACGAAGTGGGTAGAAGCAAAGGCCGTTAGAGTAGCCAATGCAACCAGCACAGCTAAGTTTCTCTATGAGAACATCATCACGTGCTTCAGATGCCCTTTAGAACTTGTGAGTGATCGCGGAACTCACTTCTTGAATGAAACAGTACGAGTACTCCTAGCTGAATTCCTTGTGGTTCATCGCAAGAGTACGCCTTATTATCCCCGATGTAATGGACAGGCCGAATCTTCCAACAAGATTTTGTGCAATATTCTCACAAAGACCGTGGAAGCTAGTAGGTCTGATTGGAAACATAAACTCCAAGCATCTTTATGGGCGTTTCGAACAACCTATAAGCTTGCCACTGGACATACCCCATTTCAACTGGCCTATGGACTCGAGGCTGTAATGCCTACTGAGTTCATTGTCCCTAGCCTAAGAGTGGCCGTGACGGAACGATTAGACACAAGTAAGTCTACCCAACGTCGATTAGGCTTACTGATAAATTTATGCGAAACCTGAACCATTGCCTTGCATGCATTGCACACCGAAAAGAAACGCCGCAAAGTTTGGTAGAGTATCTCTAGGGACGAAAAAACAGTCTACATGGTTCATGGAGTTAGTACAGGTTACAGGAAAGGACGCTAAAGGCCACCAAATACAGTACTGTGCAACAAAGTGAATCAACAAGGGTCCAAAAAAAAAAAAGTGCTATATTCATGAGTAAACTTTGAACTTAGTGCCAAAATCAGTGCCAGTGAAGGAAATACCAATTGCCAATGATCTGAATAGTTCCAAATCCTTCACTATTTAGCCAAATAGAACAGCACAAGTCACTAGCGGAGACAAAAACCTCAATATCTCTCCCAATTTTCACTGTGTTGGTACTCCTGTTTGACCATGGCTAGAACACATTTTGATAAGTCTAAATTGAGTCAGGATCCATGAACCCTAAATCCTAGTCCTGTAGGCCAAAAATAGTAAAAATCACTTAAACCCACGTACAGGCTTGTCTTTTTGAGATGTTGGCTTGCCCTCTTCACAGTAGACTCCTCATATTATGCTCTATCAACAATGAGTTAGGTGAACCAAGACTCCCAGCCAGTTTTTGTTGGGGACCCATTCTTCAAAAATCACTAAACAGGCTCTCCACATGTGAAAATGACATCATGGTTCGTCCCTTTGATATTTGCACATCTTTCCATGCTAAAACTATTGTCAAATAGGCGAGCCAAGATCCCCAGCCAAACTCCCAAACATTGAGATTTAGTGATTTTTTGAGCTGAACTAAATTTTTTGGCCATTTTTAGCACTGTTTTGGATCCCCACACGTGTGAATGGCCTGATCTTGGCTCGCCAATGTCACCATTGATCTTAGAATGTCCTTTTTAGTCGATTTGATATCTAACATCTTGGTTCCCCAAATTTTGAGAGTGGGGGGTCTATATAAGGAGGTGGGATCCTTTCAAAACTCACACTTGCTACAGACATGCTTCCAAAATTTTCTAGAAATTTTCCAATATTTCCAAAGCAAAATCCAATAGTCACAAAAGCCATCCATTCATCCTCAAAGCTCACCTGCTAGATTTAGCAACTTTCATTGCTCTTTTTCACTTTTGAACTTGTTATTTCGAGAAATTTAAGCACTTTTTGGGCTTAAACTTGCCAAGATGGTGAAGGAAGATAAGGATAAAGGCACAGCCGTAGTAGATCCTACACAACCAGTCAAAAAGCTCAAGCTCACACAAAAGTTGGACCCAGATTTCACTGCGGGAGAAGAAGATCTCACCCCACACGCATCAGATGACGAAATGATGGAGGAAAAGCCGGCTGTACCATAACTCCTCTCGGTGCCAAAACCCTACGAGGCACGAAAATGGTGGAAATCAGGGGAGCCCCTATTGAAGACCTGTGGGTTTCAAGACTATTCTCCTCCTATACACCAATTTACGATCATTGTGGAGTATGCATTCCGCTTAACCGTTTAGGATATTCCGAGCTTCAAGGGCTGAACCAAGTGACACACACCCCGTCTCATTTGCCATAGAAGCTCTTATGGCAATTGGCATTCTTGACGGGCCAAGGCGCATGTCGACACACAAGACAAGGTCCGTGAAAGTCGAAAAGTATATGGACAGTAATAAAAAGGCATGGCGCACCAATGACGGCCTATTACTTGAAGCCATCATCGATGAAGTTCTTCAAGGAGCTGCTACCTTCATAGTCAACTTCTTTGAGGTGGCAAGGTCAAGGAAGGCTCGTATTTCAATGACCTTATTTATGTACCTACTAGCTGCTATTACTGAGCTAGATGGATACAACTACAGTTGGGCTCACCTAGTCCAAGAAGAAATTTTTAAGGCCCTTATCTCTCCAAAGAAGTAGACTGCGGTGGGACCCCTTCTCACTCAACTAGCAATACACCAAGCGGGCGACCTAATTGACCCTTCAACAGACTTTCCAACAGAATCTCCCATTGAGGCCACGTCTTCTAAGGCAAAGTCTAAGAAGTCCACGCCAGAAGATAAGGACTGCCAGCAAGCAGTCCAACACCTTTAGGCACAAATAGTTGTCACCCAACTCGCCAAAACATACTTTTTCCACACAATTGGAGTCCATACTAATGGATGAAGCAGCATCACAACCAGCAAGAATGACTATTCCAACTAGTCCTTCAAGGCAGAGCAGTCGACTCCAGGAGCTACTCAAACGGAGGCCATTTTTTAAGCTTCTCCCTTTACTCCAGATTTCAATAGAGATCAACTCACCACCAAGGCACACAACTATCAAAGATCATCCTAAAGATACCGTGGTAGCAGATACCGCCAAAGAAGCTTCAGACACTCAAGGGGAAGAAATTATCATTCTTGATCGAGGATAAGAGTTGCCCACGCATACCTATACAAGATACCCTGATGGAGCCCATCCCCCCGATGTGTACGATAAAGATTTGCCTCAGAATGTAGAAGCTCAAGTAATCCCATCTAGAGAGATCCACACAAGGAGGTTGATGTCCCAACGGCCAGTGCACTTTCTCATGCGCACGGTCTACTCAAGGATCTCAACTGGCTGTTGCAAGATCGACTCCACCACCATCACTGAGCAGAGTCGGCAATGAAAGCTACACAGGACCTTGAGCTCCACAACCAACAATTGCAACAAGAAGCGGATCATGCAAAGAAGCAGATGGCCACGATGCAACACGAAATGGATGCAATGTGTTTTAGCATCAAATCTTACCAGTAGATGGCCTCAACATTGTAATAGGCACAGAAACACCATGACGCCCAACTCTAGGCAGAAAAGTAGTGGACCTCATGCCAAATCAATATAACTCTTGGAAAAGAAGCGGTCATCAAAACTTGGCAAAAAATGTGCGACGACCAAAAACAAACGATTGATTTCTATCTTTCAGTTCCACCTCAACCAAATTCCTCTCCAGTCCCCTTTACCCCAGATTCCAATAGAGATCAACTCACCACCAAGGCACACAACTATCGAAGATCAGCCTAAAGATATCGTGGTAGCAGAGACCGCCAAAGAAGCTCCAGACACTCAAGGGGAAGAAATTAGCATTCTTGATCGAGGAGAAGGGTTGCCCACGCATACCTATACGGGATACCCTGATGGAGACCACCCCTCCAATGTGTACGATAAAGATTTGTCTCAAAACGTAGAAGCTCAGGCAATCCCATCTAGAGACATCCACATGATCCCAGATTTTGGCAAGCCACCAAAGGAGGTTGATGTCCCAACGGCCAGTGCACTTTCTCATGCGCACGGTCTACTCAAGGATCTCAACTGGCTGTTGCAAGATCGATTCCACCACCATCGTCGAGCAGAGTCAGCAATGAAAGCTAAACAGGACCTTGAGCTCCACAACCAACAATTGCAACAAGAAGCGGATCATGCAAAGAAGCAGATGGCCACGATGCAACACAAAATGGATGCAATGTGTTTTAGCATCCAATCTTACCAACAGATGGCCTCAACATTGCAATAGGCACAGAAACATCATGACGCCCAACTCCAGGCAGAAAAGCAGTGGCCAAATCAATATAATCCTTGGAAAAGAAACGGTCATCAAAACTTGGCAAAAAAATGTGCGACGACCAAAAACAAACGATTGATTTCTATCTTTCAGTTCCACCTCAACCAAATTTTTCTCCAGTCCCCACAGAAAAATACAATGAGCTCTTGACCAAACTTCAGACCTGTCAGAAGATGTTGCAAAATTTTGAAGCTCAACAGTCTAAATATACCCAACCGTTCATTGAGGTAATTACTAGGTTGGAAAAACATAACGCAGAGTTAGAAAAATAGCTTGATGCTTTGCTTGCGACCAAAGAACCTCCTGCCACACCTCAAAGCCCCCCACCAGCCAGCACACAAGCCTCCAACACGGCGTTGAATTTGATGTGTCCTTTTCCATTGACAACATTCTCGAGGGAGACCCACCTACGGCTGCCGCCACACCGAACCTTCTGTCCCCTGGTGATCCATGCACAACAAGGCCAAGCCACGACATAGCCACACCTAGGGCCAAACCTATCTTTAAGAAACCATAGTCGCTTGAAGAATCCATCCAAGAGTACGAGGCCACTTATCCAGAAGACGAGATGCGAGGGGGATATGTGTTGCCACGCTTTGCAGCTGAAATCAAAGACAAGAAAAAATAGATCATCGAGCTGCTGGCACCCCAACCCATTAGGGCCCTTTTTGAACTCAAAAAAGACCTCTTCCTTGCCTAAACATGTTTGCTAATTAGGATTAATTAACTCATTAATCATCCTATGTGACAGTTCACCCTGGGTTTATCATGGGTTAGCTTCTATTTTAGTAGGCTTCACTTAGGCCTAACATAATATAGCAAGGACACCTAATTTTTAATGTAGCCAAAAAATTTAAATCCAATATAACATCTATTTTTTCAAGCCCTTCAAAATTCATCTTTTTAAGCTTACAATGAGTGAAAAGGGGGCCCGATATTTCCTTGGGCCCCCATTTTGAAAAAAAAAATTGAAAAAAAGGGGGAGGGAGATGGGAGTACATCTCCCCCCCCCCTTTTTGTACGCTTGTATTACCTCTCTACCTCTCTCTCTCTCTCTCTCTCTCTCTCTCTCTCTCTCTCTCTCTCTCGCTCGTCCAGCTAGCCCGTCGCGTCCCACCCACCCCTCTGGGCCGCTGGCCCTCGTTGATTTGCGTGGCCCGGAGGGCCACACCTAACCACCCCCCCCCCCTCCCTCGTTGTCCTGTTAAAGAGGGAGGGGCTGCGCCGGCTCCAAGCGCCATGAGCACGCGCTCCCAGGTCACCCCCCCCCCCCCCTCCCTCGTTGTCCTGTTAAAGAGGGAGGGGCTGCGCCGGCTCCAAGCGCCATGAGCACGCGCTCCCAGGTCACCCCCCCCCCCCCCCTCCCTCGTTGTCCTGTTAAAGAGGGAGGGGCTGCGCCGGCTCCAAGCGCCATGAGCACGCGCTCCCAGGTCACCCCCCCCCCCTCCCTCGTTGTCCTGTTAAAGAGGGAGGGGCTGCGCCGGCTCCAAGCACCATGAGCACGCGCTCCCAGGTCACCCCCCCCCCCCCCCCCTCCCTCGTTGTCCTGTTAAAGAGGGAGGGGCTGCGCCGGCTCCAAGCGCCATGAGCACGCGCTCCCAGGTCACCCCCCCCCCTCCCTCGTTGTCCTGTTAAAGAGGGAGGGGCTGCGCCGGCTCCAAGCGCCATGAGCACGCGCTCCCAGGTCACCCCCCTCCCTCATGAAGTTAGTATATATATTTTTCTTAAGCTCATAAGCTAGGCTGCATAGCAGAGCATCCGAGGCTGAGGAGAATCCGTAAACGTTTGGCCCCGTTGCCATTGTTGTTTCACTTGTCATAATTGCCACTATCTCTGTTTTTAAATTTACTTGCTCATCTTGCAAAACCCTTTGAGAACAGTTTCCTGTTCCTCATGAGCATTCTAACAATCCATAGTCTGCTCTGGTCTGATCTGTCTTCCATTGAAAATTCTGAAAACATCAGATCCTGACATTTTCTTGAACAATTTCAAGAAAATCAAGAAAACAATGAAACTCATGATTTCATGAATTTGAGTTCCATTTTGCCCGGTAGTTGTTACTACACATTCACTTCCATTTGATCTACCATCTATCATATTCTTGGATGCTTTGTTTTTGTTTGAATTTTTCAGTTTTCTGCTTCTTGCATATTTCTACTTGTCAACTTAAACTCAGCTCACAGACCATCATAAACATCTCAAGAACCATTGAAACCCGAAATTTTTAAACCCACCATCCCTCGAACCAAGCAACAAAACAAACTAATCACCTAGTGACAGACATTTGGCTGATCAACTATCACATACATTCAACCAATCACCGTTACCACAGCATAACACACACGACCTTAAAAGGTGCAAAATAGTACCATTGCTCAGATTTTAAAACAATGCTTGTGTTATGAGTGAGCGAATCATTACTACAACACCTGCCGACAGTTTTCTATAACTGACAACTTCTGCAACTTGCTCATAAATTCATGAGAAGGTGTGACTTTCAGCATGGTTTACTGAGGGTCTCATCTCCAGAACCTGAACAAGAGCCCCCACGCCTTTCACTAGCGGATCTGCACAAGAGCCTGTAAAACGAGACCTGTACAAACCTACCAGCAAATAATCCACCTACCTGCAAACACTCCCTATCCCAACCTACACGCAACACGCTAACCACGACATTCACCTCTGAGCCCTGCAAACAAGATCTGATTACAAACACCCACGCTGCCAACGCACTGTTTTCTGCCCAGCTCGTTCTCGACCGGGTCTTTCCTTCCCACGGAATCTGAACCACGTCCAAACCCTGTCCTACCCTAACCGCATCATCTGACTCTACCCTAACCAAATCCTAAATTGCCTCCTATACTAACAGCGCCCTCTGACCTAACCTAACTAATAAACCTGAACACAGACCTACCTGCAAACAAGGCATCTAACCCGCTGCCCCGGATCTTCACGCAACTTGCAAACAGACCTGCCAGCAAACGAGGTATCCAACACACTGCCACGATTTCCACGCAACCTGCACATAGATCTGATAGCAAACGAGCCTGCCAGCGACTCCTCAAGCACACTGCATCCTCTCTCCACGCCACCTACAAACAGATGTACCAACAAAATGACCTGCAATCCTGCAAAAAAAACCTACCTGCAAACCTACACAACAAGCTCCCACAATCCACAATATGCACGCCTCCATGACCTGCCACCAGCAACAGTAGGCCAGAAAACATTTCTAAGGCATTTAAAGATAATTCAAAATGCACGGTCATCCTGCATGCGACCAAGCCATCCAAAGCCCTGCATAACAATCTACAAGAAACTCCAAAGGAAACTGACCTACACATTGAGTAGGAGGCTGCCGCTGGAGTTAGTCGCCTTGAAACCTAACGAGGGTTACCAAAAGATTTTACCAACCCTACCCTTAGACACACATTTTAGGTGAAGAGGCCTTACAAACACAAAAAAAAACATTTTCAAGTCTCTCCACACACCTCACCCAAATCTCTCGCATTTTGTTTGCGTCCCCACAAGCTAACTTCGACAGAGCCTTCTACATCAAACTTCGATCGAGCGATCCAGAACTAACTTCGGCCGAGTCATCTACTTACTAACTTTGACCGACTCCCTCTACTTACAGCTTCGTCCAAGTCCACCCATTGCCACTCCGGACCAAGCCTTCTACCCTCGTTATCTTCTCGACCGAACTCCCCTTTATCAATTTTTGACCGAGTCTCATAGTAAATCTCGACCGAGCCAGAAGTCATTCCATCTCGGGTCCGGATACAAAAAAAAAAAAAAAATTTGACCCTTCATTAACTTTTTGAACCTTTGTTAATTTCTTTCGACCCTTCAAACTTTTTTCAACCCTTCCTACTTTCTTGACCGATTGTTAATTTTTCAATCATTGTAAATTTTTTTGATACTTTGTTAAAATTTCGATCTGTAGTTAAAATTTTTCGCTCCTTAGTTAAATGTTTTTTGCTCCTTCGTTAAATTTTGTCGTTCCTTCGTTTCTTTTTCGACCCTTGATAATTTTTTCAATCTAGTTCATTTTTCGATCCACTTTCTTTCCAATCCACCTCATTTTCGAACCATCTAGTTTTTTATCTTCCATTTTTCGATACATTAGTTTTTTTGATCGACCCATTTTTTGATCCACCCATTTTTCGATACATCCATTTTTCGACCTAGTTTTCATTTTTCAACCCAATCTTAATTTTTCGACCCCAGACCCATTTTTTGACACCCGACCAATTTTTCGACCCTAGCCCAAGTTTTTGAAAAAAAAAACTAGCTTACCCATTCACCATACACCACCCATAACAACTAACTGGTGCATATATTCAAAAAAAAAAAAAACAAACATCCAAAAACCCAAAAACATAAGAACATCTCCAATGGAACACCATACAGCTCCTCATATTACAGATGAATATCCACATCACATGGTGTCACCCAGATCTGAAGAAATCAAACATCTTAGATTCTCCCGAATGTGGTCCCATATACACGAGCCGTCTACAAATCCATTCAACAGCCGCAAATCTGATAGGGCCGAATCTTCAAGTCCACGAGCCCATTATTATGGTACTAAACCCTCACAGGCCAGAACACACCTTAATGACGCTTTTGCTACTCACAGAGCTCATATTGAAAAGAGAACCCTGAAATTAGATCTGCCCAAGTTTGACGGTAATTCGGACCCTCAAATATTCTTGCAAATATTTGAGAATGCATGTGATGTGTACGACGAAACATCCCACGATGCTAAGGTCCAATTGTTTTCCATGACCATGATCGCAAACGCTCGTGATTGGTTTTTTAACCTTGATCGTGATGGTAAGACTGATTGGTCTACTCTAAAGGAATCCTTTATCAAACGTTTCAAGCCCTTTCGTCTGATAGAGAGTCCTTTTGTCAACTTGAGCAACATCAAGATGGCAAAAGATGAACGCGTACTAGACTATATTGAGTGTTTCAAGCGCTTAAAGAGTCAAATATAAGACCAGCCCACCGAACAGATGCTCATCATTTGGTTCTTGGTCGGATTTCCAAGTTGGATCAGATGCGAGCTTAAATCCAATGATGAATATACAAGTCTCAAGTTAGCTATGTCTGATGCCATCCGAGAGGAAGATGAAAGATCAGATGTTGACGAATCCAGGGCAAGGAAAGCACCCCATGCTGCTGTCATGATCAACAAAATTTTATATCCCTTCATGGGTACCATTAAAGTGGTCCTATCAAAGACATTTTGTTCATCTACCTCCTCTCGCATAGTGGCTGCTACAGATTGTATTAACATATTTTATAAAGGCAATCCATAAAGAAAAAAAAATCTAAAATAAAGGGTCTGACAAACATTTGACATTCAACAAATATTCGACAACAAACATTTGACATTCACGTTCGACAAATTGTCAAATATTTATCGATAATAGTGACTTATCATAGTGGTTGATGATTACGAGAAGAATATTCCAACATACATGAATGAACAAGTCGATCATGAAACACCATTGAATTAAGAAAATTGAAATTTGAAAAAAATCGAAAAAAGAAATTCAAATTTTTTGTTTAAGACTTTCGCTATCAACAAAATAAAGATAAAGACTGATATCAAGAGTTTAATTTTTTTATATGGATCCATTTACTCTTGTTGTTTGTAAATTTCTTTCTAGATCTCCCAACTACATTGATCCATTGTTGAATAGAGCAAGAAATCATCATGTTGTCTTTTTCTTTTTGAATATACAATTTTTGTTTCCTTCAGAGTTTCTTCACGATCTTCCTCCAATTACTAATGATTTGAAGACGTTGTTGCAGGCTATCATTCAATGACCACTCCGTAATCTCGATTCGATAGCTATAGACTTCAAATTCAATTGAAAGAATCGGGTAGATCTCAATCCCTTTATAATGATGTAACATCCGACTCTGTAT
This sequence comes from Diphasiastrum complanatum, assembly GCA_029204225.1. Taxonomy (NCBI): domain Eukaryota; kingdom Viridiplantae; phylum Streptophyta; class Lycopodiopsida; order Lycopodiales; family Lycopodiaceae; genus Diphasiastrum; species Diphasiastrum complanatum. The sequence continues at coordinate 67,426,117 of CM055099.1, read as the reverse complement.
TGAGGTACAAATTTTTCTTCAGAAGTTGAAGTCCTAAGGATAACTTTGGTCCATCAAATATCCGATTATAACCGAAGATATTAAATTCTCAATATAAATATTTCTCATCAGGAAAGTTATCTTCAAGCAGTTCCTTAGATCTAGTTATATTTAGTCATAATAAAAAGTCAACATTCATGGGAAACTTGTCTTGTCTTGTCTTGTTTTTATTTGAAAAGTAGATTCTTGAAGTAATAATACCCATTGTGTAATTTGTCTTGATAGGTCAACTCTATTTACAAGAAGATACTTCAAAGAAAAAGTGATCGACATGGAACACAAATGGATAACCAAGTAAATAATCTTGTAATTTCTTCACTTTATAAATCAGTCCCAATGCTTCTCTCTCTGTTGTTGAATAGTTCATCTCCGAGATGGATAATCGACACCTTGCATAGTAGACATGATAATCCTTCTTGGCATCATCTTTTCGACTAAGGGTTAAAACAATTTCTCACATAACCATCGGGATGGTGGTTGAAAGCTTCTTAGCAAGATAATGCAAGACGATTGGAATTATGGCTTCTTTCACCGATAAGATGATGAAAGTCTGAGTTGTTCGAACTTGTCTATTGAATGCTCTTTTGTCGTCATCTAGGAGTGGACGTGTCTCTTCACTTGTCATAATGTCCCATAATTGTTTTTCTATAAAAATATTTTTCAATTTGAATTTTCAAAGTAAGTAATTCGATATGTCTTTTAATAAATTACTTAATTCTGATAGTACACCATTGCCCACAACAACGTTAAGATCAATTTGGATAGTAAAATTGACCAAAAAAATCAAGAAATGGTCACAAAATTGATTAATGTTTTCTTTGACCACACCTCAATCCGACTTACGATTGAGAAGTTATTGCAATTTGAACTTTTAAACTCTTGAAATGGCTCACTTGTGCCCTCTAGTTTGAAAAATGGCAATTATGACTTAGGTACTTTTAAAGAATTCTCTCTCCACACATAGATGTTGGATTCTGAAAAATTTTGGATCAACATGTAGCCAATCAATCAGAATTGCTCTATGTGATCGGATCTAAGAAAGTCTTTCTATGCATGTCAAAATATCACTTTATTTTTTTTGTTCTTTCATGTTGCAAAACTCCATTGGATAGTATCTTAAGAAAGTTCGGCCAGTTCTAAAAAATAGAGGCAAATTGTGAGACACTTCAATTTGAAGTTCAAAATCTTCAATCAATCTCAACCGTCGATCTAGATGAGATGAGCGTTCCAAATCACCTTGACATGGACCATGTTCACATCTGCTTGAAGACCCTTCCAAATGCTAAATTTCAAGAGGGCTTCAATGTTAAAGTCAGGTGTTTTGCAATGACACTTGGCCTCCATTAATAGCTTTTCAACTTCCAAGAAAGGAGTTTCAGACTTGGAAGCAGCCATTTCAGCTTGAGAACATGAGTTTTTAGTTGTACCCATATTTTTTTGAATACTAAACAAAGACTATAGAATGTTGTCTAACAACAAAAATGGATGTTCTTAGCTCAAATCCTAACCAAAATCATTGTTTTTTGGTTCAATGAGCTCCAAATTCAACTCTCCCTACAATTGGCTACCACTCGTTGGAAATGATAGAGAATACTAGTTTTTCAAACCTTCTAAGCTCTCACACACAAGTTTCAAAGGTAGGCCAAAACTCAATGAAATTGATGTTTAGCAGCTTTGAAATGCCTCCTAACTGTGGATAGCAGTACTAGACATTGTCTAGTGTGACTTGCAGTTCACCGCACAGTGATATAGCAAGTCTCATAAGAGAAGTCTCCTTCACCAACAATACTTTGCACACAAACCTAAATGAAAAGCTTAAAACTTCCCCACTCAACAGATTTCTTCTGATCTGTTCAATATTTTATTCAAAGTCAATAGTACCTAAACAATGTAAAATGAATATTATAATTCTAACATTACTGGATCTTTTAGATCTTATGTCCTTATCAAAACTTTTAAACCTTCTTCCAATGAGTAAGTGGCTTCAAAGGGCTCTCCTCTCTTCACCCTCCCAAATAATTACTCATGGGGATAGAGAAGATGCAGGTCTCAGTCTCGCACGCGCTCTTCACCTTTGTCCCAAATACAAGAAATATGGACACAGGGAGCAGCTCACTGAGCTCGAAACTTCCAACTACTGACTGCCAACCTCCGACTCCTCCCCTCGCTTATCGCTGATCAGCTCTCGTTTTCCAATGCGCATTGACTTGGTATCAGTTCCCTTGTCTGGACGGCTCCCACTTTTGTCCCAATCCGGATGCGCGAGACGCAAGCTCCCACTATTCTGTCATGACTCACATTCATGTTTCAAGCCTTGACATATTCAGAATCCAGCAGTGACGATTACCTAATAGGATATGCACGTTGCTTATACTAGTGCTTGGATGCTATGCAATTTCCAGTAGCGGCGCCACCATCTCGTTTTTCTCTATTAATGCGAGCCCACATCTCTCTAACGTGACACAGATTCTCACGAGGTCTGTTTCGAGAATTTGGGTTCGTATAGTCTGTTTTTGAAGCGCTAGGGACTGTTTTGGTACTGGCATTTTTTGACCCATTTTCTGCATCGTGCGGTAACAGGAGCATTAGTCTGTGGTTGCAGTATCGGGACTCAGGAGGCACCAAAATGGCTGGCAGGTTTGAGGCTCTGCTGCTCCTGCTGCTACTGCTGGGAAATTTTGTGGGGGGATGGACAGCAGACAGCAGCCCAGAGGCAGAGCCAATATTAGGAAGGCGTGATTTCCCCTATGATTTTGTGTTTGGAGTTTCTTCATCGGCATACCAGGTAAATTGGATTAACGCATACCACAAATTAGCGTCGTCTAATGGTCGTTAAGAATTGACAAATACAATCATTCTAAGTGTTAAATTATACATAATATTATTGAATAAATACTAAATCTGTAAATTTTTCAATGATTTAGAATTAATCAGTCATAGGTATAAATTTCAAATTCTAAGATGTTATTGTATCCTTTTATGGACTTTATAGACTATGGATCACTGTGGATTTTTTCATAAGGCTGGTCTTTAGCTTTTTTATGAGCACTGGCCTCATTCCACGATGATCCACGAACTCTCAAATCAAATTGTTTGCTCAATGTTCATGAGTCGCTGCTGATCTAGTGTGTATGGGTTTTCCATGTCACACAGTACGAAGGTGCAGTAAAAGTTGGTGGAAGAGGACCCACTGTCCTAGACGTGTTCGCACACACTCCTGGTAATCATCAAACATGCGCCACCTCGGACTTTATCAATACTAAATAGTATCAATCAATAAACTCAATGTTGAAGGACATAAAAAACCTTTCAAGTGGCAAATTCTTTTTGAAAGAAATTCATCACAGTGTGAAACCAAGCTTGGAAGTTGACGTCCACGCCCAGATTAAAAGTTTTTAATTTCATTTTAAATTTCACATGACATGTATATTTAAAAGGTTACTTTAAATCGAGAAAAAAAAACTCAATTATCTTTAAGCACGATTATGTAAGAAAACTGTAGAATTTTCGCAAAGTATGAAATCTAACTTTCATAATTTACCGTCAAGCCTTTCTTTTGAGTCAAGCTTCTTATTGAAAGGCAAATAGGCCTTTGACATGCATCACAGTTTGCAATGCCAAGCCTGACTTTCTGTGATATTTGTTGTTAGAAATTAGTAGCGTGAGCCGTTAATTCTGAAACTGCACTACGCACTTTCTTGAGCATCGTTACAAATTATTGTAGTAAATTAGTGACAATGCTCGGATCTCTGATTGACAGGAAATATTAAAGATGGTAGCAACGCAGATGTGGCAGTCGATCAGTTTCACCGCTTCAAGGCAAGGCTCTATACTTGCATCTGCTTTATCTAATGCAACAAGCATTTATTCTCGACTTGCTTTAATGCTAGTAGAGACACTACTACGAATGACGTTGCAGTTGTACTTGTTTGAGCGCTCTTCACATATACTGCAGTAAGAGACATATATGAAGAATGGCTAGGCTTAAAAGCATAACTTGATCCAAAAGTTTAACAATCTAAAATTCCAGGGAAAGGAATAACTTGCAGCCTATGGTTTACGATTATATCTTCAAATGCTAATAGAGGATTGCTCTGTGCATTCGGCACTGCAGAGTGATGCGGAATTGATGAAAGACATCAACTTGGATGCTTATCGTCTTTCAATTGAATGGACTCGTCTTTTTCCAGGTTTATACCAGCCACTTCAATGTTATGTTCTTTGTTTGTGATTCTAAGAGTCTTACTTGATTTTGTGGTAGACAAAGCTACATTATTTACGAAGCTTTCCTCTACAACTACTATTCTGAGATTGCATGCCCTTTTTGGCTGATCTCAGTACTCTATGCTATTATAGTCGAATGTGATTTCTTGTGAAAACCTCCTTAATCTCGAAGAACTAACTCTTTTCGGCCATGCTTTTCAGACCCACTTGTGTTCTATATCGCCTGCAGATGTGATTAAATACCAGCAGTGACTTGTGATCGTATTTTTTTTAAAGGGCACTGGACTAACGGTTGCATCAATGATATTTTGCTGTTTAATGATTTTGTTTCCATAGCTTATAACAATCTCGAACATACAAATACTAGAGGTTTGTTTCTCACTTATTGACCTAGAATGTATAGTCGACTAAACAATTAACCTCTCTCTCGCAGAGGCTTCAATAAACTTCATATGCTGCAAAATTCAAAACGCTAGATAGAAGAGATAAAAAGTCCTTTAGTAAGCAATTAAATTTTGAGGAATCAGCGGCCGAATGTGTGCAAGTATCTTTACTGAATAAACTCTACCATCATATGAGACACTCCAAGAAGCATTATTTTAAAACCAAGAAGCATCATATGAGACACTACTTAACCCAATGATCATTTTCGAACTTTCTTCGTGTACATTTTAGGAAGTAGTAGATGATTTGAACATACGAAAACTCGTAAGTTGGATATTTGAAAACACCTAGTCCGCATACAACACGTGCACCTATATTGCAAAAGAATCTCATTGGATTTGCCAAAGGGCATAGCTGAAGAAAGATATGGATATTCTTCCATGTGCAGAGGGCCGAGGAAACAAAATCAATCAAGCTGGAGTGGATCATTACAACCGTGTATTCAATAGCCTTTTGGAAAACGGTAGAAATTCTTGGTTTAGTCTTTAAATTATGTTGATATGTCAATTGTATTACATTATGAACTTTCAATTGCATTGCTATGAGAAGCTTTGAATCCTTTGCTTGATGTAGGTCTCAAGCCTTATGTGACTTTACAACATTTTGATATACCGCAAGCTCTCGAAGAATCATATGGAAGCCTCTTGAGTACCCAATTTGTGTAAGTGCCTTGCATGCCCATTACCTTCAAATCATCGGCTAGGGGCCACTTTTTTGAGTTGTACATAGCCATCACGGGACAAAAATTGTTGAGTACTTGCTTGCGTTATAGATGCTGCTCAAATTGTGCAGAGAAGATTATGCAAATTACGCTGAAGCTTGCTTTGAGGCTTTTGGAGACCGAGTGAAAAATTGGATTACATTCAATGAACCTCACCTTGTTGCAGCGTTTGGCTATGGCTTGGGGGCTTTTCCACCTCAAAGATGCTCTGCTCCATTTGGAAATTGCACAGCAGGAAATTCGTCAACAGAGCCTTATATTGTGGCTCACCACTTTCTACTTGCTCACGCTGCAGCAGTGGCCATTTACAGGAGAAGATTTCAGGTTATAGGAGCCCACTCATCTCCTTCACTCCATTTGAAATTTGTTGTTTGTTCTTTGAAGTATGAATTTAAAATTGATCTAGATCTTTGCAGGTGAAACAAGGAGGTCTTATAGGCATCACATTGGATGCACAATCATATGAGCCACTGCAAAATACTTCGGACGACATAGCAGCAGTACAAAGAGCCCGTGATTTTGAGATAGGATGGTACCTCAATTCTCCTTATTACCATTGCAAGAAGCATATGAAGACATCCATTTCATGTGTTAATATACCAGACATAAACTCCCATTATGTAGACATGAACTTGGACAACAATGAGAATTTTGTGTGGCATTTCTTATAGTGCCCTTTTTAAGCTAGCAATTTTTCTAGTGACTTTGATATAGAACTTGAAAGGTACTTCAAATCTCTAATGGTATTTTCTTTCACAGGTTTCTTGACCCCATTATGTTCGGGAAGTACCCCATTAGTATGCAAGATCTTGTTGGACATCGCTTGCCAATGTTTACTAAAGAGCAAATTCATGCAGTCAAAGGATCAATAGACTTCATTGGTTTGAATCACTATAGTACCTCTTATATAAAAGCTCTACCCAAACCAACTCAAGCAAGTCCAATTGGATACCCCACTGATTCACAAACCTTACAAACAGGTACCATTATTGAATAAATGTGGTGATTTATGCCTAGAATAGCGCAAATGAGGTCGGATGATGAACTTTATCAAAGCTTAAAAAACATTGAGCTCTTCTAAAAGCTCAATACTTTGCAATCTCAATTGTGCTATAGTAGAAAATGTTTCTCATTCTCAACTTGGGACTTTTGCAGCTTTTAGAGATGGAGTTGCTATAGGTTCACAGGTAATGTATTCTAAATTGCTACATAGACATTAATCTTTGAAACACAAATAGAAAAAATTGAATTTCTATTTACAGAAGTTCTATGATTGACATGTGTGGGATTTCTGTCAGACTCTAAATTTGCAATTTCAAGCATGAGTAGTTGGAATTATGGTGTAAATTGCTATGTTCTTTTTCCTATGACTAGGTCATTCCGATCTATGTAAGCTCACTCTTTTGAAAAGCATGGACTCAATTGAAATTTTTTTATGCATAAAATTGGAGTCACAAAACTCTTTTGAAAATCTTCTACAGGTCAATGGAGTAAACATAGTTCCACGTGGGATAAGGATATTGGTGAACTATGTGAAAGCTAGATATGGAGAGTTGCCCATTGTCATAACAGAAAATGGTAAATTCTAAGCTCACCAATCTGTTCATTTTTGTTCTTTGGAGTAAGTACTAGTGTATTTGAAAATAAGTAGCTCTTTCCCTTCAATGTTCTTAACCTATTAATCAAGAACATGTATTAGATGTTGTCATCAAATGTAGTTTTGGTCCAAGCTATACTAGGTTGGTTGGAATCTAAGAATTATTGCCTTTAATTTTATTGGAATTGTGACATCACCATGCTTTTCCAAGGTGGCAACTAAGATATGATTCAACACTAAAGAGCTCCCCACTCCCATTTATCAAATGGAAAGCAAAACAATCTCATTTGCTACCTACAAGGCACAAGCTTGCGATTGGTTTAACTTATTATAAAATAATTCAATTGTCATAAGACTTTCATTTAACATTTGAAACCATGTTAGTGTTGTAAATTAAAATAATAAAAGTGTCAATTATATTGTTTGCAACACATCTCTAGACAAAGTTTTTCAACCAAAAGGCAAGAATATTACATTTATGACACTATAATGGCATGTTGAAATTGGTCCAGTATTGCACTAATTATGTAGATGATTATCTCCACTTCATTACAATTTTTTTGAATAAGATGAATGCTTAAACTGGAGTTTTTTGGACTTGAGCAGGCATTAGTCAGATTGATAATGGTTCACTCTCAAAGGTGGATGCTCTACATGATGTGGTCAGAGTTAATTATCTTAAAGGGTATCTTTCAGAGTTGGCTACTGGAATAAGGTTGGATTTATTATACTCGACATCCATTTAGCATCTCAACATGTGCATAGGTTTGATGTGTTCCATCAGTCATTTGCTTGGTCCTACATAGCATACACCTTGTATAAAACAATAGTTAGTACATAGAAATTTTACTTGATTGGTTTCTACAATACTAACGATGAATCTCCAATGATGTTGCAAAAGGTTTAGCTTATATGGTTGTGATTGCAGAAATGGGGCAAATGTCAAGGGATACTTTGTTTGGTCTCTATTGGACAACTGGGAATTCAATTCAGGCTTTACAGTGAGATATGGTCTTCATTATGTGGATTATAAGAAAAACTTGACACGATATCCCAAAGATTCTGCATTCTGGTACAAGCAATTCTTGGCCCATAAATAATAATTGATGTATAATTGCAGATTGAAATCTGGATTTGATGAATCTATTGGGACTCTACAATTCTTTGCCATTGATCAAAGACATTAACACAAATTATGCTTAATATAGTCATTATCAATCTACTTTTCTCTATCTATACAATTATACAGATTCTTCAATACATATCTTGCAATATCACCCTTGAACCACAATTGGGCTATGATTTAGTTTTAGTCTCAATATGTATCTTAATGGTGCTCACATCCATGTCTTTTTTGTCACATTGGAGCTAGATGTGCAAACAATATAATTTCTCCATTATGTATTTTTTAATCATGAATTTATTGGCAATATTTAACTACAAATTTCACAAAGTCACAAAGATCTATAGTAAAAAGTATCAAAATTTCATCTGAATACTACATATGAGACCTACCATTAACAACTTCCATGGCTCTCGTTTACAAATTTTTATTGATGTGATTTTTTTTGTGTAAAAGTACCTCTTAGATCCAACCCATTGTAGCTTAATATGGCAAAATAATTCATAACACTAGTGGCTAAAATTTTAGCGCCAAAATGATGCATCACGAGAATTAGTTTGTATAGTTATGTCAATTGCACCTTAGAGCAATCACTTTGTACCACGTAGTTTCATATTGAAAGCATATGCCTCACATCAAACTCATTTTTAATTGTCATCTTGATATCATATATATCTTGTTTGTTGCCTCCACTCAAAATTATATGATCCACATAGATTAGGAGAATGGTAATATCATTTTCAACAAATCGATAGTAAAGTGAATGAACATACTCACTCATCTTGAAATTTTGAGAAAGAATAAAAGTGTTAAGCTTAGCATACCAACTCCTTGGTGCTTGCTTAAAACCATACAAACTCCTTGGTGCTTGCCATATGAAATGTACCCCTCGGGTTGCTCCATAAACACCTCTTCCTCAAGATCACCATTCAAGAATGCATTTGTGATATCCAATTGCCATAAATCCCATCCAAAAAGTGTAGCAAGTGAAATAATGACTATAATGCTCACCATCTTTGCCACGGGTGCAAAGGCCTCATCATAGTCAATTTCATACTCTTGTGCATATCCTTTTGCCACCAACATTGATTTGTACTTGTTGAATGATCCATCCGAGTTGGTTTGTCTTCATCTTGAAGATCCACTTGCATCCAATAGCTTTCTTGTCTTTTGGAAGTTGCACCAATTTCCATGTTTTATTCTTCATAAGAGCCTGATACTCAAGATCCATTGCTTGGATCCAATCTTCTTCTTGTTTTGCTCCATCTACACATGTATGTTCATCAAAAGAGGTTAGGAAAGCAAAGTTTATACCACCAACAACTTGCTTACCTTTCTCATCATAAGTGAGTCTCAAAGGTTGTTCCCTTTTCCTTGATGTCCTCCTTGGCTTTTGATTTGAAGTAGGCTCTTCAACATCAGCATCCAAAGTATCATCAACAATGTCATCATCAAGAATGTTGGATCCAACACCCACACTACCACTTGAAGACACTTTTGGAATGTTTCCCTCATCAAAAATGATATTTCTTCCAATGATCACTTTCTTAGTTGATGGAATAAAAACTTTGTAAGCCTTGCTTATCTCACTATAGCCAACAAACACACCTTTTGAAGAGCTTGACACTCTGCCTTCTTCCAAACAATACATCAAAAAGGGTTTAGGGTTCCAATATAGCACTCAGCCACCTATTGCATAGAAAATTAGCAGACAACAAAGCTTGATCCCAAAATGGTTTTGGAAGATTTTCACCTAACCTCATGGCTTTAGCTCCTTCACATAAGGTTCTATTCTTTCTCTCAGCCACTCCATTTTTCTGTGGTGTCCTTAGACTTGTGTACTCCCTCTTGATCCCATGCTCATCACAAAAAGCCTTGAACTTGTTAGAAATGTACTCACCACCATTGTCACTCCTCAAGCTTGGTAGAGAATTGGACCTCCCTTGCAATCTTGAACTTGACAAAGACATGCAACACCTCATCTTTACTTTTTAGTAGATAGACCCAACAAAATCTACTAAAGTCACCAATAAAAGTCACATACATTTTAGCACCTCCATTGCTAATTGTAGTAACACCGTGAATATCTGAATGCACAACTTGAAAAGGATTTGTACATCTAGATGTAGATCTCTTGTAAGGTAGCCTATGTGATTTAGATAAAGCACATTGCTCACAAACATGATTCAGGCTTGTAAGAGATTTTAAATTAGGAAGACCAAAAACAACTTTCCTTTTTGTCATCACCTCCAATGACTTGTAGTTGAGATGTCCCAACCTCTTGTGCCATACTTCTTTCATTGACATTTGCTCTTTTGCCGTGCATCCAACTTCGTTAGCAACAACACAAGCATCAAGTTTGAACAATTTACCTTGCCTCTTCCCTTTTGCAATCAATTCATCATCTTTCTTGATCAAACAAGCACCACCAACAAACTCCACTTTGAATCCCTTTCAAAAAGCATTTGAATCACACTAAGAAGATTCTTAGTAATAGATGGAATGAACAATACATCCTCCAAATTGATATTCCCATTAGTAGAGAGGGGAATGTAAAAATTTCAACTAGTTTTACTATTTTGGTCATATTTGTATATTTGGCAATTGAGGCCAATTTTCATATTAGAGTTAGAGTTTGACTTTTCAAAGTTATATTAGTCTAAATGTATTTGAATAAACACTTTTGGAAAATGTGGGAAACTATAGAACACGAGTTTTGGAGAGATTCAATTTGAGTAGTAGAGACATTGAATCTAGTCACAAAAATAGTAGGGTTTTTATTATGGAGGGAAACCAAAGTTTAAATTTAGGTTTGGACTTGCTAAAAAAGGATTTAACTTGTGGGAAGAGAAGACATTCTCTCTCTCTCTCTCTCTCTCTCTCTCTCTCTCTCTCTCTCTCTCTCTCTCTCTCTCTCTCTCTCTCTCTCTCTCTCTCTCTCTCTCTCTCTCTCTCTCACACACACACACACACACACACACACACACACACACATTCATGCTTATACATGGCTCTCTTTGGGTTCTATTGTCCATTGGTGCACTATATTGGTGATATCTTGCAATCTTGTGTGTAGGATGTTTATTTAATGCTATTTTTGGATCCACACATGTGAAATATAGTAGCTTACTATTTTTGTATGAACAACAACTTTGTCATATCTTATGTTTTATGTTTGATCAGGTTCTTAGTGAGTTTGCATCTCTTTCTTTAAATAGATGTTGATTTTTTCACATTGGCAAGATTGATAGATTTGATCTATTTCTAACCCGAGATCATTTCATGGATTTGGATCTTAATTGATCTAAAATTATTCACATGGTATCAGAGCTTGTGTTGCAGGTTTTGAAAGGATCAAACACATCTATCAAGGATTTGTTGAAGATCTCAATGCTAGAGCATGCTAGATTGATTTCTATCCAAAAATCGAGTTTCTTGCGTATGTAGATTGGATCTTTTGTAGATCAAAACTCATTTTGGGTTATAGAACTTGATGAATTCCAATTTCACACCATACTTATTGGAAATAGCCAATTTTGGATGCATTAGATAGGTCTCACTTGAGGCTACAAGATTCTATATCAAGTTTTTGGCAATTGCATGTAGAATTTGAAATAATCAATTTTTTGTGATTTTGTCAAAACCCTAATTTTGATTGGATCTCTATTTTGTGAGGTTACTGAACTTCATTAGAGTGTGTTTCAATCTTAGGAAGTGGCAAGAGTCATTAGATTGAGAATAGATCAGAGGTTGATCAAGATTTCTACATTATATGTGTTGATTTGCTAGATATAAGTGCTAGAAGAGAATTGAGAGGTTTCGTATCTTTGTGATTTCTCTTTGGAAACATTTGTTGTATTTCAAAAGAGTGCTTTGTGCATTGGAATAGGTTGAAGAGAAGGATCTAGGTCATTGCAACATGACTACATCAAGTGAATACATGTTGGAAGGCAATGATAGGCTTACCTCAAGTAACTATTTGTTGTGGAAAGTGAGGATGGAATTACTTTTTGAGATGAATGATGTTTAAGATATTGTTGTAGGTTTAGATGAGAAGCCAACAACACACACAACAACACCTGTCGCGATTTGCGATCTGTTTTGCGACGTGAATCACGGGTTTAATTCTTTCCTAATTCGTCACGGATGTCGGAAAAACACGTCGCTATAAGGTCGTCGGAATCCGACGACTTTAAAATACATCGTAGTCCAACAGGCACGATGTGCCGAACACCATAGAACCAAATTCTAGTGACGGCCATAGGTGCTGACCTGGACGTCACATTGCGACGTATGACATGGACATCGAAATGCGACGTCCTACGTGGACGTCGGATTGCGACATCCAAAAGCATCGCAAACTGTCTGACGTGGCTGTCAGATTGTGATGTGCTAAAATTCAGTCGGATTCTGACGTCTGTAAAACATAATGATCCCAAAATTTCACCGACGGATGTCCGACGCCCATCCAACGTCTATCCGACGTATCCTTGGACGTCGGAATCTGACGTCCCATAAAGTTGTCAGAATATGACGTCTGTTAGCAAAATGATCAAAAAATATATCCGATGTGTGTCCGACGCCTATCCGACGCGTTAGGACGTCGGATTTCGATGTCCCAAATTAGGTAAAAAAAATGCGTTAATGGCCAGTTGTGCTTGTTAATTACAGCATACCTCCATGGTTGAGTATTATAACGGGACACTTGTTATTGGCTTTATTGATTCCAAGAAAGTACAAGGCCAAGAACATGGATGTGTATCTTGCACCTTTGATCGATGAATTGTGCATTCTTTGGAATGGTATTCACGCTTACGACATCTCGAGACCTTTACAACAACAAAACTTCGTTGTTTGTGAAATTTTAATGTGGACGATGCATGACTACCCTAGTTTAAGCGAATGTTCAGGTATCTATATAATGAATCTAATTTATTTTAGGGTTTAACGTTTGAGTATATTTAACTAAGCTTATGTTTAATTTGGCTTATGAACTATGCAGGTTTAACCACATCGGGTTACAACGCATGTTATATTTGTGAACCACTTTTGGAGGGTCGACATAGCACAAATATGTTAAAAAAAAGTGGTGTACGAAAATTATCGCAAATACTTGCCACTTGATCATCCTTTTCGAAGGTCGAATAGGCGATTTTTTGGAGGGCGAGGAGATAATCCTCTAACTACACCACCACCCCCATGCATAGGAGTAGCGAAATGGCATGGTGAATGGCTTAAACATCACAACGTTAATTCTTTATGGAATGAATCCATTGATGGTATGAAACAGTTGTCTATTTTTCATAAATTATCCTATTGGAGGAATTTATTGATAAACCATCTATTGGATCTTATGCACATATTCAAAAACGTCAGTGAATCCTTATGGAACCACATCATTGGCATAAAAGACAACTCCACAGCTCGTAAAGATCTACAAGCGGCCGATGTGAAAAGACCCTATTGGATTCAGTACACCGAAGGTGGAGATGAGATTCTACCTAGCGTGTCATGGATTCTTACAAAAGAGCAACTCTCATATGTTAAACATGTCATAAAACAAATGAGAACTCCAACAGACTATGCACATTCTTTATGCAAGTCATTTACCAAAGATGGTAAATTAAGTGGATTGAAATCACATTATTGGCATAAGATGTTGCAATTCATACTTCCACTTTCTATTCGAGGTCTCTTCAATGATGACGTACGAAATACACTTTACAATTTGTCATCGATGATTAGGTTTGTATATTTTTTTAAGCACTTGTATAAATATGTGATATTTTAATTTTTTTATGTGTTAAACAACCTAATGTACTATCAATCTTGCAGGTGGATTTCCTCAAAAGAAATAAAAAATAGTGAATTGGATTCCATAAAATTCCAAATGATTGAAATGGTATGTTTGTTGAAAAGAAATTTTCCAACTTCCTTTTTGGATATACAAGTTCATCTTCTAGTGCATTTGGTCGAAGAAGTATCAATTGCAGGACCTGTGCACACGAGATGGAAGTTCTACCTTGAGCGCTTTATGAAAATTTTGAAGGGCTTTGTGAGACAAAAGGCAAGGCTAAAAGGTTGCATTGCAGAAAGTTGGCTTGTACATGAATCTTTGTTTTATATCACCGAAATAATCTCACAATTGCATCCTGCAAGTCCAAAAATGTGGTGTGAAGAAGAAGATGAACGTGTTAAGGGTGAAGTACCACAAGGAAATGGTGTGCAAAAAAGACTTTCACCTCAATTAAAAGAAAAAATTGACACATTCATATTATATAATTGTGGACAAATGGAATAGTGGATTTCAAGGTATGAAAAAGCCAAAAAGGAAAGAAACATAACATTGAAACGAAGAAGAAATATCAATCATCGAAGAAGAAGGGCGTTGGAGAACGACGAACCTTTGGAGCCTTTACCTTCAAAATGCTCTCGTGAATGGGTTTTTGATACGATGCTAACAGCATCCAAAAACGGAGAAAAAGTGACCGATTTAGAATGGAAATTTGTTCGCGGATGTGGATGGAAGGTTAGTGTAATATTATTTATGTAAAGTTTTGTTTTTGTACTACTCAATATATGAATAGTATTTCTAATTACACACATTTGTTTTTTTTTTTTTTTATGTTTTAGTATACATCATACACTACCATGTGGGCATATGGACACCATTATCGTGTTGAGAGAGTTGACAACAAGTGACGTACATATGATTGTGGTATAATGGCCAACTTTCAACAAGAGAGTCGTTCTAGTGCAAGAGAGCCTAATATCATTTCGGGTGACCTCGACTATGTCGGCACATTGCAGCATATTTATAAAGTCGATTACGAGACTAACGACAAATACTTTATTTTTGACGTAAAATGGTTTAAGGTCATCTATCGTGGAAGCAACGTCACATTAGAAATGATAACTCAAAGTTTTTTCAAATTGACTCAACAAAATGTATATTGATGGACTCTCATGACACTTTAGTATTGCCACGACATTGCAAACAAGTGAGACTCTAAAATTTCAATGTCATTAATATTTGCAATCCAATTATTTATGTATCAATCTTATAATACTAACTTAATTTTTCTTAATTCTTTGGCAGATTATATTCCATCCAGATCGAATAGACCCAAGATGGTGGTATGCGATCCAACTTAATGCAAGAAAACGACGCGTGTTTGAAGGAAAAGATATTGTTGAATTGGATACACACGACGAACCACCACCCAATTTTGGCGACGTTTTGGAAGAACCTGAACCACTCATCCAAACTCAAAATGATGTCGAAATGATGGGAGAAGAAAGTACGAATGAAAATGATGAGATTCCTACGATCGTACAAGACCAAATTGGGGGCAATTTGAGGGCCCCACGTTTGGATGAGATAGAATTAGAAGAAGAGGAGATTGAATATGAGGGTAACTCACATCATGAAAGAGACACGATTGGAAATTTATGATTATACCTAGACCTAGATTCAGATGAGTGTCAAGACTTGTGTGATGAGGAAAGTGATGTAAATGATGAGAATGATCTATGATTATCTATCATTCTTTTTTTTATATTCATTGCAATACTTTTTATGTATATTTTTATAGATAGAGTTGAATGTGATAATTATAATACCCGAACCTTGCAGTTATGTCCTATTTCAGAATGTCACCACATATTCCCTCCCCGCGACATGTAGGTTTTTCCATGCAAGTTGGAAAGATTAGAATCTCGCCTTTAACGTGAGAAAAGTAAGGGCTACACACCTTCCTAGGATCGGGGATTTTAATTATCTACATTTCACCTTTGCATATTAATTAATTGCTAGTGTATGCGATAAAATACGATATTGCTTTGAACAAAATGAAAATTATGAATTACATTTAATTTAACGTATTCTAATAATAAAACAAATTGAAATAGCACAAACTCACCAGTAAACTCACTCGAAGCTTAAGTGCAAACGTGCAATTGCTCGCTCTTTAAATGCTTGCTCTCTTTTTTTTGAATATTTTTGTCACATGCACAAGCAATTAAAAAATAACTTTATATTACACAATTGAACCATTATTATAAGCAAATTCAAACATACAATTACCATCAAACATTATCTAGTCTTCTACTACTATAAATCTTAATCAAAACACACACACACACATACTCTCTCTCTCTCTCTCTCTCTCTCTCTCTCTCTCTCTCTCTCTCTCTCTCTCTCTCTCTCTCTCTCTCTCTCTCTCTCTCTCTCTCTCTCTCTCTCTCTCTCTCTCTCTCTCTCTCTCTCACTCTCACACACACACACACACACACACATTATAAATTTAACAATCTATTACTACCCAGCACTATCTATATCTATTTGTCTATTAACTTAAATTATAGATCAATGCAAATTTCAAAACACATACACATCCTCTCAAACACACATACACTATCTTAAATAATTCTAACAATCTATTAATAACAATATTTATAATTTTATATCAAACACTATTTATTTATCTATCACTCTTAAATACCCTAAACTAATGCATAATACAAAAAAAAAAAAACACACACACACACAATCTATTCATCTGCTATCCTAAATCTTAATCAAATCACACACACACTCTCTCTCTTTCTTCATTATCTTAAATTCAAAATGCAAGACACAATACATACACACTTCTTCCCTTTTCTCTTCTCTCTCTCTCTCTCTCTCTCTCTCTCTCTCTCTCTCTCTCTCTCTCTCTCTCTCTCTCTCTCTCTCTCTCTCTCTCTCTCTCTCTCTCTCTCTCTCTCTCTCTCTCTCTCTCTCTCTCTCTCTCTCATTCTTAGTCCTAAATAAATAAACATCTAACAATCTATTACTACCATAGATTATGTATTTATCTATAATCCTAAATTCTACATCAATATAAAATGTTAAACATTATTGAATGTGCCTTTGAAAAATTGGATGCCGCCCATATTTCCCGATCGCCGGACTGTGAATTTTCGATTTTTTTACTAGGACATCGGACCTCAACGTGTCGGATTACGGTAGATTATGAAATTTTTGATTATACGTCGGACGTAGATGTCGGAATTTGCGCGATATAACAAGAACAAATGAGGTATGACAAGAGGGCCAAAAGAGCTCTACACATGATCAAGATGAATGTTACCAATGAGCTTCTTAAGGAAGTTGACAAGAGTATTTCATCAAAGGATTCTTGGGATTCATTAGAGAAGCTTTATGAATCCAAGTCTACTTCTAGAGTGTTGACTCTAAGAAGGCAAATCTTTCAATGTTTGCAAAAGAATGAAGAAAGCATAAACGCCATATTCTGAGGAGAAAGCCGTTTTGTATCGATCCTCAGGGGCTATCTAGACTAGGAAATAGTCACTAAATCTGTCTAAGAAGCTCAAAGCTTCAGCTCCTACCATTTCCTCTAGAATTTGTGTCATTAAGGGCAACTGGGAGTGGTCTTTTTTAATAACTGCATTAAGCTTTTTGAGATCAACGCAGATACAAAGCTTTCCATTTTTCTTGGGAACTACCACAATGGGTGATACCCAATCCGTGTGCTAGACTTCTTAATATCCTCATCAATCCTTTCACATTAAACTTGGTTACAACGGTATGGCTTAGACTAAACAAGCTTAGCGTTCTCCTCTAATGGAATAGTATGGACTGCTACTTCAGGTGGGACCCTCTTCATTTCGATATAATTCCAGGCAAATACATCTCTGTATTTGCGTAGTAAGGTCTCTAGATCAAAAAGTTGACCTGGCAGTAGGTGGGCTCCGACATGAACTATACGATCCATCTCCTCATTAGCAATTTTTTTTTTCAGCTGTATGGTCTTTGCAGGTCTTTCAAAGGAGTGGGAAGCCTGTGTAGGTTCTCGTTGTGGTTGTGGCAACTGGATGACGACGATTTCTTGGACCACAAAGTTCTCTAGAACTTTGGAAATTAGTGAGGTGGATGTGCTAATGGAGCTGGAAGCTCTATCGCATGGATGGTCCTTTTGTTATTCAGACAACGGCTTGACTGGTTGTTTGAGATTTTCATGCATTTGTTTTTGTCTCTCAGTTAGGTTTGTGTCGATGATTTTGTTTTTTTGCAATCGAGGTTTTGAGAATTTTTGTGGAGGCGGTGTGGTTGCCTCTCGGATTAATTCTTCATTTATTGCATCACAGATGTCGTCTAGAAGCATTTCCCATTGGTAGACTGTTTGGGCCTATAGGCCACGGGTTGACTACCTTGGATGTGAGTTGCACATGAGCCACAGGCCCTGATGACTTAATCACTTTGGGGAACAATCTTAGTGTGTAATGTTTTTGATCGAGATACATGAGGACTTGGTCATCAATCATCACCTCATCGTTCATCGAAAGAATACCGTCTTCCAAAACATGGGCTACAGAAATACTAGGTTCTCCTGGGTACCAAGCTATAGGAATTGGGTCTATCTTCATTAATGGAATAATGGGTGTCTCTATGTCCGGGAGAATATATGTGTCTTCTGCGGCAGTTTCTATCAGTCATCTATTGGAGTCAGCACAGTCCACAGTGGCCAGTGTTTGTTCGAAATTGATGATATCAGTTGATCGCATATAGTGTCCTTTTAGTATGATTGGAACACTATCGGAGGCGTCATATGTGGTGGATGACCAATCATCATAAACCATGTGCCAAGGAGGAGTTTATATGTTTGTGCATCATCGGGTAGATCTAGGATGACGCAATCGATGGTAAACTTGACTCCTACAATACGGACTAGTATATTCGATAAGTGACCTACAGGGTCAGTGACTCATTGATCGGCCATGCGTAGTTTGTATCGTGGCAAATCTAAGCGGTTGAACCCCCATGACTTTGCTAGTGACAAAGCCATTATAGTGATGCTTGATCCACTATCGAGGATAGCGGATACTATGGGATAATCTTTGTAATGCATAGGTAAGATGATGCTAGTCCCCTTAGCAACACCGATATTCATCATATTCATAGAAATTTGAGAAATTTCTTGAATCTCGTCTGGTTCTCACTATTTATCTTGGACATTGGGCAATTGAAAACTTCTATGGATATAGCTTTGAAGGCCAGTGAATGATTTCACGGCACTAAGGAACGGCATGGTGATTTGAGAAAACTTCAAGTCCCTGTAGGGATTGCTCTTTTGTGAGGATTGGAATAGATAACGGATGTTCCGTTTTTTATTTCTCCTACAATAGATAATCTCGGATCTCATTGTATCGTCGTTGTTACACTCGTGGGTGGGATAGTCTCGTGGTAATGTGGAAGCTATCAAAGAGCTTCCCGTATGGTCGACTAGGTTTTTGTGCTGCAATTGAGCTTGGTGTTGAGCTTGAGTGAGGACCCTAACAGGTTCTGAATAGACATGTCGTGCGGGTAGGATCATGTTTAATTATTTAGGGCAATCTTTGAAGGATTGTTTTTGAACACACTCCGGACATTCGGCATAGCATTGGTTTTTGACTTTACAATCGACCATGAAATGTCCTGTTTTGCCACAGATGAAGCATTTGTTGCTCATGGGCCCTTGGGCAATTGCATAGCCATCTTGGATGGCCAACATTCCTGGAGTTTGATATTATTTGGATACTTGTCTCCTTTGCAGAATCATGAGGGATCCTCTTGATATTGTGCGTAACTACCAGAAGTGGATGTGATATCAGCATGATATGATGGATCATAGGAGTTATCGACAAAATTGGTTTGAACGAGTTCTTTATGGAGTTGATGTTTAGGAGCTCCTATGTCAGGGTGTCCACTTAGAGGTGGGCCTAATAGTGCTAGTTGAGGCAGATATGGAGGATATTGATTTTGTGGGTTCCGTGAGATAAATTGAGGTCTAGGAGGCTGGTATTGTTCTCTTGGTTGGTCTTGAGGCTGGTATCATGGATTGTAGTAGCAGTAGAAAGATGAATGGCCAATGAAATCACATATTTGACATTTAATAAACGAGTTGTCTAGGACTGGCTGATAAGATGGGCATTCATTGCCAGTGTGTGCACCTCTGCAATGAGGGCACCAAGTGTTATTGCATCTATGATGTGCTTGGCCAGTGGGTAGCTGACCTGGCATGGAACTTTGTATAGACTTCAAGGTGTTTTGAAACCCTTTTGTGAGTTTCTCCATCTGTTGTTGGTGTTGCTGGTTAAGCAACTCCATCTGAGATTTTCAAAGCTAATCCTGAGTGTCCTCAGTTCGACTTGGATTCATGACAGTACGGTGTGCTCTTTGTTCTCAAGGTTCGTCAACATCTGATCCTTCGTCTTCTTTGTGGATGGCATCAGACATGGCTGTCTTTAAGGATGTGTGTTCATCTATAGAGCTGAACTCATGTCTGATCCATTTGGGAAGTCCAACTAGAAACCAGATGATGAACATTGATTCTATGGGTTGTTCTTGTACCTGACTCTTTAAACGTTTGAATCGTTCAATATAGTCACGTACTTTTTCATCCTTTGCCATTTTGATGTTACTCAATTTGACAAAGGGACTTTCTATCAAACGAAACGGTTTGAATCGCTTGATGAAAGATTCTTTCAAGATGGACCAATCAAGTTCATCTTCACGATCTAGGTTGAAAAACCATTCACATGCTCGATCTATCATGGTCACCGAGAAAAGTTAGACCATCGCTTCAGGAGATGTCTCACCATATACATCACAAGCATTCTCAAAGACTTGTAGAAATCTTTGAGGGTCCAAGTTGTTGTCATACTTAGGGAGATCTAGCTTTGGTGTACGTTTTTCAGTACGAGGTCCGTGGCTGGCATAATCCCCACTTAGGTGAGCTCTTGCTTGAGAAGACTCGACGACATGAAAAAGTAGTTGGGGTCATATGCAATTTCGGCTTTGGTAGGTTCCCATCTTTCAAAGGGGTTAGTGGATGCCTCATGGACTTGTGATTTCATGCAAGAGTACTGATTGTATCTAGCTTGCTCAATTGAAGGTGATACCATATCGGGTGGATAGTCTTCTATGGAATTGGGATCGTAGTGACGATCCATGTGAAAGGTTTGGACTATTCTGGTGGTGTTTTGTTAGGTGTTTGTTGGTTTTTTTTTTTCAAGAAGACTCTAGATGTAAAATAGGGTAAGGTACAATTCTCAGATTATTGTGACTAATGTGTAACCAAATTGCACAGTATCCCGGTGAGTGATAGTGCAAAAGAACTTGGCTGATAGTTGTGGCAATTGGCTAGGGTACAAGGCTAGTCAAAGACTGAGTTGACTTTCAAGAAGGTGGTCATCTTAGTCGAGATGTCAAGGTCTCAGGCTCGATCGAGAGTGGATGTCAGGACTCGGTCCGAGACTTGATGTCAGGACTCGGTCAAGATTGGAGCTTAATACTTGGTGGAGATGTCAATGCAATGACTCGGTTGAGATTAAAAAAAGTGGACTTGGTCGAGATGACACTGCAAGGACTCGGTAGAGATTTGATGTGCTGACTCGGTCCGGATTGTGTTATCGGTTCGGTTGAGATACAATGCCAAGACTCGGTCAAAACGTGAAGTCAAGACTCAGTCGAGATGCTAGAGCAAGAGTTGGTTGAGATTACAAGTGTAGGGCTCAGGGACTGAGAAGGATCAGACAAAGAAGACTCGGTCGAGATCGGATTGATAAGACTCGGTCGAGATCGGACTGAGAAGACTCAGTCGAGATCGGACTGAGAAGACTCGGTCGAGATCATACTAAGAAGACTCAATCGAGATCAGCAAACTGGGAAGACTCAGTCAAGATCTGAAAAATAGAACTCGGTTGAGATGAGATACTCAAGACTCAGTTGAGACTTCAAGTTAAGACTTGGTCGAGAGTGGATTGTCAGGAGCCAATCGAGATGTGAGTTGGTGCTTGGCTCTATCCAGATGAGAAGTGGTTGAACTCGGCCAGTGGTGGACTTGAAACTTGGGTGAGTGTGGAGCCAGAGACTCGGTTGAAACCAAAGTGACGGACTCGGACGACGTGTGGAGCGTGAAGTCTCAAGAACAGTTTGAAACGTGGCTTTGGGTTTTCTTTCTTTGGTTGTGGGTCGTTTCTACCCATTTCTAAGCTATTGGGCATTTGGATTATTATCTTCTTAATACATTTTCCAAATCATGCAAAAATGTCTGATTCACATTGTAGTATGTATTTTAGATCCAGCTTTTCAATGGATTCTCAGGTAGGTTCACTCCTAAAGCACTCACAAATCAAGAAACATGCAAGTCAAGAATGTTCAGCATGCAACTCAGATGAACTCCAAACATATCTAACTTCTATCTACTGTAAAACAATTGGAAAACCGTTCAAGAATCTCAGAGTATTCTAAAGAATTAGGCAGAAAAGTAAAACAAGAAAAGTGCAAGGATCAAGAAATACCCATTTCTTGATTCTTGAACTTCCCAAGAACATCAAAAACTGAAGAGTAGAAATGCATGCAAGATCTATACCACTGCTTCAGCCTATCTAGTTTACTTAAAGCTTGATTCTAATCTAGAGCAAGAAAGCAAGAAATTAATCCACATTACTTCCACAAAACATAATGAAAAACAAGAAATCTACTAGTAGAGAGAGAGAGAGAGAGGGGGGGGGGGGGAGAGAGAGAGAGAGAGAGAGAGAGAGAGAGAGAGAGAGAGAGAGAGAGAGAGAGAGAGAGAGAGAGAGAGAGAGAGAGAGAGAGAGAGAGAGAGAGAGAGAGAGAGAGAGAGAGAGAGAGAGAGAGAGAGATTTTATCATTTTTTTGGATCAAGTATGGGTTAGCACCTCAAATAACAGCAACAATTAAATTTTGCATCGGAGAGGGCCAAAATTCTCAATCCCCACAATAAATTGCAAACTTCATTTTATCATATATTTGATATTTGATCAACATCTTATTGAGTTTACATCACTAATGTGTAGTCGATGTTAGATTTCTACATTGTCAATGGTGCTAGATGTGTTGACATTCATAACCAAAGATCAAAGGGACAATTTGAATTTTAGTGAGTCATATATCTTCACAATATATAACTATCATTATTTATAATATATACAAGAAGATCCAGTAAATTTTTCTCCCTAAAAGGAGTTTCAGAAGATTTACAATTGGACAAATTATTGAGTGACAAGTAGTCTGGTTAAAATCAGAAGCCATTTCAGCTTCAGCTTTAGCACCTATATCTATGTTTATTGCTTCATGTGATATAATGCAATAAACATGATGCACTCTCTTTCATTTTCATATTCACAGTATGGTGAACCTATGACACAAAGAGTTCATGAGCTTGGTTATGGATGCTTATCTTTCACTTTCTATTTGCTAGATGTTGCGTAGTGCTTTTTCATGGTGTCTATGATGTTGGAAGAAGGAAAGGATGCTCAATAGATGCACTATCGGGATCTGGGAAATAATCCTTCTCCTAACATATGACTATGCCTAGCAAATTTGGACAAAGCTATTGCGACTATTGCCACGTTCTATTTTAATTGATTCTAACTTTGAAATCATCAAAATTTGTTAGACAGGTTTTGAAGACAAACATAACAGAATAAAACACTAATGTATTGCAGTATCGAATATAGCTATTGTATCAAAGTATTTGATAGTCTAGAAAAAACTATAAGAGAACGTAATCATATTACAATGGAATAGAGAAGCATTTGATCATTCTAACATTATACTGAACATGATAAAACTGTATGATCAATTAGTAAGTAGCATGTACAAATCAAAAGAATCATGAGCACAAAACAATAGCGGATGCAACATCTCTGAGTATCTGGTTGACTATGTTCGACACTTTTGCTAATAAGCAATAAGCATTTCTAGCAATGCGCTACATTAATCTCCAAGATCAATCTATAAAAGAGAAAGTTAACCTAAAAAATGATCAGCTATTTATACTCATTATGAATGTCATTTATGCTTATCTAGATGACAGTTGAAGATAGTTGTTTGGTCGCAAATCGCAATTGGAACTTAACCATATCGCAATGTCACTTATCTAGTTGGGGCTTCCTAGAAACTACTTGCAAAAACCTTTAGAAAAAGTCATTAGCTTCAAAACAAAAAAAGTTTTTAACAATTGATAGTTCGAGCACTTCAATACTCTTTGTCGTTGTCGAACTCGACTAGTAGCCATTCTCGCGTATCCTACAGATTGTGAAAAACATGAGTAAAACTGCGAAACTGGATAGATGAATGGATGTAGATTAAAGATCGATTATTCGGAAAATTCCAACATATGTCATCTGGTGGATGGTTGAAAGAAGGGTTTAAAGGTGATACAGAGGCACATGGAAGGCAATGAAAATCTAAAAACAAGGGGACAAACAAAGCTTGGGTACTTAGCCATGACAGAATTGTTGAAAGAATTGAGAAGGATCAGTGAGATGTAGCAAAATCATGTAACCTTTTGTCAAACTAGATTCTTCTTTAAGTAGTTCACTTGCCAAAGGTATTGATTATAGGTTATAGCAAAATATAATTTGATTGATTGTTCAAGGAAATTAAGTGTTTTTTTTTTTTATTTCTTCTTTTGCTAGTTGGTACCTTTGTCTATCTGTTGTGACTTTAGTAGGATCTTTTTTAAGACTAGCTCCATCTTCTATAATGTTCATTTTAGTTGCGTAGTTGGTACCTTTGTGTGTTTTTTGACTTTAGTAAGATTTTTTGAAGCACACTCATTTCAAATCTAAGTGGTGTTATGATATTTTTCTTATAATATAATTTGAGTAATTTTACCTTGGAGAGACTCACATTCATTACCATGGTGGATTTTGTGGCCAATGTCACTTGTTGTTGTAACTACAATGAACAATCTAGACATGAATGCCCTATATCAGAATCAAAACACCACACCATGGATGTCATTGAAAATCTATGATGTGGACATTCTAATGTACAATGTCTTCCACCACTAACAAAACACCATTAGAAAAATACCATCACCTTGAAATTGAGATGTGTACACGGGTATTAATTTTCCATTATGTCTCTCCACAAGATATAGAGGAGAATTGTCTTGAGTTTTTTCTTTCGAATAGTACATTGGCAATATACATAGACAAGCCTTCATTGAATTTATGCTATCATTTCTATAGAGGGTATTTCCTATCCACCTTCAACTCTAGACCTAGCACCTTCAAGTGTCAATGAGGGAAGAGGATTCTATTCCTGTCACGCATAAGTTCATTCCCATGAGAGCATATTCAACAATCAAATTCACATGCATGCTTATGAGTACACATCTAACTCTACGATCACTAACGCTAAGATCCATTAACACTATCCAACCAAAGATCAAGCTTACTTCTCTCTCTCTCTCTCTCTCTCTCTCTCTCTCTCTCTCTCTCTCTCTCTCTCTCTCTCTCTCTCTCTCTCTCTCTCTCTCTCTCTCTCTCTCTCTCTCTCTCTCTCTCTCTCTCTCTCTCTCTCTCTCTCTCTCTCTCTCTCTCTCTCTCTCTCTCTCTCACACACACACACACACACACACACACACACACAAAAATGAAAGCAATTAGCAAATCCAATGAACATAACAATAGTAAGAAAATATGAGAGATGGAGCAAGGAGAAGAAGAGCAAGGACATCCAATTGACATCAATAGAGATTCCACTTGCTTTGATTTAAAATTGAACATGTAAAATGAATCACAAAGTACCACTATATATAGTGGATTCCAGGGCTTTGGCCTCAAATCCTATTCCTATTATTTGAAATTTGAAATTTGGGAGGAACCCTTTTTTATTCACTAACTTGACTATTAGGCCTTGCGACATTTAATTCTCGCAAAAAGCCCTAAAGTCCTTTTATTAACTTCTAACTAATCAAATAACTATGTGATGGGCCTTGGCATTTTGCGAGTTTTGTGAGTTTCTTTCCTGCCATCATCCAATGTCTTTCTTTTACACATGTCATACAGGCTCCTCATGTTCAAATGATGCATTCTCCTATGCCAGAGCTGATTTTCATTTTTTGATGCATTTAATATGCTCTCAGAGTTGCTGATTATCTTGGCTTGGTAGAGGTTTCCTTCTCTGCATCCAACCGTCAGCAATTTTTTTGTAGTTTTCTTGATCATGCGGCCATCGAACAAAACTCAAATTCCAAGATCTGTCATCTTGGAGACTGATAGTAGATCTTTTCTCAGTGAAGGCACATAGAGTGCTCCTGGCAGCTCTGCTTGACCTGACAGTGTTCGCAGCTGTAGAGTCCCGATGCTTTTGACATCATGTCTGCTCCCATCACCTAGAATCACTGCTCTGTTAGTTTTTAGTTCTCTAAAGTCGATCAAGACTTTCTTGTTGTAGGTGATGTGTGATGTTGCTCCTGAATCAATGAATACATCGTAGTCTTGTTCAGTGTAGCTTGTTGAAGCTTCATCAAGTATTGTGAAGGCTTCGTCACCTCTATCTGCATCTTTGGATGACTCTGTAACATTTGCTTTCTCAGTTTTGTTCTTTCTTTTTGGGTTGAATCTGCAATCGTATGCAGAGTTCCCCTTCTTCTTGCAGTGCATGCAAGGTATTGCTAGATTGAACCAGCATTTGTTGGCTGTATGGCTTAGTTTGTGGTAGTGATCACCAAGAAGATTGTTGATTCAAGAACTTCGTCTTGTCAAATCTGGGTTTGTTCTTGTTTATCTTCCTTCCTTTCGTGAAGAGGGCTTTTTCTTGATCATTGCTTCATTCTCCTTCATCCCTCATCAGTCTCTCATCAGCGACAAGACTGATTGCTTTGTCGAATGTCATATCTGGTAGACTCAGTATAAGCATTCTCAATAGTTGATAGGACATAGGTAGAGACTTCATGAAGTACATCAATTGTTGTGGTGTTGGGACCTGGTGCTCATGTCTTGATGCAACAAGTTGAACGAAGATCGTTCTGATCTTCTCAACGTGCTAGTCTAACTGGTTGTCATCCCATCGTATGGATTGTAGCTGATTGTGAAGATGCATCAATGAAACTGCAGTCCTCACTTTGTAATTCTGTTTTAATCTTTTCCATGCTGTGTGGCTGCTTTCGCAGTCTTCAATCTGCATGAGTAGATCTTCGTTGATGGACGGAACGATGAACGGCATTGCACTCTCATCCTTTCTGATCCATTCAGCTCTCCTCGAGTCTCCCTCTGGAGGCTGCACCTCTGAGAGTTCGGTCACCGACCAGATGCCTTCGCCCTTCAGATTTGTTTTGATTTTGAATTTCCAGATCCTATAGTTTGCGCCATCAAGACTGATTGGTACTCTTGTCTGGAGCGTTGTAGCCATATT
This sequence comes from Diphasiastrum complanatum, assembly GCA_029204225.1. Lineage (NCBI taxonomy): Eukaryota > Viridiplantae > Streptophyta > Lycopodiopsida > Lycopodiales > Lycopodiaceae > Diphasiastrum > Diphasiastrum complanatum. Next base: position 67,398,747 of record CM055099.1, on the reverse strand, counting down.
GTATTGTGTAGAAAATCATTGTTCAAATATCAGTAGTGATAACTGTTGATTTCACACGTGTAGATTTTCCACAACATGTACTTGTGATCTCCTAAGGTGTGTAGATGCACCAAAATCAAGACTAGATTGAGATTCAAGATCAATCTTAGATCCTATGGCAAAAACACACTACTACATGCATTCAATCACTTCCAACTCTCACTCACATGTGTGGTAAGTATTCAAAAAATATTCTAAGGAAAAACAAGCTGCTCTCCTCGGGTAGAGAGAGAAAAATCATCATGAGCTCTCGGGTAGAGAGAGAAAGCTAGAAATCCAATAACACTCAAAATCCACATAATCACCAAATCAATTAGATCCAAAATGAGGAGTACAATGATACTAGTAGATCCACAAGTTACACTATGCTTAACTATGATTGGACCACACTTTGTCACCTCTTAATCCTATTGGATCATTGATCCATGCACCTCTTAATTCTATTGGACTATATTCAAGCACACCTCAAATTCCTATTGGACACACATGGTTCCACCTCTAAATCCTATTGGACCTCTTAGAATTCATCAAACAAAGGCATTACACTTGTCTACACTCTAATTGGCATGAGTTTAGCCTCTTACTCTATTTTGGCTCAATAGTGGCACTACAAGTGGAAATGCATAATTTGCCATCTATGCCAATTTGTTCCTATCAACATCTTACACCTAGATACTTGATGTAAAAAAAACATAAGACCCCTATATCTAACATAGATAATCTTTTTCAATTCTTCACACTCCTCCTAAAAAGTTATCTATGAAGATTTAAGCATTGATCTTGATATAACTCCAAGATTAGATCTATGCTTGATGAAAGCACTTTTGCTCAAAGGCTTGGTGAGTAGATCAGCAATACAAGAGGACGAGTTGACATGCTCCAAATAGATTTCTCCTCCAATAAGCTTTTCTCTCACAAAATGGTGTGCCACTTCTATGTGCTTGCTTCTTGCATGAAATATGGAATTATTGGCAAGAGCTTGGGCCGAGATGTTATCACACTTGATCATTGGTAGATCATCTTCCTTGATGCACTTTAGCTCCATTAATAACCTCTTGATCCAAAGCACCTCTTTGGTAGTTGTAGTGAGTGCTTTGTACTCGACCTCACATGAAGAGAGAGATATAGTATCTTGCTTTTTGGAAAGCCAAGATATTAGATTGCCTCCAAGAAAGATAGTGTATGCACTAATAGACTTTTGATCCATCTTGTCACTTGCAAAGTCCGAATCCGAGTAGCCAACAATGGATAGATCTTCACTTTTATAAAGTAGACCATAATCACAAGATGAAGATACATATCTTAGAATCCTCTTGGCCATCTTCCAATGATGGATTTTAGGATCTTGCATAAATTGACTCAATTTGTGCACACAAAAACTTAGATCAGGCCTAGTAATGGTAAGCCAAATCAAGGAGCCTACAAGACTCCTAAAAAGTGTGATGTCCTCAAAGGATCTTTCATCACCTTTATTAGGATATTTTACAATTTGCTCCATTGGAGTATCTATGCTCTTAGAATTTTCCATATGGAATTTTTTCAACATAGAGTAAGCATATCTAGATTGGCATATAAAGAGATGATTTTCATAAAAACCTAGGATGTAATGAATCTCTCCTAGATCTTGCATTTTAAACTCACATCCAAGTGCTAGCTTAGTTTCATCAACTAGCTTGATACAACTTCCACAAAGAATAATGTCATCAACATAAATTAGAAGAATGACAATATTGCTATCAACAAACTTTAGATACATGGAAGGATCATAGTCACTAAGAGTAAATCCTAGTGAGATAAAAAAATAATTAAGTCTTGAATACCATGATCTTGGTGCTGCTTGAGTCCATAAAGACTTTTGAAGAGCAAACACACTTTGGACTCATCCTTGATGAATCCTTGAGGTTGTTCCATATAGATCTCCTCCTCAAGATAACCATTTAGAAAAGCATTGGATACATCTAGTTGAAACACCTTCCACTTAAAGAAACAAGCACGAGAAATAAGAATTCTTATTGTCACCATCTTTGCAACATGTGCAAAGGTCTCCTCATAACTTAATTAATCCTTTACTTCTTAGTAATTTATCGAATATAGACATCAGACTAGGTTATATGATTCTTTCCAACATGAAGTTATTCTTCTGAAAGACTGTTATGTCATATAAATTACTACTTGTGGAAATGGACTTGGAATTCAAAAAATTTTAAGGTTAAAGTATTTTAATTTCTTAAATCTTGAATATCTCTTTGTGCATAAATGGATTTCGATAGAATGGTAGTTTCTATCACTCAGGTTGAAAATATTTGAAGGAAAAGTCCTGTTAGTAATAGAGTGAATCTTTTAGTGGATGCACTTTTTACTGACTTTTTCATGTGTTTAGATATTTTCATATATCATCTTTCCAGTTAACTTTTATTGAGATTTATAATTTCATTAAAAGGAGGGGTGAAGTGGTGGAATATAATTTTTTTTGAAAATGTAGGTTGCATAGTTTTGGAAGAGAACCAACTGTGGTATACAAATGAGATTTGTTCTAAAAGTAATTTTGGATAGATTCAGTTAAGAATGTGTTTATGTACTGGATCATAGTGAGATTATTCACATATGTGCATGACTAATCTTGTATGAATCTATTGTGTATTCTTGGTTACTAGGGTTATTTGGTGCACTTAAGCTAGTCGGTGAACATAAACATGTGATCGAGTATTGTTTTGATAGATACTTGCAGAGTTAACAAATCTTTGGATTGGAGATTTATGGATTAACTTACAAATGATTTGGGAAAGGATCTAAATGTGGTGTCATACTAGTATAATTGAGATCTGCACCTAGACATTTAAGATTTCTGAATCATTGGCAATTAACTTGAGTAGTTGATTACTCCATGATGAAGTTAATTGGTAAAACAATCAGTGTGATGTGGATTCACTGAGAACTGATGGTTTTTGAATTATATTGCTTGTAAGACGCATGATTAGTGAATTATTTTGGTTCATCAGTTAAAATTGTGTGCATTGGATATACAGTATTTTTGGGATAAAGTATTCCTTAGTTAAGGAAGGGACTCAACTCATTAGTGATTGTATCCCAGAGAGCTCAATTGGATAGAGAATTATAATGGATCCAAGAATAATAACTGAATTGATATTTAGCAGGACTTTGGGTATCTAGATGTGATTTTGGATTGTAATCTAAAGTTTTTGTAGTTGAAGATGATTGTCACCTTAGTATGCGTTCAGTCTTTAATTACCAGTAGTTTCTAGACCTTGAATCTTGCACTTCAGTTAAAGAATCATGTTTGAAGAGTATTCCTAAATCCAGTATTTTCTTAGTGGAAAGATTTTGTAATGTTTCTTACTTTTCCTGAGTTGTGTTGGACATATACTCCAGTATCCTATAAATGATGAAGTATGGGTTTTGGATTCCAAAAAATTATGACTCACGAATCATATAAATCTAAATATTTACGTAAAACGAAACTTGATTGTTGCTAAAAAATTGTAGTGATTCTTAAGTGTGATGATTAATTCTTGGTCTAGTAAATTGAGTAAGAATTCAAATCAGTGTTTTGAATCTCTCTACTCCAGTTTTTTAATTTATCTAGGGGATGCTATTCTGCTACAATATATGGTCTGTAGATGCTTGAGTACAGTTCTTCATTTACTTGGATCTCCAGTTATCATAGGAGACAAATAAATCTATTAAGATGAATGAATGATATTTTCTTGCATTTGGTGCTAGAAACAGGAGCATTTAACTCAAAAGAGCATCTGGGATACTCAGAGTTGAGTTTTAATCATTCTATATCTTAATGATTCTCCTAGAAATTCTAGTTGAATGAATTATCATATCTTAGAATTAGTTTCTAAGGATAGTTGTACCTGAAAATTTTTTATAAATTGTCTGCCAAAGTTTGTGGATAATTTCAGACTATAATTATTATTTCTTTTCTTTAACTTTAATCTCCTAAGTTAGGGAATATTTCACTCAGTGGTTCATGTAAGTGTTTTACATGAAGGTGTGTTACTAACTTGTGTTGAGTGTAACCTAGTTGAGAAATTTATTGTTTAATGTACTTTTCAAACTTAAGTCATACTCCAAAATAGAGATTAACGATTGGAAATAGGTTTATCTATGAGTACTTGTTTGATATGGAAGTCAGACTAAGAATAATGTTTTCCTCAATTAATATTGTAAGTTAAAGGAACTGTTCATGTAATTCTTTCCTGTCTTGAGGAGCTTCTAAGGATAGAAGCAGTTTAAGGAGGAGAGAATGTTATGGCCATATTCGTTAAGGACCTGGAATAGTCCTAATATGGTAGACCGGTCCTCCAGTACTCAAGATTATTGGTCACGCCATGATTTAATTCCATGTCAAGCCTATTTGTGACTAATTACCTTGAGAGGACCCCTACACTCTAATTGAGACATATGGAGTATTGCATGCCTGTGTGACGGATATAGGCAAGAGGATTGCATGAAGAGATGTGATCTATTTAAAGTTGACCTGCATGGGGGTTGTATGGTTTCATGCACATGACTCTACTCTCTATATGATGAGGTGGGGATTCCCCCACTGACATATTGGGTTTAGGATACCAATTTCTTTCTTCTCCTCTTGCTTCACATGGCATGGCTTGGAGGCTAGATCCAGGTTTGATCTAGGATTGGTTGGGCGGTTTGGCTCCACAGTCTCTCTTATTGTGTTCTCCTATCCTCATCTTAGGGGCAATCCTTTTGAGGGTCTTAACAATGTTGGTGACTTTGGACATGTCGATGTAGATTGTCATCGACTTTCCTTGTATTTCTGTAGATGTCGCAACTATGCCAATATTTACAACAACTAATAAATGAATCTAGATTAGCATGAAATAAGGATGAAGAGGATAGAAATCCAACATGTGTGTGTGTGTGTGTGTGTGTGTGTGTGTGTGTGTGTGTGTGTGTGTGTGTTTTGGAGATTTGGGAGTCCTACCTCCATGGTTTGGACCTCTAAAAATAGACCAGCTTAGGATGCAGAGATTGTGCTAACAAACACAAACTTCCACAATTTTGAGTACAATGCAATACGTGTCAAATGACCTAGGATTGCAATCTAGAACATGTGCCATAGCCCTATGATTTGGACATTGCCACTAGAGATTGAGAGAAATTTCACCAAAAAGCATGTAGTTTGCATGTGAATTAAAAACGTGTGAGGAACAAGTTGCATAAGAACGAATGCATGCAACACCTCATTTGTGCATGATTAGTGTTAAATTTAGAGCAGATAGATATCAACAACTTTTCAGTATTTTGAAAAGTTGTTAGGTGAGAGAAACTAAATATCTTAAAATCTAATTCAGGGAACTCGAATCTGCACAATCTAGATTCTCAGATACAGTGACAAAGTTCTCCAACATGAGAATTTGCACTTCTCTTCAATGCACCCTTTTAGAGCAAAATCTTCCCTTCTGTAACTGATTCATGCTCTTGATTCAATAGGTAACCACACCGATTGCACAAACAATAAGTGAAGTCCAACTCCAACATTGCATCTCAAGCTATCAGCAAATCAAAGCAGCCCAACTAGCTTCCTAGCGCTACAAACACACTTTAGAGAAATTAGATTTGGAGTTGCAAATGTCAATGGCTCTCCACACAAACCTGAACCAATTGAATCAAATTTTTTGAGCCAAGGATGATTGATCATCTCTGCCCTTCTCTATCAGAAATGATGAACTCCTACAACTTTGCCGCGACGCGAAGCGAAGCGACACGAAGTGAAGGTCGAATGGTGAACAATTTGCGAAAGTCAACGTACCTCGAAAAATCCTGACACGAAACGAAGCGAATCTCGAAGGTCGAATGATTCACAAAAGTCAAACATGTCTCCAGGACCAAAAAGACGCGACACGACACGAAACAAAAAAAAAATGAAAGAAAATCTTTCGCGCTGGCAGCTGGCAGCTCAACAGGCGTGGAGTCTTAAACTTCATGCCCAACTGAAACGGTTAGCAATAACGGAGAGTAACTGATTAGTTGATTAGCGTTAACTACTCTTGTAATTCTCTGTTTAGCTATCTTGTAAACTTCACACAGTGGAGATATAGACTATTTTCTGGATCAAAAGAACATATAGAGAGTGTGAGTGCGTAGAGCAGAAAAGAAAAAGAATAAAAACGAAATAGTTGTGCGTGAAAGTCTGCCAACGAGTAGAACACATCGAAAGAGCAGAGCGTCAGGCCACCAACGAGCGAGACACTGACCATCTCGTTCTAAAAATTAAACTGATAATATAGCAGAAAAGAAAAAGAATAGAAACGAAACAGCTGTGCATGAAAGTCTACAAACGAGCAGAACACAACGAAAGAGCAAAGCGTCAGGCCGCCAACGAGCGAGACACTAACGCACAAACGTTAACTTAATCCATTTCCAACGATCAATATCGATTATAAATATTCCAGACAAGTAACAGATTTCAAACTTTAACCCAAGTTCGGAATTCAATCAAAAAAAGAAAAATTCCATTTTAACTTTCAATCTGGGAAGAATTTCGCTTCCAAAGTTTAGTCACACCAAACACAGTTCAAGAAAAAATTAATTCTCTTTGACCAAGTACCGTTTTGGAAAAGTAGCTCATGAGGACCGAAATAATTTGCCGTCATCCTAAATCTATAAATCAAATTCATAGATGAACTGTTAGGATAGTAAAAAATCTCCCTACACCATTTTCTCGGCCATGCAATGTAGAGTCAATAATTCTATGATTCACTGCTAGTTTAGGCAGATTATTAAATAAATCTCCGTTCAAACCCATTACTGCATGCCAATAGACAAAATGGAGTTTCTCATAACCATAAAACTAAAAAAACCACATGCAAGGCCAAACTTGTCTTATTAAGTTTTTTTAATAAGGTTGCCTTTAACCCTAAGGGTTTCATTTGATGCATCTGGGCTGCCACAGTTCATTCACAAAATGTTAGCCGCATCGTCCATCGATAGAGAGAGAGAGAGAGTGTTTCCATAGCTGGATCGCGAGGAGATAGGGACAACGTCAATCCTCCTCCACAACTCGCAACAAGCTCTATTCATCCGTTCAGCCAAGGCGAAGCGCAACCATTTCTTATTCACTTTGTTTTTCATAAGACAAACTTCTGATGGATCCCACAGTCAGCCACCTCTCTTCAAGCGCTAAGCAGAGGTTTTCAGAGATACTTCATACATCCTTCACTCAGCTACGCCTTTACTGTAAATACTTGTTCTGATTCTAGGTTGCAGTGATTGGTAAAATGGACATATCTTACATCCGTTTCAAACTCAAAGAGAAGGGTTATAGGATCTCACTTTTGCCATGCAAAAACTTTTAAATGAAAAAAAAGCTCAATCCTCATTGGTTTTCTTACTTTGTTTACAGGTCTTCCAGATGGAAATACCCACAAAAATGGAAATCAAGAGCGATTTGGAACCACTTACAGGGTTATCTACCTGCCCTCAGCTAGCAAAAAAACATTACATCTCAGTCCAATAGCAATTCAGACAAGATTACAGTCCTTTCTCATCATTTGCTACTTCTGTGAATTGAAGAATAGAATGTTTTGGAGTTTAATGGTGTTAACTCCCAACTCTTCCTCAATCTTACGATGAAGAATTACAGCCAACTAAACACAGATTGATACAATCACAGTTACAACTCTTCACAGAGGCAATGAGAACTAATCACACAATGGTTTTACAGGGTTTTATCAGCATGCACACATTTTCCATTTCCAAATCTGCTTTTCTAGAGAATCAACAATTTACAAATCCATTCCATGGTTTCAGTTTCTAGTTTGCATAAAATACAAGAGGATTAGTCAAATAACCTTAATTCCTTACATGCAAACCAAAAAATTTAAGATTTACAATAGCAATCAGTTTATTTATGCAGGATAAATCGATTCCATATCAATCTATCAATAAACCTCTTGCTGCTTAATCTGAATCAAACTGTCCAAACCATTATGGACTCATGCAAATCATTCATCTTAAAACAGATTTGAACAAGAAAGTGGATCTACACAAGCATATCATTCTACCTTAATTGGAAGATTCCTCGAGAAACAAGGAATTACAAATGAATTCAATTCGCAGCATCTTTACCAAAATCAACCATGTAGAAGTGCACTCTACCAATTTTGAAAGGTGTGCTAACCACCAAAATTAGTAAATCCAATTCTATTGAGAAAATAGCACTCAACCGGGATGTTACTCCAAGTGCTCCTAGTTTCCAATCCAATGTAGAGTTTGCCTCCACTCCTATCCAAGACCGCATCTTAGTTAGGCTCTAATACCAATGTTAAGACCCTCAAAAGGATTGCCCCTAGGATGAGGATAGAAGAACACAGTAAGAGAGACTATGGAGCCAAACCGCCCAACCAATCCTAGATCAAACCTGGATCTATCCCCCAAGCCATGCCATGTGAAGCAAGAGGAGAAGAGAGAAACTGGTAACCTGAACCCAATATGTTGACGGGAGAATCCCCACCTCATTATATAGAGACTAGAGTCTTGTGCATGAAACCATGCAACCCCCATGCAGGTCAACTATAAATAGATCACATCTCTTCATGCAATCCTCCTGCCTATATCCGTCACATAGGCATGCAATACTCCATATGTCTCAATTAGAGTGTTTGGGTCCTCTCAAGGTAATTATTCACAAGCAGGCCTTGACATGGAATTAAATCATGGCGTGACCAATAATCTCGAGTACTGGAGGGCCGATCTACCATATTAGGACTATTCCAGGTTCTTAACTGAATATGGCCATAACAGACATGTTTGATGTCTTCAAGTTATCCGACATGCACGTCATCGATTGTCCAAAGTCTTCGATGTCTCCAACCTATCCGACGTTTGCGTCCTCGACTTCCACATCCTCGACTTCCACATCATAGACTTGTCCAAAATCATTGACATCTCCGATGCCTTCACCTTGTCGGATGTCCAAGTCATTGACTTCCACGTCATCGACTTGTCCGACGTCTTGTAGCTTGTCGATGATCTCTAACTTGTACGAAGTCATTGACGTGTCCGACATCTCTAAATCAGATGTCAACTGAAAGCGACGTGCAATAGCAAGCAGTGCCTTAATCCTAATTTGTAAAGTATGTGTTAACCATTCTTTTAATCAGTTATCCATGTGTACATATTCATCTAAGATCGATGAATCAGTAGATCAGTAATTTCATTCAGGGTGCAATTGTATTGTCCTTTTTCTCTGTTATCACAAAGTGTTGTATCAAGAAGAACGCATCTGATTTGTTCTGCAATCACATTGTATCTCTACACGACTAATCCATCATTATTCCAACAATTTAGTTTGTGTAAGGTGATTGCATGTTCAAACTGATTCATACTTGTAGATTCACTGTTTTGTAAATTTTATTGTTTTATATGACTGATAGCACTGTTCGATTTTTGTTTTGATCACTGCATTTAGTTCAACGCTTTTGCAAGGCTAAAATTTTAACTTACTATAATTTTGTGCATGACTATGGAATCGATTGCATAGATCCAACAACTTCGAAACTGTGATCAAGTAAGTAGATCCGATCTGCCCGAATCCGATAAACGTAGTTTGTATGCACCGAGAAATCTCAGCCTCACTGAGCTATCCGATTTCCAACATGGTATAAGAGCGAGCTTGGTATCAGAGTTCGTTGTCCGATTCCTAAAGATAGATCTAGAGCATTTAATAGAACATTTGTTTTGACATAGTGTAGGCAGTTGATATTCTTGTTTTAATCTACTATATGCATATACTCATTTTAAAATTCCAAATGGATTCACAATCACAGTCTGCTCTAATGGTAGAGAAATTGGATGGTTCGAATTACCATTTATGGAACTTTGAAATGAGAGTAGTGCTTATGGCCAAAGAATTATGGGAAATAGTCGTTGGAATCGAACTACTTCCCAGTGTCGATGAGCAAGCCATTTTCGAATGGAAGCTCAGGGATAGCAAGGCTTTTGCCTTGATTACCCTTAACATCTCTAACACACAAATTGTTCATATCAGAAAAGCCCAATGTTATGGCCATATTCAATCAAAGGACCTGGAATAGTCCTAATATGGTAGACCGGCCCTCCAGTGTTCAAGAGTATTGGTCACACCTAGATTTTATTCCACATCGAGGCCTGTTGGTGACTAATGACCTTGAGATGACCCAGACACTCTAATTGAGACATATGGATTAGTGCATATACGTGTGACTGATATAGGCAGGAGGTATGCATGAAGAGCTGTGACCTATTTATAGTTGACTTGCATGGACTCATGCACATGATCCTACTATATATATATTGAGGTAGTGATTATCCCATCGACAACTTGGTCTAGGTTACTTGATGAGCTCTTCCTTCTCCTCTTGCTGTCACATTGGCATAGCTTGGGGGCTAGATCCAGGAGGATTCTCCAAGAGGGATCTAGGATTGGTTGGGTGGTTTTGCTCCACAGTCTCTCTTGTGTTTTTCTATCCTCATCTTAGGGGATTGTCCCTAGTGGTCTTTACACCCAATCGTTGAAAGAAGATTGGGATATATTGAGTACATTATATGAAGTGAGGGATGTCACTTCGAAGCTGCATCTGAGGAGAAATTTTTTTTCTCTCAAAATGTCAGATGGTGATTCTATTCAGAATCACATAAATGAATTTAAGACTCTATTGGATCAGATGGCAGCAGTAGGTTCAACAATTGAAGACTTTGATGTTGTTATGACCTTGTTGTCAAGCTTACCATCTTCCTATGAAAACTAGGTGATGATGGATTCCACACACTTAGACATCACATTATCCAGAGTCATAACTATGATGTTGTAGGAGGAAACAAGAAGAGGTGGAGCATGTTCATTTTCCATCAATGACTCACAAGCATTATTCTCCAAGAAGGGCTCAAGAAAGCAATAGAAGAAGAAAGTTGTTCGACAAACTAACAATAATCAAAACTAGTCATAGAAGTCCAAGAATCAGCCACCTGCTCAAAACAACAAGAAAAGACTCTTCTGTAGGTACTACAAGAGACCAAATCATGATATACAGGACTGTTGAGTCTTGAAGTTCAACAACGACAAGAAGAAGAAGTAGCTCATGCAACCAACACCAAGCAAAATATTGAAGATGATGACGAGCAGGAAGTCTTCATGGTGAGCCATCGCCATGTCGGACAATCAGAAGGATGGTTCCTCGATTCTAGAGCAACGCAACACACGACAAGCCATCAAGAATGGTTTATCGACTATTCAGCCTACAGTACCAAGAAATTCGTTCACCTCGGAGACAACAACTCCCATATAATTGAAGGTGAAGGTACTGTTAGGATGAATTTTCAGAATGGAATGTCGAACTTTGTGCCAAATGTATTGTATGTCCCGAATCTGACAACAAATCTACTGTTAGTTAGTCGAATCACAGATTTAGGACATAGGGTAGAGTTTCAGACATATTCCTGTCAAATTCTTGATAAGAGTAGGAGAGTTCTTGCACTCAAAAAGAGACAAGGATATTTCTATAGGCTTAGTCATTGTAATGTTGTGACTGATCGTGCTTTAAGCAGTTCGACATCTTTGAATAAAGAAGTGATTTGGCATTATAGACTTGGTCACCTTAACTATACATCAATAGGTAACATGTCTAAACATTCTTCAGTTCTTGATTTAGATTGTAAAGTTCTCAATCCTCCTGTCTGCTCAAGTTGTATCAAAGGAAAGCAAACAAGAATGTCATTCAAGTCAAATCAAAAACACATTAGAGATCTGTTAGACATTGTGCATACTGATATATGTGGCCCAATGCAGACACCATCATTACTTGATGCAAAGTTCTTTATTACTTTCATAGATGATTATTTCATGAGGATTGCTGTCTATTTCTTAAAGCACAAATCTGAAACCTTCTAGTTCTCCAAAAAATTTAAGGAGAATGTTGAGTTACAGACAGGCAAAAGAATCAAAGCTCTCAGGAGCGGCAATGGCAAATAATACATTTCAAATGAATTCAAGGATTACTGCTGCCAATGACATTGAACAATAGTACTTTGCTGTTTTCTATTCTCCACAGTCAAATGGATTGGTTGAAAGTAAGAACATGACCTTAGTCGAGTCTGCTAAATGCATGATCACACATGCTTCTTTGCCCAAATTATTTTGGAAACATGTTGTTTCAACAGCAGCTTATTTGCAAAATCGATGTATAAGTAAGGGTGTTCCTAACAACAAAACTCCTTATGAGGTATGGACTAGGTTCAAACCCTCAATCAAACATTTGAAAGTATTTGATGCACAACTTATGCTCATGTCCCAAAGGACAACAGAAAGAAACTTGATGAGCATTTTTTTTTAACTATTTTTGTTGGCTATTGCAATTCAGATGGAATGTATAGACTGTATAATGTAGATACATGTAAAGTTTTCACTAACATGGGATGTGACTTTTTATCGAAGATCAGTTTATTGATTTGAACGGCAAGGGACAACTGTAGTCCACAATTTCTGTTCCAACAGCTGACTCTTTTTAGAAGGCAATTTCCATTCCTTCTTGTAATCACTTTATACAGTCAGATCCAAAAGAAGATGGAAAGATTGCAACTCAGGAGCAACAAATCTATTTGGCAGGCCCGACACAGCCGACACAACCGATAGAAGTCAGACTTCACAACCACAAGCTTCAACCAAGAGATGATCAAGACTTTGATCTCAGCTTGTCCGATATACTGATGAATTTGCTCACTATTCTATTTAAGAGCCAACCACAGTTGAGGAAGCATTGTCACAGGCCGACTCAGATATTTGGAAAGAAGCAATGGACAAAGTGTACAACTCAGTGCTGAGGAACAACACTTGGATTGTCACCGACCTGCCAGCAAACAGAAATATAATCGACTGCAAATGGATCTTTAAGATCAAATACAAAGTATATGGGCGCATCGACAGAAGAAAAGCTCGACTTGTAGCAAGAGGATTTTTGCAAATTCCCAACATTGACTACTTTGAGACCTTCAGCCTAGTTGTCAAACACACTTCCATTCAACTCCTACTTTCTTATGTTGTTGTAGCAAATCTTCAGGTACATCAGATGGATGTACAAACTGCATTCCTCAAAGGAGTTATCGAGGAGGACATCTACATGATCCAGCCAGAAGGCTACATCCTCAATGGTCATGAAGACCAGGTATGCAAACTCCACAAAGCTTTGTATGGTCTGAAACAATCTTCCAGAGCATGGTTTTATCGAATCAACAAGTTCTTGATCGATCATGGTTTTCAACCTAGCTCTGCAGACTATAATGTGTATTACAAAGCTGTTAATCAATCTTTTGTCATCATCACACTTTATGTGGATGATACGTTGTTGTTTGACAACAATATTGCTCTGACAAAAGATACAAAGCGGATGTTGTCCCAAGAGTTCAAGATGACAGATCTTGGAGAAGCTCACTATTGTCTCGGGATTCAGATCCACATAGACAGAAGTCGAAGACTTCTCTATATCACCCAGCAGAGGTACTTCTATAACTTGCTGATGAAGTTCAATTATATGAATTGCAGGCTTGTACATAATCCCATGGATCTAGTTCTCAGATTATCCAAGGAACAATGCCCTCGGACCAATGAGGAGAATGCAGAAATGAAGGGGTATCCATACCAATCTATTATTGGATCCCTAATGTATTCAATGATCTCGACCAGGCCAGATCTTACATACAACATTAGTTCATTGAGCCAATGCATGACCAATCATGGCATGATTCATTGGAAAGCTCTCATCAGAGTAATGAGATATGTACGAGCCACAATGGACCTCTTCATTTGCTATGGTGATGGAGATTGATCCAATATCCATACTCTTTAGGGATATACAGATGCAAATTGGGCAAGTGACATTGACACCAAAAAATCAACTTTTGGATACGTTTTTCTGCTCAACAATGGTCCAATATCTTGGAATAGTCATAAGCGGACCTCCATTGCAATGTCTTCGACATAATCTGAGTACATTGCAGTCTCTCAAGCTACCAAAGAGGCAGTCTGGCTGAGGAATTTATTGTCTGATATTGGTCTCAAACAATTTGCTCCAACAATGATCTAGTGCGACAATCAGAGTGCAATTGCATTGTCAATTGATTATAGATTTCACTCTAGGAGCAAGCACATCGAGATCATATATCACTATACAAAGAGCATGATACTCAACAAGGAGGTGAGCCTAAAATTTTGCAGAACTCAGTACATGGCAGCTGACATATTTACAAAGGGATTGAATTAGGAAGCACACAACAATTTTTGTGCTATCTTGAATTTGAGAATCAAGGCAATTAAGAATCCCAATTAAGTGGGGGTGTTGGATTTCTATCCTCTCCATCCTTATTTCATGCTAATCTAGATTCATTTAATATTGGCATAGTCGCAACATCTGTAGAAATACAAGAAAAGTCGATGACAGTCTACATCGACATGTCTGAAGTCATCGACATGTCCGATGTCTTCAAGTTATCCGACGTCCACGTCATCAACTTGTCTGAAGTCATCGACACCTTCAATGTCTCCAACCTATCCGACGTTCGAGTCCTCGACTTCCACATCATTGACTTGTCCGAAGCCTATTGACATCTCCGACGCCTCCAACGTCCAAGTCATCGACTTCCACGTCATCGACTTGTTCGACGTCTTGCAGCTTGTCCATGATCTCTGACTTGTACGAAGTCATCGACGTGTCCGACATCTCTAACTAAATAAGATGTCGACTAAAAGCGGCGTGCAACAACAAGTAGTGCCTTAATCCTAATTTGTAAAGTATGTGTTAACCATTCTTTTATATTTATCATCGATCGATGAATTAATAGATCAGTAATTTCATTCAGAGCGCAATTGTATTGTTCTTCTTTGTTATCATAGAGTATTGTATAAAAAAGAACCCGCCTGATTTGTTCTGCAATCACATTGTATCTCTACATGACTAATCCATCATTGTTCCAGCACTTTAGTTTGTGTAAAGTGATTACATGTTCAAACTGATTCATACTTGCAGATTCATTGTTTTGTAGATTTTATCATTTTGTATGACTAATAGAACTGTTCAATTTTTGCTCTAATCACTGCATTTAGTTCAACGCTTCCGCAAAGCTAAAATTTTAATTCACTATAATTTTGTGCATGGCTATGGAATCGATTGCATAGATCCAGCGACTTCGAAGCTGTGATCAAGTAAGGCTGATCCGATTTGTACGTATCTGATAAACGTAGTTTGTATGCACCGAGAAATCTCAGCCTCACCGAGCTGCCCGATTTCCAGTAACACACACACACACATATCTCACACACACACACACACACACACACACACACACACACACACACACACACACACACACACACACACACACAATAGCGCTTTTTTTGTTTACATATTCGCTACTAAGAAGCTAATTAAAAAGAAAAAAACCTATTCCAAGCGTCTACAAAGAGAAAAATGATCACAAATCATAAAAGATTCAAAATAACATCTACAGAAATGATCCAACCCCTCTCCTTCGTGGGTGAGTCTCTACCACAATAACAATTCATTAGGACACAATAATTGTTCTCCTCCAAGTCGAATTTCTAGGTGATTTGTTCTCTCTTCTGATGGTGCTAGGAGAGTCTACGTGACTGCGAGGGATGCATTGTGACACATCAACAATAACAGGACTCGAGAGGAACACAAACACAATCTCGTGTCTCATGAGCTTATCCCAAATCTAAATTTCAAGTTATTGGGGACAAGTCCTCAGTTCCATTTATCTAGAGTTCATCTAGACTCCCCTCGGGCCAAGCGTGTCACCTACACAATTTTTTGGAGAGCATTTATGTTGCTTGAATCCCGAGCGAGGAGCAGAGTGATCGAGAAAATCGACAAAGTATAAGAATGAAATCTACAATACAAAAATGCAGGTTTTTGCAAAAAAGGTCTCTTGAGCAGTGTCATTAGGGAGCCTAAAGGAGCAAAGTAGGAGCATTCATAAGGAGTGATACTGGACACGTGGCATCACTTGGTTGGCTGAGAACATCCAAATTCTGAGCCATAGCAAGGGCTTTTAAAACGTTTTAAATCTCCACCATAAATTTGTGAATGCTATGTATGTAAGACCCTCTCACTACAACACGTAGGCCTCCTTTGGATGACCGGTATCTAGTACATGTCCCTCTCTTGGAGCATCTCTTTGAGCCAGAGCAAATGTATTACAATATTTGAGCGCTAAGCAAACGAGAGAGAGAGAGAGAGAGAGAGAGAGAGAGAGAGAGAGATGTCTGGTTTGAAGCGTCTGTCTTTCTCGTCATCTATATTTTTCTCACGCCATTCTCGGCTACAACAGCAGCTGTTCTCCGTTTCCGTCTGCATGCCTCGCTTCTGTGGCCTTTGCCACACTATGTGCTCTCCCCCCACTACATCTGCATCTACATCTTCATCTTCATGTACCTCCATTTTCAGGTATGCGATTGGTGTAAGCAAGTCGCTTAAGATTTCCGAGAAATCCAATTGTTTGGGAAGGAAGCAATGGCCAATGCAGTCGTCCACCAACGCAAAATGGGTTGAGAGCGAAAACTCGTCATTAGTCGTTGAGAATGAGGGTAAAAAGGCTACGGGAGCTAAATCCAAGGGTCTCAGCTCCTCATCGGTGCCGCTTTTCAAGAAAAGATTGAGAATTGTAGATATAAAGGGGGGCCCGGATGAGGGTTTGAAACGCGTGGGGGAACAGCTGCTTGTTCGGGGCTGGGTTCGGACTTGCCGTCTGCAGAAAGCTTTCAGCTTCATAGAGGCAAGCTTTCATCATTTTCTGAAAATGTAATCAATGTAGCTAGTTGGTGAGTTGATTCTTAGATGAAGTTGGTCAGCTGTCAAATGCTATAATTTGCACATGGAATGAAAATACTGCAAACTGGCGTCAATTGTACCTAGACTTAGATGGAATGGGAATGCTACCAGATTACTTGCATTGCTCACTTTTGACTTGTTTGGCCAATGCAAGTTGTTTGATTTGTTGAGTCCCTTGCATAGTCACAGCGAATCACAATTCAAATCCCTCTGAATCCATTCTTATGATGAATCAATAAAACTGGGAATCTTTTTTTTAAGAAGCTTTGTATTGAAAATTTGATCAGGTTGATGACCGTGATTTAAGTCCCCTGTTTTCTCGTTTCCACAACAAGATGAACTTTTAGGTACTTGCAAGGTCCGAGGTGTATCTCATGGCTACTTCTGGAAAACTACCCAATGGATGCAATATGGTGTACCAGAGTTTTTTCTCTCCAGAACTTGTCTTGACAGGGCATCCGTCCTAGTTTGTCCTCCCTCTCAACTATGTATTTAGGTGGGTATGTGAGGAGGATGCACTAACCTTCATGCTTTCAGACAAAAAGGCGGAGAAGGTTGTGATGTAGTGATAGAGGTGATTGTCCCTAATCTTTTGTGATTTGTTGGTGGAGATAGATCGATCTTTATCCGGACTTGGCATTGCAAGTTGGATGTGGAGATGATGATTTGCTGATGAATCAAGTTTATTGGGTTGCCAAGTGTGCTGTGCAACTATGACCTTTTGCTTCATACTTCTCTCCATCTTTGTAATCTGTTGGTAGTCCATGTTGATCTTGGATGCTTGATTTTATAATTGTACGCATGCAGTTTCGCTGGACGCAGGTTGAGACTCATGACAATAGATTTTTAGCACTTATGTTAGTATTGGAATTGAGCACGAGATGAGTTGGGGATTCTTGAGGAGATGATTCCTATTCATGAAGCACCATGTTGGGGACGGACAGATTGGGCAGCCAAGCTCTCTAATTCAATGGGCATAGTGTTAGGGAGAAGGCAAATTGAAAAATGATGCTGGATTCCACAATGCCCAATAGCTGGCAATCTAAATACGTAATCAACCTCTAAGAAAGATACGTCCTTGTGCTTAATCTGAGGAAGATGATGGGGAGAAAAGTTAGTTTTTGGTCTACAATTTGCAAAATTTTAGGCGATGATATTCAAAGCTGACCATAGCTATCTTAGCGCCTTGCTTTTTGAAAATTCTAGAATGTAATCTAATTTCGACCTCTTGCTCTAACAACCAAAGATGATTGCTTGAAAACTAAACTTTCAACATTTTGACTTATGAATATGTGATCAATGATCTGCATGTGGATTTCTTATCACCCCTAAACTTGAGCACCAAAAACAAAATGTTAAGAAGTGCCAATATTTGAAATTTCTAGCATCCTACTTTGTGATACCCAAAAATGAAAATAATAACTTATCTCCAACGAATCTACTACCAAGAGGCTAAAAAAGACGTCATAACATAAAATATGTCAGCTGTGCAATCAATTATTTAAAAGATGGTGTCTTTTGATCTGAAGTGTTGCACATTGAATCAAACAGCCTAGTGCCCATTGCCATTGACGATTTTATGTTGGAAGTAAGTAGCTCCCTTTTTCTCCCTTCATGTTAAGAGATGTCCCCATTAATACATGATGGGTCCAAAATATGCAACTTTTTAGCATAAAGATCCAAATGCAAATCAACAAAGTGTGGAATTGAGATTCAAATGGCCATACGTAGCAACTTGACTATAAATTGCCATTCATAGCATTATATAAATGAAATAGGCATGTAGTAGGCTAAAATGGGCAAAGTAACTCAAAATTAGAAAAGAGTATCAAATGATTAGCTATCAAATTTAACAGACCTTAGCACCAACTCAAGTGCATTCAAGCATTATTCTATTTAAATTTTCCAATCTAAGTGATTTCTTGTGTAGATGGATGGTAAGAAGAAGACTTTCACAATGGTGTTGCTCAAGAGATTTAATTTTGTGTGCTTTTGAGTTTTGGCAGGTGAATGACGGCTCAACTGTTTCAAATCTACAAGCAATAGCGACTGCTAACATAGAAGGCTATGAGAAGGTTCACTTCCTTTTTCTGTCCTTATTTTGGGATGCTTTTAGCAATTTGAGGATGAGGGATTCACGTGTGTAATATTTGCATGGACCTTGTATTTCATTAATTCTCCATACAAATGTATTTCTTGTCTTTATGGCAACTTTCATGACATGTTTGTTGTCCTTCTATGAAATGACACAACATATTGAATGAGGATTTTAGTTACTCCAGGATAAGGTATTTGATTCGGGCGTGTTAGTTTATGCCAAGCAGAGTGAAGATGAGATTTAAGTTGAACTATCCACTATGCTTGGATGGGATGCAAATCTTTTCGCATAGATATCAACATAAGGCCAGATTAATGATAGATGAACCTTGGAGATAACATAAAAGTCAAAAGATTGCTGATTTGTCTTGATTACCTTTAAAAAATTTGGTTTGGTTGGTTGTTTGTTGTAAGAGTTACTATTCATGACCTTCGTTTAGAGATGCAATTTTTCATTTGGCTTCTTATTACAAATGCCCCTCATGACATTTTTTGTTTATTTTTTTCTTCACATCGAAACTTTTCTTACTTGCCAATTAGTATAAGTTTAGAATGAAAGCATGTGTCATGTTTAGGTGGACATAGCAAGGTGATTTTCCCTCCATCAAGGCCCATTTTCTTTAACTTTATGTGTAGGTGTGTTGAAATGAGAGTGACTTCATATGAAGCATCCTAGAGTCGTCGTGTAAATATAGAGTCTAGTCAAGAATCAATATATGGAATTGCTACCTTGTCTTTTTTTAGCCTTTTAGGGAATGAAGTTCATCAATTGCAAGTTGGTTTAGCATGATTATTGCTCTTTTGCATGTATAATAGGTTAAGTTTTTGTCCATAGACAACATCGAAATTTAACAAAGTTTAACTATCTATCTATAGAGTGTTTGACAATGGGCAATACTAGAATTGAGCCATTTGTCAGAAACAAACCAACATTTTCTATAAAGCAATCTCAAGCCTCATTTCTACAGGAAACAACCTAGTGAAGGGGACAGGTGGGCATAGAATTTGATTCTATGATCCGATTAGAATGGAATGACTTCACAACTAGTGTTAGATCTAAGTTGCACCTCTTTTCGGACTGCATCTTTTCAATCTTGTTCCCAAATGATCGTCGCGGACTGGTTTTGGAAAAATAGATTGTTGTGGATTAGAAGGAAATTTTTTTTTTTTGGGGAGAGGGGGGACGGGGGGGGGGGGGGGGGGGGGGGGGGGGGGGGGGGGGCAATGGTGTGAAAAAAACATCTAAAGGCCATAAAAAATTTGAAAATGCACTGTAAAAGTTTATAGACTATGAATTGGACTATCGATGATCCATCTCTTACAGTCTACTTTATTGTATAGTTGACAATGAATGCACATTGAGCTGCTTGCATGTAGAGAAATGAGTAAGAAGTCGTTCAAAGAATTCTAAACTTTCATAAACTGATGTCAGTTATGACACAGTGATGCACACTACAGGGGTCATACAAAGCTTACGTGAAGCACTTAGCAAGTTAGCATACTAAACTTGAAACTTGAAATTTGAATAATTACAAATCACATGATACAAAAACATGGAAAGTGATCCAGATTCCACACAGGCCTCATGAAAATGATCAATATCTCATAAACTGTATGATATATATGCCATATGACAAGGAGTGGGCCAATGGCCGAGTATGTGTGACAATGGACATGTGACATGAAAATAAACCCTAAACCCCTATGACTTGGAGGCATTATGATCAGATGAAGATTCCTCCTCATCACTTTAACTTGTGAATGAGTCGTAAGATAGGGAATCCTCCTCAAGGATGCATTGTTGTCTCCCTGAACCTCTGCCCTTGTCTCTACCTCTGTCTCTACCTCTACCTCTGTTGTTGCCTCTAGGTCTTTTAGGGTCTCGTGGCCATTGCTCCTCTACCTGTGATATTGTTGCTTGCCCCTGAGAAGTCTCTAGCTCAACATGCAAATCCATTAGGTGTAGCCTAGCCCACCCCCCAAACATAGACATGATGTAGGCATGCCCTGTGTGTCAACATTGGGATCAACAAACCACCACCCCACCCCACCCCACATCCTCTCCAATGTCCTTCTCCATCTCATCGTCCAAGAGCTCTTCCTATCTCCCTCCTCAGCCTCATCCCCAACCTCCTCTCCTACATCTTTTGCATCGGCCCTAGCCATTGACCTAGTGGTCCTATGTTGCCTCCTATCATGACATGCGTGCTCTCAATGATACTCTGAAAAGATCTTATGCAACCTCTGTCTATGCATGGACTACTGCATGTAGTTTTTTTAGACACAAGAACTTGCATATTTAAACATGACCTTTAACAATATGCAAAAATGAACGTAATTTACAAGGTCTGTAGATTTGATCTTAATCTCGGACAAGACCTTGAACAAGAGGTCGACTGTAGAAATGCACAAGGATCATCAACAATTTGCGACTTGCATAACTACACACGATTTTGAATAGGCACAATCTCTCAAGGTCTCCATTTCTAGTCAATTCTCTTGAACAAAGTCGACACAACATTGGACATTCATTCATTTGAGTCCAATCTTGAGTCACTTTGAAGATGCACGTGACAGCTTAACTTAGGTGCCCAAAAGACCGTGTGCTTAACTCAAGGTGTCCTCAATATCTATTATCTTGAGTTTGAACTCACAATAACTAACTAAAGATGAGCTCTCACCTTGACTCAACATTGAACCCCCGTACAACATTTGACTCAAGATTTGTCAGATTTTGAAGTCTATTGTTTATTCTCTACTCACTTCAAGGCCTGCAGTTCAATGTCAGGTGTCTTCGGTGGGGACTCATGAAACTAGACCGAAGGTTCACATGCATGAACCTTGAGTCACCCAACATTCACAAGTGACCCCTGGTCAATCATGAGCTAATTCTTTGACATGAGGCATTGTGACCTAATTTTTACTCTGATTCTTTGGTTGTATTCGATTGTTAGAAATCAGGAGACTCATAATCAGTGGGGATTGTCACCATTTGTCAAACTTGCAAGTACCAATAAACCAATAATTTAAGATCAAAGGTTGTACATGTAATAAAGGACAAAGATTGGGCAAAAAATGAGCTAATCACTGATTTTGATTCATGATCTTTGAGCACATTTTCACAAGAACAGAGATTTCTTTTGTGACTCTTGATTTGTCTCCAGATAGATCAATTACAGAAATCAAATCTTGATTACGTACACATTGACATTCAAATTGTCAAATAGATCAATTGATTCATTCATGTACTCTTGTAATAGAGATTAGTAAATTGTTTTATTTAGTTTCTAGTCATAGTTATTTCTTGATAATCTTTTTGAATTTTTTGATTTATGGAAGCCTAGGGTTATCAAGATTGTGTTGATTGTTCTACTGATTTTTGATATAGAGGTAAATTTAGGGTAATCTTCTTGATGGCATGATTATTTAATTGCGCAATATATGTAGCATCATACTTCATTTCATGTCAAACTTGAATGTTGAATTTCCAATAGTCGTATTAGAGCATGTTGATTGTCACCAATAATAACCAAATTTTTTAACTCTTACAAGCACATGGCAGTCATAGACGCCTGTAATGTTTGAGAATACGGTTGTCTCAAACGCTGAATCATTATTTTATGATGTTATTGGTTGGCAAAAAGATCCAAGACTAATCACTTCATAGTCTTGATTTATTGTCATGTTTTTTCCATCTTTTTTGGCATGCTTTCTCAATCGTGGAATCCTCATTTGACATTAAACTCATTGCAAAATCCAATGGCAATGACTTCCCACATGTGGAAGTTCGAGATGTGGATGATCTTGCTAGAAAAGGACTTTGGGAAGTGGTCAAAGATTCAAAAGTTAAATATGATGTTGATCTTGCTGCGATCAAAAGGTGGAGGCAAAGGGACTCCAAAGTCCTTGCCCCGAACCTAAGAGATTCTCAAATCTCCCATGTTAGCCATTGTGGCACATCCAAACAATCATGGGAAACTCTCACATGTCTCTATGAGACACAATATGTGATCAGAAGGTTGTTCTTGAGACAATTTTTTTTTTTGCTTTTAGAATGTCGAAAAGTACAACCATGGTGATCATGTTAATCACTTCAAGTCCACGTTGTTGCAATTGGCAACAACTGGGTCACCCGTAGCTGATGTTGATGTTGTAGTGACCAAGTGTACGGCTCTACCAAGAAGAAATCTCATTCCAAGCATTAAAAAATTGTAAGTCTAACACAAACCAAGGACAATCAAATGAGTAGTCAAAGAAGAAATTTGCTAGGAATAAACACAAGTTGATATGCATGTACCGCAAGAAACCTAGCCATGACACTAAGGAATGGAGGACTGGGATTTACAATGAGAACAAAAGCAAGCAGCAGTGGGTTAATGTGGCAACTAGCAATCCTGATGCAGTTGATGCAAAAGTTGACGAAGATCAGGGAGAGTCATCTTTGAAGCTAAAGAAGGAAAAGGGCAAATGCTATTCTTGTGACAAATAGGGCCATTGGGCGAGCTAGTGTTGCAAAACAAAGGCGGATATCAAGCAAGGGAAAGTGAAGCAACAATGTAATGTAGCTGAAGAAGATGCAAAGGAGGATGAGACCAATTTGTTCTCATTGGCATTGGCTTTGCAAATTGATGATGGCGAAAGATGATTCATTGACTATGGTGCTACTAGGCACATGACTGGAAAAAGGGATTGGTTTGAAAGCTTTTCACCAATCAATGATGGAGAAAAGGTCACACAGGCCAATGAGCAAGAGTGCCGGATTCAAGGAGTGGGCAATGTACCAATGCAGTTTCCAAATGGAAAGATTGCTTTTAGTTGGAGTTATGGCAAATCAATAATTGAAGGTTGAGTTTGTCATGGATGGATGCTTGATGAAAGACACGGATCATGACTATAAGGTAATTGCGACTGGGTATTGTGACAATAATTGTGGTCTTTATAAGCTGGATGCGGCCAAACCTGGAGAGTATGGTTTAGCATCGTCAACAAAATTTCGGCATTGTAGGATGGGCCATTTGAACTATGGTAACCTACGTTTGATGAGCAAGTTGAAGATGGTGAAGGGATTACCAAGCATGCAGGATGAGCAACATTCAATGTGAAGGTTGTGTGATGGTAAAACACCACATGGAGAAATTCAAGAAGTGCAAAGCAGCAAGGGCCAAAAAGGCACTTGAACTTATTCATAGTGACTTGTGTGGCCCAATGAAGACCATGTCGCTGGGTGGAGCTTACTATTTTATGACTTTCGTAGATGATTACTCTAGAAGGACATGGATCTACCTCTTGAAAAGTAAATTGGATGCATTGGCTTACTTCAAGGAGTTCAAAGCTTTGGTGGAAAACCAGTTGGAAGCACATTTCAAGGTGCTAAGGTCAGATAGAAGGGTAGAATACATATCAAGTGAATTTGAAGCTTTTTGCAAGGAACATGGAGTAAAGAGGCAGTTTATTCAAGCACATACGCCGCATAATAGTGGAAAGGAAGGATCGCACCATTGTAGAAAGTGCACGATTAATGATGGAACAAATGGGTTTGGCAAATTTCTATTGGTCGTAGGCTTGTAATATTGCAACCTTCTTGCAAAGCAGGAGCGCTACTATCACGGTTCTCAATGTGACTTCGGAAGAGGTGCTTATAGGTATAAAGTTTGAGATTGAAAAGTTTTGCATTTTTGGGTGTAAGACTTATGTGCACATGCCAAAAGATGAGCGAAATAAGCTTGATGCAAAGTCAAAAAGTGATTTTTTGTTGGAACGATGAAACGATAAAGGCATATAGGTGTTTTGATTTTATAATGCGGAAAATTCACGTTAGCAATCACATGATCTGTGATGAGAATTGAGCCATGAGTAAAACAAAGGGATTGACTACGAGGAGACGTTTGCTCCTATAGCAAAATGGATTACGCTACGGCTTATTATTGTTGCATTGGCATCCTATTTTGGGTGGAAGATCCACCAAATGGATGTGAAGTCTGCATTTCTAAATGGTGACTTGGAAGAGGAGGTGAGGTATACATGGTCCAACCACAAGGCTTCATTGTTGAATGGCATGAAGATAAAGTGTGCAAGCTATGAAAGGCACTTTATGGCCTTAAGCAAGCACCGCGAGCGTGTTATGGACGTATTGATAGTTACTTTCTCTCCCATAAGTTTGTGAGAACCAATTCTGATCCCAATCTATATGTTTATGCGAGTGATGACAACATTGTTGTGGTTGTATTGTATGTCGATGATATCATTATCATTAAAAATGATGAAGTTCTCATTCATACCATAAAGGCTAATCTAAGCAAGCATTTTGAAATGACAGATCTTGACTTTATGCACTGTTGCTTAGGAGTAGAGGTATGGCAGAATGCAGGTGACATTAGGTTTTTTCAGATAAAACCCTGAAAGGGTTTCTTTCACATGTATGATTGTAAGCCATCTAATACACCTTGTGAAGTTGGTAAGAAATTTTCTCGCTTTGATGATAGTGGTCCAGTTGATGCTACTTTATTTTGTTAGGTAGTTGGGAGTTTAATTTTTTACCACCACACATCCTGATATTTGCTATGCTGTGAGTGTGATTAGCCAATTAATGTCATCACCTATTTTGGAACATTGGAAGGCTGCAAAAATGTACTTTGTAGAGACAAATTCCCCAAAGTAATTAAGACTTTCCCAACTTCAAACTCCATATAGAGTTTGATGATATGAAATTATCAATGATCAATATTCTTTTAGGATATTGTATGAATTTATTGCTTTAATGATTTGAGTATCAGGCATTGATACCTGTAGAACTAAGAACCTTATATAAGCCATGCCTGATGGTATGGATACTGATCTATCTTTGAAGGTATGTGTAGGTACTCGCGAAAGTGCCCGAAGAACCAGAACAAGAATAAGAAGCCTTCTAGGCTTAAGGACTGACCTTACTTTGAAGGTGTGTGCAGGTACTCATGAAAGTGCCTAAAGGACAAGAAATGGAACAAGAATCTTTCAAAGCTCAAGACTGCTATCCAAGAAGGCTTATGACAAAGTCTATAATGAAGGGTCAGAAGAGTCTATAAAGAAGGCTTATTTCTAAGTCTATAATGAAGGCTCAGAGGAGTCTATAAAGAACAAGATAAGGACAAGGGTCTAACCCTTTTCCACCATGATTGAGGATGGGCAACCTCTAGAAAAAAGTGCCAATGATCATGATTGAGGATGGGCAACCTCTAGAAAAAAAGTGCCAATGACCATGATTGAGGATGGGCAACCTCTAGAAAAAAAGTGCCAATGACCATGGTTGAGGATGGGCAACCTCTAGAAAAAAGGGCTTAGGAATCGAAGACTATCATGCAAAACAAGATGGACATATACTTTGGCTTTTCCTTAGGAAGATTGCACTTGGGTGAATTCCCAAGCTGTGACCATGAAAAACTACATGTAAATATAAGTCAAGATTAAACCTTGTACCACCTACCTCCCACCTACTTTTCCACATGCATTCTAGGCTATTTGACACCTAGAATGGGGTGCCCTCCTACACTCCTACTTCTCCATCCAACTCGTCCAAATCTCTCTCCCGAACTTGTACACCTCACCAATTCACCTTCTCAAACTAATACACCTCATTCATGCACTCCACTTCACCTTAAGTCCAATTGGAGTCTTCCCCACACCTCATGCACTTGAACTTGACACCTCACTCACTTTGGAATGATTTTCCACTCTCTATATAAGTGGAAATGCGCCCTACTACCAAGAGGATTCTTTGATTTTGCATCCAAGCTCTTCCCTATTGTTTGTTCTTGTGTACAGGTGCTTTGGAGAAGCAGATTGAAGCATTGGTTCAAGGAGGCTATGCTAAATTGTGGATTGGAGGATTTTTTGAAGCTCAAACCCTCTTGGATCTCTCACTCTCTTTCACATTCTCTCACACACACAAACACTCTCTCTCTCTCTCTCTCTCTCTCTCTCTCTCTCTCTCATCCTCTTCTGAAACCATGGTACGTTCATGAATCTGATATGCATATGTAAGAATGGTTGTTTAGCACCATTTGCATGTCATAAGAAACCATATCCTTTGTCCATGCATGTCAGTTTAGACTCTTGCATGTCACGCCATCCATTGCCTATTGACCATGCATGTCAGTTCAGATCATTGCATGTCACGCCATCCATTGCCTAATGACCATGCATGCTAGTTTAGACCATTGCATGTCAAGTTTCTATGATCAATCATGATTGCATGTCAAGATTATATGATCCATCATGATTGCATGTCAAGAATCTATGATCCATCATGATGGCATGTCAAGTATCTAAGATCCATCATGTTTGCATGTCAAGTATCTAAGATCCTTCATGATTGCATGTCGGAAGAATTAAGATTTATGAAGAAATTTCTATGCTTCTGATAAGCTAGATATGGAATTAAGAAGATTGAAAGGAAGTAAGTTGATGTTCCTATTTTGAGACCCCTATTGGAATCCATTGTATATGTAATTGGCATAGGCCAATTGGTTTTGCATAATGACAAGAAATATCCTTCGGGGGGGAGGGGTCCCCATCTTGACCCCTCAGTGCTTCCGCTCTATGTGAATGAATTTATGTGATCTTTTGTTTTCGAGTTTTGAAGTCAAATTTGATTTCATTAAAGTTGATTCAAGACTGTATTATGTGAATGATAAATCAATAGGTCTATTGGCCTTTAAGATTTTAGGAGAGGCCTTCCTTTCGAGTTCACAAAAAAGGATCTTGAGGTACATGAAAGGCACACCTAATTTTGGTTTGACCTATAGAAGACATCATGATTTGCCTAGACTACAAGGGTATGTTGATGCTGATTGGGTTGGTAATATAGATGATAAGAGATCAACCATAGGGTATGCTTTCAATTCGAAACATTCATGATTGAGGTAGAGAGTTGAAAGTGCAATCATGAACCGTTTCTTTTACGGTCTTTTTCTCTTTCTAGGTTCCTAGACTGAAGGGCTACTACCTATTGAACCGTAAGAACTACTTAAATTTGCAATTATTGCTTGGACATAAAATAGTATGCCTATGCTCGTGTGGAGAGTTGTTCCTATGGCTTGTATCTTCTGATGCTTTCTACTATTCGGGTGATTGGTGGGTTTTGCCGGTTTTGCAAACGGCTTTCATGACTATTAGAGATTTGGACACATCAATATGAGAAGTCTTAAGTACATGCGTGAAGATAAAATGGTTTATGGCTTAGATCTTTGTTCTACTTTTTCAACTCACACATGTGAATTTTGCATACTTGGAAAACATTCAAGAAGCAGGTTGCCAAAGAGCCAAACTCATATGACATAGAGCTAGATCCCATGGTGATAATGTGGTCCTATGCAAGCCACATCTTTAGGAGGAGCCAAGTTCCTTTGAACTTTCATTGATGTCTTCTTAAGATACATTGCTATCATGTTCTTTAGCATAATCAGAAGAATTCAAATTCTTCAAGATATTCAAGCAATACGCGGAAACCAAAATAGAAGTCAAGATCAAAGTTTTTCACACAAATGGAGGGGGAGAGTACATCTCCACAGTGATGACCCAATTGCTTGAAGCACATGGGATTTCAAAACAAATTACAACAAGCTACACCCCTTAATAAATTGGAGTTGCTGAGAGGAAGAACAAGACTCTAATTGAATCATCACGATCAATGCTGCAACATGCCAAGCTACCAAAATTCTTTTGGGCAGGAAAGTGTCAATTTCTTGTTATAGTACATGTTAGATTTGATAGTTGAAGTGAAGCTATTGTCTTAAGAATAGTTCCATATCATCACTCTGCCATAGTTGGTGAAAAACTCAATTTGTCAAACTTGAAATTTATGTGGGCCATTAAGACCTTTTCTATACGGTTTTTTTTGATCCTAACATCTAATCTCCAAGCACCCCCATGAGAATATAAATTTTTTCTTTGAAGGACAGTCTAATCCAAAATCTTTTGGAATTTTGGAATTCTGCTAGAATGTTGTTTTGCTTGCTTTCCAGAATGTTGCATTCTAGAATGCAGTGCAACCATGAAATCTTGCAGGGAATGTCAGATTTTGTTTCTAAGTCATTGGGATAGAGGCCTCATCCACTCAAGTATAGATGTGACCTTTTAGAACACGGGCAAAAGATGGAGCCAAGTATTATCTGTCTTATTGACACGTTTGCCAATGTGATTTTGGAGCCTCGTTTACTTTTCCATGCTTTCTACATAGAAGTTCATTGTGAAGCAATCTAGTATCAATTGTTTTTTGTACCTTTATTAGAGTCATTAGTTTTTCCTTGTATGTCCCATGTTTTGTCAATGGGCTCAAACTCTAGACCTTGAGGTGAAGATGGGAGCTGTTAAACAGACATGCTACATATTGGGAATAAAGAAGTATCAATTTATGGGCATTTGTTGCAATATTTATGTGTTATATTGATGGAATGAACTTCACATTACATAACTTTTAATGAACTTCACATTACATAACTTTTAAAGGCATAAAGGACTTTTCATTAGGAGGAGAACATGTACTATTGAGGATGAAGGGACGTACACTTATTATTGTCAGAGAGAGAGAGCAAGCCATAATTCGATGTACATTTGAAAGAAAGAGGTTTGGCCTTAGTCATAGCTAAGAAGGGGTTGTTAACCTCAAGTATCGGAGAAAAGCCAGATTAACACTAAATTGCTTCTTTCTCTATGATTTGGTGGGAATACATTGTGCTCTAGTGCTAAGTAAGCTCAAGCTCTTGATGTCATTTTTTAGCTTTAAGATGAATAGCTTTAGGTCTTATTATTTTTTGTTGTGACATTTTCTTCAAAGCTTGCATTTCACAGATTCTTCTTTGGCTTTTACATCTAGTATCATTGTCACCATAGGTCATTTATCTGCCTTCTTATCTACAGATTGACAAACTTTAGGATACTTCTTTATTTGTAACAGAGAATCATGGATCTGTAGTCAAACATTATATATGGGCTTTCTTTATTTGTAGTCTCAAGATATTATTGGTCACACGAGTCCATTTACTACTTATTAACCAACGGGGTTGGCTCAGTTGCTTAGCTTGACATCCAAAGTTTCTTTGGTCTCAGGTTCGAGCCTCCTCTTGGAAACCAAGAAGCATTTACTACTTATTAGGCCTTTGAGTGTTTACTTTTCCGTATAACTTTCATCACTCTTATCATTGTTAGGGTGCATGTAAGGAGCTCCATGTGATTAGAGGCTCCTCTAGAAGGGCAACCCTATGTAGATAAAACTTATCTTTTGCTGTAAAGAAACGTTCAGGTGACACTTCTGAGTGTCTCTTGAAGCTGGTTGCTTTGAAGACTCAGCTTGTTGATGCCATTAACATTAGGCCAAAGTGTCGTGTGTGTACTTAGACAAGCATCCACACTTGATATGAGAGTCCAGTACTTCCAAGATTTACATCTACCATTTTAGCAGCCTGCTGATGTGTCAGTCAATGCTTTCATCTGGCATAAGGTTTTTTTTAATCTGTTACATTTCAACTTATCAGTGATGATAGTCATGTGCCATGTCATCTTCTATTTCAAGTTTATGGTTGAAGCTTGGTTCAAAAGATTTCTTAATATCTATTCTCTTTTCAGTGGGAAATAATGGTAAATGAGATCATGGTTGTTCTTGTTTCATCAAATGAGTCATCTGCTCATAATTAATAGCTGCAATTTGGGTCATTTTGCTTGCGATGCATGATTTTTACTTGTATATTACACATCTCATGGCTGCCTGGCCAGATGATCATCTGAATTTCTTGTTCTTCCGACAGATCGATTTGGGCTTAATAACCACAGGATCATCAGTTCTGTTAGATGGGGTGTTGGTCGAAAGTCAAGGTTCAAAGCAGAAAGTAGAGTTGCAAGTCTCAAAGCTGACCTTGGTGATTACTTCATCTTTCATTTACATCCACTTAGAGGATGTCAATTGCAATTTGTTAAGTTATTTTTGCAGATTAAGCATGCTTCTAGGTCTTATTTCAGCTAGATTTGCTCTTATCTCCTTCTCCTCAAGCAAAATTGGATAAACAAATGAGACAGTTAGTTGTTGCTTTTTGCATCAAACTGGTGCTATATATAACTTGCTGATTTGCTGCTGTATCCAAATTTTGTCTTTGCTCAGGGGTTGTGGACTAAAGAAACACCTTGTCCAAGTACACAGTTTTCAGATGCAATTTTTTGATGTTTGACATTTAATCAACTTTTTACAGGTTGGTGAAAGTGATGCAACAACATTTCCAGTTCAAAAGAAGAAATTGAGCAGAGAATACTTACGAACTATAGCACATTTGCGGCCTCGCACAAATACTTTTGGAGCTGTAAGCTCTTCAAACTTGTGACGAACTGTAAGTTGCTGAGTCAGTATAGTCTAGTAAGCAGCTGAAAGTGTTCTTTACCACGGAGTCTTCAGTGATGCTCATTCACTGGTTGCTAGGGCTTTGTTGTATCAAAATATGTATGAATTTCGATTGAGTGGTTTGGCATCTGCAAATGGTTATGTTTATGTTTGTGCAATTTCACAAGAATGTCAAGCAGCAGAAGTACTGTTTGTGTTTCTGGATTATTCCAGCAGCTTACCTGTTTCTGTGATCTTGTTCATGTGTCCTCAACACTAATACGTTCTAGGTTTTACAACAGAAGTTCTATATGTCTTAGTTTCTTTTGACAGCAGCTTATGTAGAATCTCTGTAAAATACTTCGAATGCCATTCAGGTAGCCAGAGTACGAAGTGCCCTAGCATTTGCAACACACAAATTTTTTCAGGAAATGGGATTTGTATGGCTTGCAAGTCCAATAGTTACAGCAGCAGATTGTGAAGGAGCTGGGGAGCAGTTTTGTGTCACAACACTGGTATGAGGATTGTGTAGTTTTTATACTGATAAAAGCTCCTTTGAATGTGGTGGCATAGATTGTGAGAAGCTGATTCTGAGAATGAAGCTGTACTATCAAATTTTGGGAACTTTTGAGATCTGCGTTCTATCAAAAAGTTGGCAGGATTGCAATTGTCAAAAATTTAAACTTCCTAATTTTATCAAGTATGATGTGTGATGTTTTTTTGTGCTAATTTTCTGAAGTTCTTGTTTTACTTTCACAATTTTTCCATATGTTGTAATGCTACCAGCTTTTTATTCAATAGCTTTCAAAGCCATCTATCTCATGCCATCCTTTTATATGGAAGAATGAGTGGACAACACATGTTATTAAACATAATCTGGGCAGATGAACTGGACCTAAGAGAATGCCACAAAATGAGGGAATATTTCAAGAATGAATTGAAAAAGACAGCGTACGGACAGAATGTGGCAATGATCAGCAACATCCAACAATTTTATCCTCAATTTATCTTTGCTGGCCCATTGACACATGACCATAGACTATTGACTTTAAGCAGCATCAGTCAGTTCATACTTCAATTTTCAGATTTTCTGATTGAGTCACATGTGACTGTATGAGCCAGCTAAGGTTTGCTTTAATGTTAATGATGACTTTTGTGTCATATCAAACATCATATACAATCTGCAATTGTAGGGATGGGCTTCAAGAGGATGCGTCAGAGGTGAACATGCAGAATTTTTATATAAGGTTAAAAAAAGGGTGCTAGAGTTTCTAATGGAGTTAGAGATAGTTATATGCATTGCTAATGTTTTGAATGCCAAAGTTGATATGTAAGGAAAAACACGTACATCCAGGGTGTTTATTTTTACAATAGAGCACTGAAGTGTCTATCATGTGATTCTGAGAGCCTGAGAACCAGCAAGATCCTTTACCGAACCCTGTTGAGATCCAAGACTCTCATGAAGACATCCCCATTGATGTGACTACGAAACAAAATGATGGTAGCAATATGGGTAGGTCCACTGTCCCCAATCTCTCCAAATATGGTTGTTTCAATTGATATATAACATGACGCCAGTGTTTCCTCGAAACGCGTTTCGAATGCTGAAACGCGTTCGAAACGGGACGTACGAAATGACCCCGTTTCGAAACGCCGTTTCAGTGTTCGAAACGATCGAAAAAAAAAAAACCAATTTTTTTTTTCTGAAACCGCACCATAAGCTTTGTAGTATGTACTGGCAATGGGCATGAACAAATTCTTGCAACCTAATAACCTATCCATGATAGTATCAATAATTGACTGAGGAAAGTGACCATAATCACCATACACAGCTTCTCCGCTTGAAATTGCATTCTAATTTCTCTAGAGCATTCTCATGAAATTGGATGCATCTACTTGTTACTAGACTGTCTATGACATCTGTAAACCCCAAAAACCGCGCCATAAGCTTTGTAGTATGTACTGGCAATGGGCATGAACAGATTCTCGCAACCTAATAACCTATCCATGACAGTATCAATAATTGATTGAGGAAAGTGACCATAGTCACCATACACAGCTTCTCCTCTTGAAATTGCATTCTGTAGAGCATTCTCATGAAATTGGATGTATCTACTTGTTACTAGACTTTCTATGACATCTGTAAACCCCAAAAACCCTCAAAAACACATTTAAAAAAAGAAGAAGAAAAAACCCTAAATTTTTTTTCCCGTTTCGAAACTGAACCAGACGTTTCATACGCGTTTCGAAACGCATACGAAACAACGTATGAAACGTGCCCATGAAACATTTATGACTACACAAAATATTGTGAGGAAAGTGGTTACGTTCCTAGAGATACAAGTTAGTCTAGGAAGAGACGATAGTACCAATCATGAATCTAAATCACATTCAGAACAATAGACATGCTCCTTCCTCTTCACGAAATAAGGTAGTCTTGATAGCTGCTCTAGAGTTTGCTTTCAAATTTGGAGAGATATTTTTTGTGATTCCTTATTTATTAGCCTATTCACCCTGGGGCCTGTTGTTGTGTTGACTTTTTTTCTCTTTGTGTACTTTGTTTTATTGCACACACAATACTCTTTCTTTTCTTCAAAGCTCTGAATCTTGTTTCCTAGTCATAATTTTTGGTTTAATCAATTTTTGAAGGATAAGAAGACTTGTTTGATTATACGTACCTGTGAAATTAATTGCATTCCTGTTGCACTTACAGATTCCAAATTCACATACAAATCCCAATACTCCTATCAACAAGATTCCTTGCACGAAGGATGGATTAATTGATTGGTCCCAGGTAACATCATTTGTTTATGGGTGGGTTTATATGAAGTCCAAGTGGGGCACACTCTATAGTTTTCAGTAATCTAAGGACAGATGAAAAATGAAAGTAGCTGAAGAATGGTGCAAGTCTTCTCCTTTTCGTTTCCCTGTGCTGACAATCTGCTGGTAAAAGAAAGCAGTAGATTTCTTTGATTTCATTGATCTTAGAGTAACATGATATATACTGTAAAGTGGACATAGTTCTATGAATCTGCCACACAAGGAGATAAACATGGTAGGTATGTCAACCTTTCTTTTGGAGGGCATTCGGGAGCGACCAGAGAATCCGGAATTGTGGTGGAGGTTGTACAAAAGGTGTTGGGCTCTAATGTCTCACAAGTTCTATTTTCAGGTCCAGGAAGGGGTTAATATAGATGTTAGTTGTCATGACATAGTCACGACTCACGTTAGGACAATGATTGCATATGACCCTTTTTGTAGAGCATTGCATGGTGGATGAGCAGCTATTTTGCTGGGTTACTGAGCTAGTCTCCACGGACATCTGCCAAAGTTCGGATTTATAAAGTCCAATGTGTATCACCAAAGTTTTGGAAAAATAGTACCCAGGTCAAATGCAGAAGGGGCTGACCGACCAACGCAAAAGTGTATGACCGACTGTAGTTTTCATCTACCTAAAGATTCTCCAATCTCTGGAACCCCCTCTCTTGCAGCAGCCTCCTCTAGCGATGGCTGCCCTACGATGCCGTGCCTCCTCCTAGCCATGGCACCCAAACACAGGGTCCCCCTGTGCTTCAGCTTGTCCCTGGCCCTATCTCACCCCCTCCCTCTATGCTTGGCCACCGTGATGTCTCCACTAAACACGCTGCTAACACCCCTAAGGTTCCCATCACCCCTTTTCTTCTACTGCCAACTACTCTACATCTGAAGTCTTCGAAATTTTTTCGCCTATGAACTGAAAGCGCCGAAATCTGAGGTACATACCCTTAGGGCAGAAGTCATGCAACTATGGGAGGAGAATAGCCAATTGTGGACAGAGGTTGTGACATATTCAGGAGTTTGAACAAGAGCTGATCCAACCCAAAGAGACCACTAAGACTTGGGCGTCACTTTTTAAAAATGACAATGATGGTAAGAACTCCTTGCATAAGGATAGTCTCATTAAGGCCACTTTTCTAGAAGAAAAGTTAAGAGAGTAAAAAGCACACAATGTTAAAGTTACGGGTATTACTGGCACTCAAGATGCAATGCAAGAGGCATGTAGTTTCTTGGATACTACAGTTTGACATCATGCTTGGAGGACAAAGAAAGATAATACCACACCATTATCCATCTTACTTCTTCAAGAGAATGTAGATCAGTGCTACACCTTACCTTCCACATAAGTTGAAGATTGAAGTTTGGATTCACAATGGGATTCATTCATCATCGGTAGCTGGAGATTTATTGGACTTCATCACACAATGGATATACTATCGTTTGCGGAGACGCATGAGAGCCGAAAGAGGTTAACTTGAGTTTCCTGGGTTTAAATGGTATTCAACATTTAGTGCAAAGACACAATCAATGAGAAGCAGAGGTTTAGGTGGAGTGACATGCTTATTTAGAGAGACTTTATGGTCAGTTCTTGAGTTCATCAATCGTGATGAACGTGTTGGATTTGCCTCATTGGATAGGGTGCTGCCTTGGACAAGGATAACTTTATAGCAGTATGTTACTTTCCTCCTGAGAAGTCCTCTTTTGCCAAGTGTGCAGACTCTCTATATGATGATCTATCATTACATAGTATACGTTACTTTGAGTGGTGACACATACTATTGATTGGCAATTTTAATGACGGAACTGCTTCTCGTCAATCAGTGTTTTGTGATGCTACCTATCTGCTTGGCATACAGGCTATCGTTGATGAGAATACGAGTATTATGAGGTTGTATAATGATCAGATGGGACTGGTCATGACGTATGGTGAGCATTTGCTTCATTTTGGGAAAGCCTATAAGTTTGCCACTTTGAGTGGCTTAGCTTGTTGGCTAGAATTTGAAGGTTTCACTTACCAACCTCATAGTTGTGGCCATAGTGTTGGGGATTATCTGATGGGGTCACCCTCTTATATCCACTTCATCTATGACTTTCACATCTCGTCCACCACCTTATCTGACCGTTCACGCCTATCTTTTTGCCTTAGACACATCACACGCCTACTTCTACTCTCTCGCACACCTACTCCATCACTTTCCCGATGATGGTCCCTTGGAGTCTTAGGCCACCTTTCTCACTACTCCTCTCCATACAATTGCCTCCCTTGCCTTCCCTTTCCATCATCATGGACCCAAGTCCTCCTTGCCTATATTTATCAAGGAGCCCTGGCATGACTTCAATTGCCATTACCATCACAAACAAGTTGTCTAGGAACATAGTCATCCCCAATCTCCTTTGTGATGCCAGACGTATATATCACCATATTCTTTGCACTAATAAGCGCACCTATGAAGTGAACAAGGCCACAAAGCTTATCAACCTTCTCTTTAGTTCCTCCATTGGAAGTTTTTGGTGTGAAGCTGTGAATTCAACACTTCCAAAGCCTTCATATAGAGACATGAGCTTATTGTTGATGGCCAGCCTTTGGAGGAGATTTCATCCTACACCTATCTA
Organism: Diphasiastrum complanatum; assembly: GCA_029204225.1. Classification (NCBI taxonomy): domain Eukaryota; kingdom Viridiplantae; phylum Streptophyta; class Lycopodiopsida; order Lycopodiales; family Lycopodiaceae; genus Diphasiastrum; species Diphasiastrum complanatum. The sequence goes on along the minus strand of CM055099.1, from coordinate 67,361,970 downwards.
AGTGAATTGCTAAGTGGTCCTATTTTGAATATGCAACATGTAGCTTTTACTCAACTTGGGAAGGGTCATACTTCCTTGGTCCAATTTAAGCAATTCTCTTTTAGGAGACAATTCTCCAAATAAGTGTCAACTTTTTGATACTATGGTCGCTTGTATAGCACTATATGCAACTGAGGCTTGCTGCACAAGCCTTACTTTTTTAGACTGGACTAGTATATCCAAACTTCAGGTCACTATCGGGTTGATGATATATCGTACTTTTGCACTTGGTTGCTATATATGAATTGATTATCGTGTGTATAGGTGACCTCCCTTTAGGGCATCTAAAGTTCTAATAGCCTTTATTGGGCTCGTTTGACGGCTTTGTGTTTGAAATTCATTCACCACTTTCTTGTACAAGAATATCAATAGCAAGCGTCAATTGTAGGAGGGCACCACAAGGCATCTATTGTTGATTGTGGAAAATCATTAGGTCTTTGATAGGAATTGCTATGTCAATGCCATCTTATCCGATGATATGATTTTGTTTATTACTTAGTATCTATGAACTGTTGAGGGCATGGAAAAGGCTTAGACTCACAGGCAACACAACCTGCCCTAATACCATGATAAATTGCAAGACTTATGGAGTATCTTAATTGCAATATTAGATCAACCTTGAAGCTTGAGAAAGTTAGCTTTGGAAAACATTAAACCCAAGGGAAATTGCTTAAGCACTTGGAAACACTAAAAGTAAGAAGACAGAATGTATTGCTAGTATGAGAGAGAAGGGCGTGGGTCCTCCAAGACCTCTATGAGGCAAGCACCTCATGCACATGCATGGAATGTATAGGTGGCAACCATATGGGTGAGCTACTTGGCCATGTGGGCCACTTGCACCAACTTAGTTAAGTTACAATCAGGGGCCCCATGTAGTTAATAAATAACATGCCCCATGAATAATGTACAACTTATAATAACTTTTATGCTTAGCCAAAGGTATAAAATAGGCAGTACTCTTCAATGCTCACCCTCGTGCATTGGAGCTATAGACCACCATCAAGCATGCTGAGGCCTCCAACAAGCTATGACATCCCATACCGCCGCATCCTAGCTTCATCCTTCGCATACTTGTATCTTGAGGCAAGATATCATCCTGTTCTCCGCCAACATGGTTAGGACTGACGCGCGCCAATTTGCATGCACATTTGGCATTCCTGTCCAAGATGTTGTTTTGCTTTCCAAGTTCCCTGACTCTTGGTTATATGTGAATTGCAGAGTCATTGTATAGCTATATGTCATAGTTATTCCCCATTGGGAATTCACTCATTATACCATCAACTATTGCAATTTTCTCTTCTGTTGTATTCTCTCTTTGCGTTATGCTTGAATGCTATTAGTCTAAGTCGAGATTATAGCTTTCTATCATGATATCAAAGCAAGTCATGTGCCATGCCCACGTATAGGGATCCTATAGGAGCTTTTATATCTAAGAAATTGCATAATTTGAGAGAAATTAACATACTGCTGATTCTAGAGAGAGAAACCAGTGCTAAATCTCTTTTTAGACAGATCTCCATCCATACTTTGCTGCTGATTTTGGGCGCTAGCCAAGAGGGGCAGATTGAATGTTCTTTATTGTTTTCTAGATTGGAAACTTTGTTATTTGATTGTTGTTTAAGTTTAGATTCTCAGCAGTCAATCTAACGTTCATAATGGCTAAGGATGAGTACTTCTATGTTATTGCATGAGAGCCAAAAGCTTGATGGTACTAACTATCAAGTTCAGAAGTTTGAAATGCAAGACGTTTTGGAATATGCTGAGGTTTGGGATATTGTCATAGGAGATGAATGATGAAAGCTTATGATTTTACAAGGTGGACAGCCAACTTGTGATCCATTTTGTGTTTCAGAAGATCTGAAAAGATGATATGACTCTATTCTTAGCAGTTATTTTGCTCCCATTTATGGACAACTTGCAATTTGTAGTTTACAGTTATATTGTTCATCTTTTATGCGTAGTTTTTTCTTGGAGACGTTTATATACGTTCCCATGGTTACCACATACTTGACATGTACTCTTACTGGTCTTATATGCCTTTTGGCATGGAAAAATCAATAAAGCTCTCTCTCTCTCTCTCTCTCTCTCTCTCTCTCTCACTTCTTTCGAGCTTTCTTTGTGGCTAGATCTACCTTTTATGTTGACACTTTCTTGCATCACTTTTAGCTACTCTAAGCTTATTTCTCAAGATTTCATTGCTGCTATCCTTTTGCAATCGATCCTCAACAGTTTGTGTCTTGAAAATTTGATTTTTCTTGATCTCAAAATTTTCGCAGTTTGTAAAATAAGTACAGCCCGTACGGATCCGTACCGTACTGCAAGTACAGGCTGACGACTGCGTAGTGCTCTGTCTTACCTTTGATCTGAATCAATTTTCGGGTCAATCGGACTTCGTATGAAAAAGTTACGCTCATTTCCGTAAAACTGCTTGATTAGGGTTTTGCTTCCTCTCTCATCTATCTCTTGCAAATCATACTATGGCTTCGTTTCGCCTGCCTCCAGGCTTTGTCTTGCGCACAAAGCGTGCTAAAAAGTTTATGTCTACAAGCTCTCGGAAACGTCTTCGTACTTTGGAAATTGCGTCCACCATGCCTACTGATTCTATCAGCGCTCGATCGCCACAGGTCGCTGCTTCGTCCTCAGCTACTATGGGAGACACATGCCACACCTACACGTGGCACACCACTCCCGAGAACATCTCCTCGCTGAATGAGTACATTTCTAAGCCTTCTTCAGTGGCCATCCTCCTCTGCATATACTTGCCACCCATTTGGTGGCGGTCACAACGTAGTGGACTATTTCATTGCATCTCCTGCTTTATTGCCCCGCCTGGCATCCTTCACCATGTCTACCTCGGTCCTTGCTGATCACTCTCTGCTCTACCTCTCCTTCTCCCTAGTGCCAAGTCCCGAGGTGAGTTTGGCACTGGTTTGAGGAGCTCGGCTGAAAGGAGGTGAATGTCAAATGTACGATTGTTCTTGAGTTTGCAGATGGTGGCTTCAACCATGTCAGGAGCAAAGAGGTCACAGTGGGTAGGACGAGAAGAAAGAGAGATGGAAGGGTGAACAGTTGTGTATAGGTTGGTTGCATAGTCGACCCAGGATTGAAGAAGGATGGGTGCAATGGATAGGGGCTTATGAAGAAAGATCTTCCAAAAAGTAGCCGAGGAAGCAGAGTGGAGGGAGCGAAGGAGGCAGGAGGAACAGGAAGAAAGGTAGGCCACTTTCTTTTTGCGGAGAAGAGAAGGAAGCTGCTTTTCTGCAGAAGAAGAACGTGTAGAATTGGAGATTTTGAGGAACTCGACATATTTCTGGAAGAAAGAACAGTCGTTGTGATACCATTTATTATGGTACGACGATGAGAAGAGAAGCGGCGAAAGGGCGCAATGGCATGAGTAGCGGTAGTCAAGGCATGTGTCAAAAAGGAGGCTTGGGTAGCGCTCTGTCATTGATGGTTTCCCCATACCTTGGGCCACCAATCTCCTTCACCCCATTCTTAAAGCAGGCGATGCCATGAATGTCCACAACTATTGCACTATTATGATTGCTCATACCATGGTCAAGTTGTATGCCAATATTCTCCAAAACTTTGTTACGGCAGAGGTTGATTCTCGACTATTGTATGTGACTGGCCAGGCTGGCTTCCGCCGGGGTTATAGCACTTTTGATCATGTCCTCACCCTACGTACTATCATTGAGGAGGCAATTCTCTTCACCGACTTGCTGTCCGTTTCGGCTATTGATTGGAGGCCGATCGGTGCCTTACTTTAGCACCTTTTCCAGCCTACTTATTTCAGCATATTGTGGATCTTGGTAGTTGCTGCCCAACACCCTATTATCTCACCATTCTCGACGGATTTCTCCATCGACTTGCTGCTTATTTTGCTGATTATTTGTCGGCTGTCTAGCGCCCTCTTTCAACACTTTTTTCAGCTTTTTGGCGCGAGTTGAGTATTCGGATTGGGGGCTGGTTGGCGCATCTATTCTGTCATATCTTCAGCTTTTACCTCTCTTTGTTGGCACTACTGATTGGACGAAAGATCAACACCCACCCAGGTATTGCTTGCGCCCATTTGACAGCCCCCTATTTCCTTCTCATATTTGTCATTTTGCTGCCTCGCACCCTCCTCCTTCCTTTTTCCATTTTGTTAGAACCCTTCTACTTATTGGCCTTGCACATTTGCTGTCCATTATTCTACTTTCTCAGCCCCTTATTTTCTGATTATCATCCATCTTGATTGGCTGTTTTTGTGCCATTTTTGGTGATTTTGGAAGTTTGACTAAGTTGGGGTGACAACAAACGTCCTCTCCCTCGGGTTTTGTCTCTTCCTTAAGTCCCTATGGCAACTTCTTCATTAGAAGACCCACCGCGGAGCTCTTTAGATGATCGTTTTACACATATTGATGCCCACATGGATCATCTTGAGAGTCGTATTGATTGTGTTCTTTCTAGCCTTGAGACTATCCTACCACGAGGGGATACCACCCCCCCAGACATTCTTCATCGTCCTGGTAAAGCACCTTTATTTCCTATTTTGAGTACGCCTGCTCCTGCTCCATCTCCATCTTCAGGAGGTGCATTTGGTAGTACGTTTGGTCTCCCTTCATATAGTGCTAGTCCTTATGGGTCTCCTTTCGGGTCTTTTGTACCACCACCAGGATTTCCCTCCGCACCACCAGGATTTCCTTCTCCTACTTTTTCAAGTAATCATGAGCCCCATTTTGCTCGTGATTTTCATCATCGCATCCAGCTTACTACTTATTCCGGTTCGTCTGACGGAAATATCTTGGAAAGTTGGTTCTCTAAATTAGAGACCTATTTTCTTATGTATCCCAAGATTGACACCCAGAAAGTGCAGTTGGCTGCATTACATTTAGATGGTCGAGCTCAGACTTGGTGGCGTGTCTATCGCTCTGAGCCTACTCATGAGGGGTTACATATATGGCCTACTTTTCGTAATGATCTTTGTATGGATATGATGACCCACAGTGGTTGGTTCGCCAACGTGATCTGTTTCGTAGTCTTCGCCATACTAGTGATTTGATTGCTTATATTGATCAGTTTACTGAGCTTTCCTACCTTTTTACTGATCTTCATCCTACAGAGCTTATTTAATGTTTTATTGTCGGTCTTAGAGGCTTCTTACGATATGATGTCTCATCTTTTCGGCCTCCTACTCTCTCAGATGCTATGTCCTTGGCTACTACCTTGCAGCATAAGTATCCTGAGTTATCCACTTCTTCTCGTTTTTTTCGTTCTCATTCCACTACTTCTCCTACTTTGGCTTCTTCTACTACCGTTCCTCCTCGCCCTCCTACACCTAGTCATGCCTTTGTTTGATGTTATTCAGCCGCAGAGTTCGCTGAGATTCAGCAGAAGCGACTCTGTTATCGTTGTAAGAATCCAGATCATCTAGCCCGTGATTGCCGACAGTCTCCTGGTCCTCCTACTGCTGTTTTTTACCGTGAGGCTCTTACTCCTGATGATTCTGATGTTTATATCCAGATTCTTGATATTCCTGACCCACATTCTGTTGATGAGCCGGTTGACCCGCTTCTTGATGATCCTGCTTCCGCAAGCGTATATTGCTTTGGTGGATACTGGCAGTACACATTCATTTATTAGCAGTTACATTTCCACTAGGATTCGTGCTACACCTATTTCTGCTACACAGTCTCTCAGTGTCGAGGCTGCTAGCTCACATTCTTTTATCAGCTCTCAGATGTTTCAAGGCTTGGACTATAGCATTGGTGACTTCTCTGGACAGGCAGATTTTTATATTATTCCTCTGAAGCGCTATGACATTATTCTTGGTGCAGACTGGTTTTCTTCACTTGGTATTGTTGTTGTGGATCTTTCTCAGCAGATACTATCTTTTACACATGCTAGTCGACATCATTTACTTTCTGGTATTGATTCCCAGGGTGACTATCAGTTGGTTACCGGGAAGCAGTTTATGTGTAGCCTGCCAAAGGCTCAGGGTGCAGCTCTTCTTATCATTCAGAGTACATCAGTTGCTCTTCTTATCATTCAGAGTACATCAGTTGCTGCTCCTTCTGCTCCATCCATGGGTCCTCTTCCTCAGGTGATTTCTGACTTATTGCATCAGTATTTTGTTGTCTTTTTAGAACCTACGTCTCTGCCACCATTTTTATTGATCTTATTCGTGGTGCTACCCCACCCTCTCGTGCTCCATATCGTATGTCTAAATTTGAACATGATGAGGTTCAGCTCCAGATTGCTTCCCTTTTACGTCAGGGCCTCATTGTTCCTAGCCATAGTCCCTTTGGTACTCCTGTCCTCCTTGTTGCCAAAAAAGATGGAACCAAACGCCTTTGCATTGACTATCGTGCCTTAAACAAGCTTACTATTCGTAATCAGTATCCTATGCCTCACATGGATGACCTTTTTGATCAGCTTGGCACTTCTTCCATCTTTTCCAAAATTGACCTACGTTATGGATACTACCAAATTAGGATGCGTCCTTCTGATGAGCATAAGACTACATTTCGTACTCATTTAGGTTTGTATGAGTTTCGTGTCCTTCCATTTGGTGTTCAGTATTGTTATGAGCTCGTAACCAGTGCCGAACCCTAGGGAACACAGACAGGTCAGATACCACAGTCAGGGTCGTGTCCAGCGTACATGACCAACAGGGCAAGACAGTGTGAGTAGTGTGCCCCAGCACGATCCATAGCCATGGCGGGCCTAACACAGCCTAGGGACCCTGTCAGCAGGATAGGGCCCCCAGTTGGGTCCCGACGTGCAGTCAGCCACGTCAGTGCCACGTGGCCGACACTTGGCAGTAACATGCTACTAGTCCTCACACTGGGCTAGGAGGGGCTTACTCTATATCAGGAAGTAGGCAAGGTTGGGTGGATCAGTTAGTGTTTGCCCTACTGTGGTGTTAGGATCTATTACACTGGTATCAGAGCCATCTCCATCCTAGGGAGTTCAGGAGCAGCAGTAAAGAAAGCTATCAGAAGATAGGAAAGATCTTGGAGATTTTCAGAAAGGCTTAGAGGAGAGAAATCGTTGTAGAGACAGCTATCTAACCTGGAAATTTCAGTGTAATTCCAAGCCATCTGAGGAAAAAATCAGAACTCTACTGTAGCATAGATCCATCGCTGTAGTATAGATGATCTAGTTCTGATTTACAAAAGGAAATTACTAAGATCTGAGCGGAATCTGGAGAGGGAGAAATATACAGATCCAGCGCTGTGGGTTCTTGAAGCATCTGACCTTTTGCAAGAGAGGTGAGCCTCAAATCGTAGGGATTTTGAGCAGGGAGGCTACTTGCCTGGCAGCGAGGGAGAAGCACACTTCAAATCAGAATTTTCCAGGGAGGTTAGGCCCCAAATCCCGATTTTTTGGAGCCACAGTTCTGGAAGACAGACAGCGAGGGTCCTCAAAGACCCAAATCAGATTTTTTCCATTGTTTTCAACTCTTCAAATCTGATTTTGAAGACAGATTGACCACTACCCTGGCAGCGAGGAAGGTCTTTGGCAGAAACCACAAGTTTGCAGCTGTTTTCGGGTTCTAAAACGGAAATTTTGGAGCAAAAAGTATACACCTCAGACAGCGAGGGAAGGGGTCAAGACAATCAGAAGTTTGTTTCTTTTTCTTGGTACCCTGATCTCTGATTTTTCCAGACAGCAGATCTGAAAGCAGTGGAGGAAGAGCTGAAAGGGCTTTTCTTGATTCTCTCTGTGGAAGTACAGTCCTCATAAACAGCTAAGTCATCTTTCCTTTCCCTTGTACAGTTATAAATTAGTCTTTTAAGACTTTTTTTCCTTCAGAAGTTAAGGTACCTCTCTTTCAGTTCCGAAGATGACCACTCCTCAGGGACCTGATCAACGCCCGGAGAGAGGCTTCGACGAACTTGAAACAGAAGCCTTGGCTTACAGAAAAGGGAAGGAACCAATGGAATTGGAAGAACAGGAACAGTTCGCCGAAGAACTCGACAAACTGGTTACCAAGGAGCAGTTTCTCCAATTGGTAACAGAAGTGGATGAACTGAAGTTGGCATTAGCCAATTTCAAGTCCAATGTGGACGACTCATTCGCCGAACTCAAAAGCTTGATTTTGAGTTCCGCGAAAGGAAGCCTTCCCTCCACTTCTCAGTTATCCCCTTCTCCACTTTCATCAGTTTCGGGTGAGACTTTACGATCTCACCCCAGTGTTTTTAAAGATTTAAAGCCTCCTACTTTTAATGGGGAAGAGAAGGATAGAAATGCAGATATTCTACAAACCTTCCTCAGCAAATGGAAGAACATTCATGCTCTTAAACAGACCCCTGACCATTTGCAAGCTATTGAGACCAGTCTTTCCTTAGGGCCTATGGCCTATAAGTGGTGGTTAAATCTCCAGGAGATTGGGCAGACTCCCCGGTCATGGAAAGCTTTTGAAGAAGCTTTCCTAAGAGAATTTCTACCAGAAAATGAACTTGATAGAGCCTGGGAAGCCTGGGAAAGAACAGTAATGGACAAGTCCCTCATCCAATATATCTCACAGTATCGAGAAGCAATTTTAAAGATTAAACATATGGATGATTAAATTAGGGGATTTGTCCGTGGCCTCAAAGATGAATATAAAGTAGAGGTCCAGAGAAACTCGCCTACTACCCTTGAGCAAGCTCTCAGATATGCTCAAATCTATGATGATTCAGTGGGTAGGAAGAGGGTGAGATAGCAGCCACTTTCTGAGCAGCCTCCTCAGAAAGGCTTTCAATTTAAAAAGAAATTTTTAAAAAGAAAGAACCAAGATAAATTTAAAGGTGAAGCTCCTCAGAAACGCCCTTCACTCATACAGCCCTTAAAACCAGATGATTTTGAGAAAGCCAAACAAGAACGTTTGTGCTTTGTGTGTATGGGCAAGGGACACACAGTCAGACAGTGTCCCAAGGGGCCTTTCACTAAAAAAGATAAGAAAGATATAAAACAAGTTCATCTTGTTCAGACTGTATGTTTCCCCAGTGACTCGGCAGCTTCCGAGATCAAAGTGTATCATGAAGATCATGAACACTGTTGCCAGCTGACCTCTGCAATGCTAGCGAGACCCTTCAGCTTTGGGCCGCATGACCTAGTACGTATGCATGGGAAAGTTGGTAACCAGTCAGTAAGAGTTATGGTTGATGATGGGGTAACCCATAATTTCATCAACTACACCCTGGTTAAAAAGCTTAAACTACTAGAAGTACCTAGTCAGCATAGGTACATAGTTTCATTAGCTAAGGGTGAAGATAAAAGAATATGGGAAACTATGGTAAGTAAGTTGAATCTTAGTATTCAGGGGTACCAAGATGAAATAAACTTTCAGATAATGCACCTGGATCGTACAGACATTGTTCTCGGGAGAGATTGGCTCTACAGTTTAGGACCTTCTCTCCACAGAAACTATCAGGAGAACACCCTCAGCTTTCAGCATAAAGGCCGAGAGATCCAGTTGCATGGGGAGCATGATGTTCCCAACAGTCCTATGGTCTGCAGTTCAGAGCTCTGTCAGCTAATCAGAGACGAAGACCATCAGGTATTCTTATGTGACTTTCAGTTTATTCCTGAAGTTTCTATTTCCAGTTCTATTCAGCAGAAAATCAGTAAATTAGAAACTTTATTGTCTAAATTTAAAGATGTTTTTCCTGAGGATTTGCCACATGGTTTACCACCTAGCAGAGAGGTAGATCATGTAATAAACCTAGTACCAGGTATAGCACCTGTTTCTAAACCTCCGTATCGGGTCAGCCGAACAGAGGATGAAGAAATAACTAGGCAGTTAACAGATTATCTTGGGAAAGGCCAAATTCAGACCAGTAGTTCACCATGGGCCTCACCAGTCCTATTGGTCAAAAGAAAGAGGGGTCTATGCGTCTTTGCGTAGATTACAGAGCCCTCAATAAAGTCACAATTAAGAATAAATACCCTATGCCTCGGGCAGACGAGTTGTCTGACCAACTCGACGGGGCTAAGTTTTTCAGCAAAATAGACCTCAGATCGGGATATCATCAAGTCCGTATAAAATCGGAAGATGTCTCGAAAACAGCTTTCAGGACTCGTCACGGTCATTATGAGTTTAAGGTGATGCCATTTGGGCTCACAAATGCTCCAGCTACCTTTATGACCTTGATGAACAGTGTCCTCAGACCATACTTGGGTAAGTTTGTAGTCGTATTTTTAGATGACATCCTCGTTTACAGCAAAACAAGGAAGGAGCATCTAAAACACCTCAGAAAGGTGTTTCAACTGCTCATGAAGCATAAGCTCTATGCTAAACAATCCAAGTGTGAATTCTTCGTTGAAGAAGTAGCATATTTGGGTCACATTATCTCTTCAGATGGGATTAAGATGGACCCAAATAAGGTTAAAGCCATACTCAGTTGGCTGAGACCTCAGAATATTTTGGAACTTCAGATCTTTCTTGGTTTGGCAGGATATTACAGACGATTTGTCAAGGAATATGCTCAGATAGCAGTTCCCATGACAAATCTTCTTAAGGGGAAGGGAAAGGAGTTCATTTGGGAGTCCACACAGCAGGAGAGCTTTGATGCTCTCAAAGCAGCCTTAGCTACAGCACCAGTTTTAAAAGTCGTCGACCCCAATCAGCCATTTGTGGTCGAAACAGATGCTAGCGACTTTGCAGTAGGTGTTGTGCTAACTTAGGGTGGACGACCAGTTGCGTTCGAGAGTAAAAAACTCGAGCCAGCTCAGACTAGGTACAGTGCCTATGAAAAGGAACTCTTTTCTATAGTCCATGCCCTTAAGACTTGGAGGCATTATTTGTATGGTGCCAACTTTGAGGTCCTGGCAGACCATGAGAGTCTCAGATACCTTTGCAATCAACCTGAGCTTAGAGGTCGGAAAGCTCGTTGGGCAGAGTTGATGCAAGAGTTTGACATGTCTATCAGATATAGACGTGGAAAATTCAATACAGTAGCAGATACCCTTAGCAGAATGCCTATGATAAACGAGCTGAGTTTTACTCAGATTCGTAATGAGTTACTCGAGTCCTTGAGAGGGAAATGCCAGCATGATGCATTCTCTACTATCTGGAACTCAGTCCAGAGCAGACAGTTACAGACTCCAGAACCAGTTCCCGGGGCTGGTGCCAGTTCATCCAAGAATACGGCAGCTTCCGTTGAGGATGATGATGAGTCCGAGTATACGTCATCAGATGACGTTGAGAATTCTGAGCATGTATTACCCAAGCAAACCCCAGTGGTTGAGGGTCAGTTGACTCAAGGATTCAAATGGAAACAGTATTCCATTCAGGATGAGTACTTGCTCTATAGAGATAGAGTATGTGTCCCCAATTCAGAGGATTATAGGCAGCAGGTCCTATATGAATGTCATGACAATCCTAGTGCGGGACACCCATGCATACAGAAGACCTATGAGCTTCTTCGTAGGCAATTTTTCTGGCCCAGTATGAAAAAGGTCGTCCACCAGTATGTAACCAGGTGCCAGAAATGCCAAGTAAACAAAGCAGAGCGTTTAAAGGCAGGAGGGTTGTTGCATCCCTTAGAAATACCAGCTGGTAAATGGGAGAGTATCTCCATGGATTTTATAGTAGGCCTGCCTAAAACCCAAAAGGGTAATGACGCTATATGGGTCACAGTTGACCGTTTGACGAAAATGGCTCATTTCATTTCGACCAAAACAACCGTTAGAGCTCCAGAGTTAGCGAGGTTGTTTGTAGACGGGCTATTTAAATTGTACGGTCTACCTTCCGGCATAGTCAGCGACCGGGATAGTAAGTTTACTGGAAATTTTTGGAGGGCAGTATTCCATCATCTCCATACTAAACTTAATATGAGTACCTCAGACCATCCACAGACGGACGGTCAAACAGAGAGGGTAAATCAAGTGCTGGAGGATATGCTTCGTGCATACGTCAGCAAGAAGCAAACTAATTGGGAGGAGTATCTCTCGATATTAGAGTTTGCTTATAACAGTACCAAACATTCAGCTACGGGATACAGCCCATTTATTCTGATGTACGGTTTTCAGCCACGCTCACCCACAGTTGTAGGGTTTAAACAAGAAAAAGTTGAAGCAGCCAAAAACTTTTTAGAGGACCTAAACCAGATGATAGAACATGCTAAGTGTAGCATTAGGCAGTCCCAGGATCGAGCCAGGCATTATGCAGATCCACAGACGGGATGTGCAGTTCTCCACTGGTGAGAAAGTCTACTTGAGAGTCCCAGTCGACTCTAAAACTCTCAAATCAAGAGTGTTTGCTAAGTTGTCTCCAAGGTATTGTGGTCCCTTTACCATCAGTAGGAGACTGGGCGAGGTCACCTATGAACTAGAACTCCCACACAGCAGTAAGGTTTCCAGTCTTTCATGTAAGTCAGTTACGAAAAGCCTTAACCAGATCAGACAATCTGGTAGGGGACAGTGTTCTAGTTCTCCCATTGGATCCTCAGCAACCTCCACATGAACCAGAGGAGATTCTTGATAGTAGAGAGACGCAGACTCGTCATACTCTATACCAAGAATATCTGGTTAAGGGGAATGATCAGCCTGTTGAGAATGCCAGTTGGGAAAGAGGCAGCGTCCTTCGCAAGATTTTTCCAGACTTTGTCTTAGAGGACCAAGACGGTTCTTAAGGGGGAGGGAGTGTTACGAGCTCGTAACCAGTGCCGAACCCTAGGGAACACAGACAGGTCAGATACCACAGTCAGGGTCGTGTCCAGCGTACATGACCAACAGGGCCAAACAGTGTGAGTAGTGTGCCCCAGCACGGTCCATAGCCATGGCGGGCCTAACACAGCCTAGGGACCCTGTCAGCAGGATAGGGCCCCCAATTGGGTCCCGACGTGCAGTCGGCCACGTCAGTGCCACGTGGCCGACGCTTGGCAGTAGCATGCTACAGTCCTCACACTGGGCTAGGAGGGGCTTACTCTATATCAGGGAGTAGGCAAGGTTGGGTGGATCAGTTAGTGTTTGCCCTACTGTGGTGTTAGGATCTATTACAAGAATGGTCCACCCACATTTTAGAATGCTATAAATAATATTTTATGTCCTCTTCTAGGTGTTTGTGTATTAGTTTATTTTAATGACATTCTTGTTTTTAGTACTTCTTTGTCTGATCATGTGAAACATCTATCATCTGTGTTTGAGTTACTTGTTAAGCATCAATGTTCGCCAAACTGTCCAAATGTTATTTTGTCGTGGCTGAAGGGTTTTCTTATTTGTGGTGGACGTATTCGTCTTGATCCTCGAAAAGTTCAGGCTATTGAGAATTGGCCTGTCCCAACCGATGTTCATTCTGTTCGTATGTTTTTAGGTATGGCTACCCATCTGCGTCGTCCTGTTATCTGTTGTGACGACTTATGTCCTCTCCATCAATATTTCCATTAGTTCGTGATTTTTCAGTATTTAGCATGCTTACATTATTGTTTTAGATAGTCATTATGCTTGCTAGCAGGTGGAGGGCTTTGTTTTTCTGCAGGGTGAGTTATGGACTTGGCTCATTACATTTGTCGTGTCCATTCTTTTATTCGTTATTATGCATAAGCAGGCCTAAGGGCCCTTTTTATTCATATACTGGCCTTGGGCCCTATTTGGTCATATTTTTTGGACTTTGTCACGTTGATTTGGAGTGGGGGTCCTCCTATTGGGAAGGTGCACTTTTTTCCCTCCAAATCGTATTCACTCCCTTTTTTGAGTCCTCTATTTGATTCGGGGAGAGGGTATATATAGGGCAACATTGTATTCCTTTATTCAGTTTATGATGATTGCTCCTCTTTAGCCTCCTTAAGCATTCTCTCTTCTTGCTTTCTAGCTTAAGTCCTGCTTTCTAGCATAGCTAGTGAATCTTAGCTTGTAACTAGGGAGCTAGCTCCCCCCTTTTTCTTTGGGGCCATGGCAACTAGATCAGGGTGATGGAGGCAGCAGCAGGGGGATGACAACTAGGGAGTAGCTAGCGTTGGAGGAACAGCCATCATTGGAGGAGCTAGGGAGGAACAACCATTGCTCTCAGAGAGAGAGAGAGAGAGAGAGCGAGCGAGCGAGCGAGAGAGAGAGAGAGAGAGAGAGAGAGAGAGAGAGAGAGAGATCTTTATTAATGTCCTTAAAATACCCTAAGGTACATAGGACTGATAAAAGGTATTATGTCGAGTATGCATAGTAGGAGCTTAAAAGCTCAATCATCTAAAAGAAACAAAAACTACAAATACAGAAACTGCATGTGATGAGATGGCTGGCACATTCACAATCCATCATCCTGATAAAATAGATGTCCCTCCGCCTGGAAACATCTATTTGAGATCTATCTATGCATAAGCCTTGCTTGATGCCAACGGTGCTACGGATGGGAGAAGACAAATCAGTACCCAGCCGAATACGTGCTAGAACTCTCTCATACAGAGCAACCACTGCCACGAGAATAGAGTCCGAAAAGCCAAGCTGACGTAGTCTGCCGTGCCATGGTGTGTAGCCACATCCCCCTCAGTAAGCTCAACTTCGCCCCAAAGGCCTCGGCCCTACACCGGCATCGTGGAACGGATGTTACAGGAGTCTCTGTAGGCATGTGGAAATGCATTCTAGGCTCAGACATCACCTGAATCGGTTGCCCACAAGTCATTTTGTGAAAATGGCAAAAACAAATAAGCATTTGGATTGTGGTGTTCAAATCTCGCAAGGCATGCCGTAATGGTTGAAATTGACCCCGTAGGAATCACCGTGGGCATGAAGAAAGGTGGTCTAGAGCCAAACTACGCTTGATTTGGTTGCCTATAGCTCAATGTCAACACTTGCAAAAAAACAAGCCTACACTTACCAAAAATCGAATACTGATCGTTTCGATCTCCGCGAAGCTCAGATCCCCCCGGCACCGTGCACACCACCTCCGTATCGCCGAGTAGATGCCTGCCGACTGCACACGCCTTGATCAGACACTTGTAGATCAAAATAAAAAAATTTAGCTCCTCCATAGCTGGCACGATTCTGGCCGTGAAGAGGAGCAAATTTTTTTTAATAAACTGTTTTTTTTTTAACACGTCTCTGGGAGGAGAAACACGTTTCTGGGCATCTATGGTTCAAAAACAAATCAGAAAAAAAAATTCCTTTGCAGCATTCCAATCCGGAACGCTGCTGAATTCCGGAACTTTCATTCCAGAACACAGCATTCCGGAACAGGACGCATCTTAGCACCTGTTTATATATGATGTGCAAAGCTTCAAAAATTCAATCGAAGCATCTTTAAGCATAAGTTTTGAAAGAGGTGGGGGAAATCATGTCTTGGGTCGAAGAGGTAAGGAGCTCAACTCTTCAAGGGAATAAGTGTATTCATATGGGATTTCTCCCTAGAAAAGTTTCAGTTTGATTCATAATAAAAGAGAAGCAAGAAATGTTGGAGGCATGCCAAAGCTTGTTCTTGAAGGATCTTGAGAAGTGGAGGGATCAATCTCCAGAATTTTCCATGACAAGAACATTATATGAGTATCTGTTGGATTAGCAAATAAGGAAAGGATAGGAAACCATTGCTATACTTGCCAAAATGGTAAGGGCGAGAAAGTCATACTAGAAGCAAATTCCAAGAAAAAAGATTTACAAGGAAGACCTAGCATCTTCATAACAAGTGGAAGCAAGGAAGGAGCGAGAAAAGTGAAAGTATGGAGGTAAAACAAGGCAGTCCTTCCCAAGATGGAATTGAGATAAACATGGCATCTTAATCAAAATTTCAAATTGTTATCTAATTGCTTTCAATCACTGTGCATTTTGGTTCCTTGTATGAAAGTATGGTATTTTGCATACTTTCTCAGGTAAATT
This sequence comes from Diphasiastrum complanatum, assembly GCA_029204225.1. Taxonomy (NCBI): domain Eukaryota; kingdom Viridiplantae; phylum Streptophyta; class Lycopodiopsida; order Lycopodiales; family Lycopodiaceae; genus Diphasiastrum; species Diphasiastrum complanatum. The sequence goes on along the minus strand of CM055099.1, from coordinate 67,346,160 downwards.
TGAGTGTAAAGCCGCTGTCCACTCATTGCTAATTGTAAAGGCTGTCATCAACTCATTACTACTTGCAGACTGCACATAGGCTAGTTCTATGAGAACATGGTAGGTCCAGTTTTCAGTAAGCTTTTCTTGGTATCTATTGTTGACAATGACGTTTTCTGTGTAACTAATCAAATCAAAACTTTTTGCAGGATTTTTTTGGGAGACCAGCCTATCTGACAGTTTCAGGGCAACTAAATGCAGAGACTTATGCCACTGCTTTGTGTGATGTATGGGACAAGTCACTGGCATCAAATCTTCTCTCAGAGTCATAGGATTTGTAACTTTTGTTACTTCTCTTTCTGTTCAATTGCTCTGAATCATAAGCAACAAGGTTTTTTCTAGAATTGCATACGTGCTTGTCTGCAGTAGTCTTCTCTCTGGGGACCCTCAAATTAGAAATTATTTCATTTTGCTGCGTATTGTTGTTGTCACTAGAGGCAGATGTTGGTAAGAGAGGCACAATTGATTTTCTTGTTTATTTTATCGTTTATGCTGTAACAGCTGTAAAATACATTCTTGTGCTCTACATCTCTAGTATCAGATTTGGTGCCTAAGCCATAGTCTCCCGTATTTGATGATATTTGTAGGTGGGACATCCTTTCACAACATTTGTTTCTTCTTTATCTACATTTGTCGAGCATTGTGAGAGTCATGTGTCTGTTTCTTATCCAGCTTCAAAATTCCTTGCATTTTTTCCTTTACATAGTTGAACCTTTTACTCCCTATATGTCAACAGCATTTGTGTTTCTATTCATCCACTTTTTCCACATTATTCCAGCCATCATTCTGTTCCTCCTCTTTTTCATCCACAATTTTATGAATGGGAAACTTTCCATCTTAATTATGATTTAATATCAAGAGGGCCCCAACCCCTCATGACCATAATTATTTTACGGGTCGAGATAGGCTTATTGACCTCCTTACGAGATACTAATCCGAGATCAATTCAATCGTGGGCAAGACACTCAGAGACTCAACGTGCATAAGCTTTTGAGATGACAATCACCATGCCTTCTTTTTGGCTCAAGGTTTAGAACTTAGTTGTCACTTTGAGACCTCTCTATGTTGTCTTGTGAATGGTAGCATATGGGGTCCAGTGTTTCCTCGAAACGCGTTTCGAATGCTGAAACGCGTTCGAAACGGGACGTACGAAACGACCCTGTTTCGAAACGCCGTTTCAGTGTTCGAAACGACCGAAAAAAAAAAACCAATTTTTTTTTTCTGAAACCGCGCCATAAGCTTTGTAGTATGTACTGGCAATGGGCATGAACAGATTCTCGCACCCTAATAACCTATCCATGATAGTATCAATAATTGACTGAGGAAAGTGACCATAATCACCATACACAGCTTCTCCTCTTGAAATTGCATTCTAATTTCTCTGGAGCATTCTCATGAAATTGGATGCATCTACTTGTTACTAGACTGTCTATGACATCTGTAAACCCCAAAAACCGCGCCATAAGCTTTGTAGTATGTACTGGCAATGGGCATGAACAGATTCTTGCAACCTAATAACCTATCCATGACAGTATCAATAATTGATTGAGGAAAGTGACCATAGTCACCATACACAGCTTCTCCTCTTGAAATTGCATTCTGTAGAGCATTCTCATGAAATTGGATGTATCTACTTGTTACTAGACTTTCTATGACATTCTGTAAACCCCAAAAACCCTCAAAAACACATTTAAAAAGAAAAAAGAAAAAACCCTAAAAAGAATTTCCTATTTCGAACCTGAACCAGACGTTTCATACGCATTTCGAAACGCGTACCACGAAACGCGCCCATGAAACATTGATGGGGTCACATCATGGGTCTACTCTACCACCGAAGAGGTCCTAAGGGTCAACACTCATCTTTCCCATGACAAGTATGTTCGTAAATGATCATCCTTGAATTAGAATTATGGATGGGTCCATTCATTTCAATTTGATTGTCTAGACTTTAGATGTTGCTGCATTTATCAACGTTCGCTTTCAAACCATAATGTGTCTTTACATAGAATTCATAATTTGAAAGTTAGTTCAACTTCTCAGAAAGTTTTAGATTTTGAATAATCGATGAACTTGCAACTTGGTTAATAGTAACTTGCTAACTATTGATTTGGTACTAAGTGGATGCCTGGCGTATGACCACTTTTTTTTGTCTTGAGATTATGGTTGGAAAAGATCACAAAGATCTAACGACATAAAGGTGGTCTAGTTAGGCTGCTAATGTGCCTTAGTGAGGTCTCACAATTCACTGCTAGTTGGGGTGGAGCTTCGGAGGGTATAAGTATATCCATAGGCTTCTCTTTGTGAGAGCTTGATTTCGTGTATTGTAGCTACATGCTGCTAGTGTGACATCTCTCCTATTGGGCCCTTGTTTGGTCCATAGCTACATGGTGCTGGTGTGACATCTCTCCTATTGAGTCCTTGTTTGGTCCATAGCTTGGGGGCTAGATCCAATTGATCTAAGTTGGTTGGGTAGGTTTGATCCACCATCCATTCTCTTTGTTTCTCTTGATTCAACATCCTAGTCTTTGATCCTTGGAGTAGGTCTTGAAACTTAGCCATTCCATGCACGCCATTCCTCACTTAGCATTGCATTTGAGCTCTAGCTTCACAATGAGGAGTTTGTGTAGTGCCACCCACATGTATGCAAAGCGGGTCTTTAGCACTTCTATGCATATCAAGTGTGTGGTGCAAATAGGAGCGTATAAAATGTCTCCAATAACAATAAAGAAAACATATATGAAGTGTAGCTACTAAAAACATCATCGAGTAGCTACTAATGATGGTGGTGCTGGTAGACATGTATATGCTCCTCATAATCATAAACTCAATCAATCATTCCTGTTGCCGCTGAAGAAGGATAATGGAGACTGTAGCTAGAGATAATGTGTGCTGAAGTTATCATCTAGGAGGTCGTTTGTGTAGTGTGTGTCTCCTCATGCAAGTGATCCTACAAGCAACAAGAATCTGGGTGATACGCTGTCTCACGTTTGTGTCAAGAGTCATCATCGGTCTCACTATCCTCTGAGTCTGGACCATGCCGCGACCTCCTACGAGAAAAGAAGGATGCGATCTGGAGCTGTGTGTCAAGGTGACTAGACTGAGCTGGCTGACACGGATCCTGTTGTAGAGGTAACATCTCTCGCAGATGAGCCACAGTTCTTTCACGAAACCGTGAAGGAAAAGGTATGGCAACATGCCATGCAGGAGGAGTACGACTCCATTGTCGAGAATGACACATGGGAGCTCACTACATTGCCAGAAGGGAAGCAACCAATAGGTTGCAAGTGGGTCTATAAGACCAAGTTTCATACCAATGGAACAGTGGACAAGTACAAGGCAAGGTTGGTGGCGAAAGGCTACGCCTAGCAGGAGGGGCTAGACTATGATGAGACATTCGCACCTGTTGTTAAGATGACATCTATCAGGACCATTTTGGCCTTAGCCTCATATTTTGATTGGGATGTCCATCAAATGGATGTCAAGAGTGCCTTTCTTAATGGGCACCTACAAGAGGAGGTTTACATGGAACAACCGCAGGGGTTTGAGATAACAGGCAAGGAGAATCTAGTTTGCAGGCTTAGAAAAGCCTGTATGGGCTCAAACAGGCACCAAGGGCTTGGTATAGCCGAATTGACGAGTGCTTTGCAAGGCAAAGGTTTGAGAAGAGTAAGTCTGATTGCAATGCTCTATGTGGATGATCTACTCATCACAGGAAGCAATAAGAAGCTTATTGCTTGTGTTAAGAAAAATCCTTAGTAAGTTTGAGATGAAAAATTTGGGTTTGCTACACTATTGCCTAGGAGTTGAGGTTTGGAAAGGGAAGCGTTGTCTTTTTATCTCTCAGGCAAAGTAAGATGATGGTCCAACATTTGCAGATGAGACTCTCTATCGTCAATTGGTGAGCAATCTGATTTACCTTTTTACCACCAGGCCAGATATTGCTTATGCGGTTGGGATCGCAAGTCAATTCATGAGTAAGCCTACCGAAGCACATTGGAAGGCAGCCAAGCGGATCCTACGATATGTGAGAGGTACGATGACTTATGGGATTGGATACACTGATGATGGAGACCTTCAGGTGGAAGGTTATTCAGATTCTGATTGGGCAAGTGATAGAGACGATCGGAGATCGACGACAGGCTATTGCTTTAGCCTGGGTTCAGGGGCTATATCATGGTGCAGCAAGAAGCAGCCTACTATTGCCCTATCATCTATCGAAGCTGAGTATAGGGCGACTACGAGGTCCGCCTGTGAAGCTATTTGGTTACACCGTCTACTTGAGGATATGCAGATTGCTCAAGTAAGACCTACATTGTTGCATTGTGATAACCAAAGTTGTATTCAGCTTGCGAAAAATCATGCACGGACGAAGCACATAGAGGTGGACTAGCACTTCATACGGGAGAAAGTGCACAGTGGGGAGATCGAGCTAGTTTATTGCAACACCAACGACCAGATGGCTGATATTTTTACTAAACCGCTTGGTAAAAATAAGTTTGAAAAATTCAAAACATTGTTGGGTGTCAGTTTGAATAAAATTGCCATTAAGGGGTGTTGAAGAGTAATGCCTATTTTACCCCTTTGGCTAGGCACTAATCAAGTTGTAAGTTGTACATAACTCATGGGGCATGTTATTAATTAAAATACATGAGACCCCCTTTTGTAAGTTGAGTAAATTAGTGCAAGTGGCCCACTTGGCCAAGTAGCTTACTCCTATGGTTGACACCTAGACTTTCTATGCATGTATCTGAGGTGCTTGCCTCACAAGGGACTTGCAGGACCCACGGCCTCCTCTCTCTCACTAGCAATTCATTTCTTCTAACTTTTGGTGTTGTGAGATGCTTATGCAATTCTCCTTGTATGTGATGTTTTCCATAGCTAAGTTTCTCAAGCTTTCATAGTTGATCTAGTATTGAAGTTAAGATACTCCATAGCTGGGTCTTGCAAATCATCAGGGAAACCAAGGACAACAACACGGTTAAGTAGACTGGGTAAGATAGGAGAGAGTGGGACAAGTTCGAGAGAAACAAGTCTTTCTTGATGGCTGTTAAGGTATTCATATGAACATAGTTGATCTGCACGAATGACAGAGATCATACAGGACGGAGGCAAAGATGCTTCTGCTTTTGGGGTATCCGGGTTTGGATATTTAATGCGGGGCCAACCAGACAAGTCATTATCTAAGGCGGAATAGCGAAAGCTAGTGTCCTAGATCCAAGTGCTGCCACATAAGATACCGAAACTCTATTCATTGTCAGATTTTATATGCTGTGTAAATGTGTTCACCACAATGTTTGAGCTGCTTCATTGATAAGAATGGTGGCTAATGGAATTTTTAAGTTATCGTTCTTTTGATGTCCCTGCCAGTTATGGGCTTGGCTCATTACATTCACCGCATCTATTCTTTTATTCGTTATTATGCATAAGCAGGCCTAAGGGCACTTTTTATTGATATACTGGCCTTGGGCCCTATTTGGTCATATTTCTAGGACTTGGTCACGTTGATTTGGAGTGGGGGTCCTCCTATTGGGAAGGTGCACTATTTTCCCTCCAAATCCTATTCCCTCCCTTTTTTTGAATCCTGTATTTGATTCAGGGAGAGGGTATATATAGGGCAGCATTGTATTCCTTTATTCAGTTTATGATGATTGCTCGTCTTTAGCCTCCTTAAGCATTCTCTCTTCTTGCTTTCTAGCTTAAGTCCTGCTTAATGCATAGCTAGTGAATCTTAGCTTGTAACTTGGTATCAGAGCACTTTCCTGCAGATTTGGTGGTGGCTGTCCAACGCCCTACCACCCATCACTTTCATCGATTTTCTTCATCATTTTTTTTGCAAATTGGTGGTGGCTGTCCAGCACCCTACTACCCATCACTTTCGTCGATTTTTTCGGCAGATTTTCATTGTTTTTGCAGATTTGGTAGCTGCTGTCCAGCACCCTACTACCTAATCATTTTCGACACTTTTCGTCACCGATTTGCTATCCAGTTTTTATATTGATTGAAGGCTGTCCAGTGCCCTCCATCACCATTATTTTCAGCTATTTTACTCATCATTTTTCAGATTCGGTAGCTGCTACCCAGCACCTTACTACCGTCTCATTTTCAGCGGTTCTCTTCACCGACTTACTGTCCGTTTCGGCTATTGATTGGAGGCTGATCAGTGCCTTACTCTAGCACCTTTTCCAGCCTATTTTTTTCAGCATATTGTGGATCTTGGCAGTTGCTGCCCAGCGCCCTATTATCTCACCATTCTCGACGGATTTCTCCATCGACTTGCTGCTCATTTTGCTGATTATTTGTCGGCTGTCTAGCGCCCTCTTTCAGCACTTTTTTCAGCTTTTTGGTGTGAGTTGAGGATTTGGATTGGGGGCTAGTTGGCGCATCTATTCTGTCATATCTTCAGCTTTTACCTCTCTTTGTTGGCACTACTGATTGGACGACGGATCAACACCCACCTAGGTGTTGCTTGCACCCATTTGCACTCCTTTTTTGCAGCTATTTGCTGTCTTTTTGCTCACATACTGCTCTTTTCCAACCCCCTATTTCCCTCTCATATTTGTCATTTTGCTGCCTCGCACCCTCCTCCTTCCTTTTTCCATTTTGTTAGAACCCTTCTACTTATTGGCCTTGCACATTTGCTGTCCATTACTCTACTCTCTCAGCCCCTTATTTTCTGATTATTATCCATCTTGATTGGCTGTTTTTGTGCCATTTTTGGTGATTTTGGAAGTTAGACTAAGTTGGGGTGACGACAAACGTCCTCTCCCTCGGGTTTTGTCTCTTCCTTAGTCCCTCTGGCGACTTCTTCATTAGAAGACCCACCACAAAGCTCTTTAGATGATCATTTTACGCATATTGATGTCCGCATGGATCATCTTGAGGGTCGTATTGATTGTGTTCTTTCTAGCCTTGAAACTATCCTACCACGAGGGGATACCATCCCCCCAGACATTCTTCATCGTCTTGTTAAAGCACCTTTATGTCCTATTATGAGTACGCCTGCTCCTGCTCAATCTCCATCTTCAGGAGGTGCATTTGGTAGTACGTTTGGTCTCCCTTCATATAGTGCTAGTCCTTATGGGTCTCCTTCCGGGTCTTCTGTACCACCACCTAGATTTCCCTCTGCACCACCAAGATTTCCTTCTCCTACTTTTTCAAGTAATCATGAGCCCCATTTTGCTCGTGATTTTCGTGATCGCATCCAGCTACTACTTATTCTGGTTCGTCTGATGGGAATATCATGGAAAATTGGTTCTCTAAATTAGAGACCTATTTTCTTATGTATCCCAAGACTGACACCCAGAAAGTGCAGTTGGCTACATTACACTTAGATGGTCGAGCTCAGACTTGGTGGCGTGTCTATCGCTCTGAGCCTACTCGTGAGGGATTACATGTATGGCCTACTTTTCGTCATGATCTTCGTATGGATATGATTGACCCACAGTGGTTGGTTCGCCACGTGATCTGTTTCGTAGCTTTCGCCATACTAGTGATTTGACTGCTTATATTGATCAATTTATTGAGCTTTCTTACCTTTTTACTAATCTTCATCCTATAGAGCTTATTTCATGTTTTATTGCCGGTCTTAGAGGATCCTGACAATGGTCTGCATCATAAAGAAAATTTCCACGACTTCTATAGTGAATTGGTACGCCACCTTATTTCAGCATATCCTGAGCCATTTATGTCTTCCTAAGTTTCTGAAATTCCTCATCACTTCCAACAAGGATGTAGCAAATTTACGGTATACTGATCCCACTCTGAAAGAAAGTCAACCCTGAAAGGCCTGAATGATAGATGACATCTGCAATAAAACTAGAAAAAAGCAATGTAGCATGGACAAGGCAGGGTCTAATCAGGAACAACATCTCCAAATACAAGGAAGCAAGGACTCCTGCATCTCAGAAATGATTGTGAAAAACTTTTCTCAACCGAAGAATATAAATACCTCTTTCTCTCAATCTGGTCTATCAAGGTAGAAGCTGCATTCCATTTGTCCATCTCAGCTAGATCAAGTTAGAACTGCATGGAACATGGAAAAATATAGCTTTGATGACTCAAAACTTTGCAAGCAATGTCATGCCATACCAAACTGAAGGTGGTCTAGTGAGTCGTTCTCTGTCAAGATCTCTTGATCTGTGCTTGGAATTATTTTTTGAAGCTCACTCAATGTTACATGAGAAATGAATCTAGAAGAATTGAAATTGTAAGACTAGATTACATAGCCGTTGTACTTTAAAAGTTGAAGACAAAGAATGAGAGGATTGTCAACAAACAGCTTACTGACAAATTTGGCCATCAGAAATGCCTATTTTCCTGAGTGGGCAAGAGACTTCTGTACTGGGAAAGAAAGGAAAAAAGCTTTTTGAATTGGACAGATGGAATCTGGATACTGATAATTGTGATCAAAACACATTATACATACTGATCCATCCATCATGCTTTGGATTTCATTCTTGAAAGCAGTATACTTTCTGGAGGTAAAACTTGCCCTAAACAATGCCTATGGAACTCTCCTATCAAATTCCTTAACAAAAATAAAGAAAGATGCTTGAGAATGTGTGTTCTATAGGCACTAGAGTATGTTGTTGGGCAACTATGAAGATTCTCGATTTAAGATATAGACGAGTGCTTGGCTGCATGGTTCTTATAGATATTGCACCGTTGTTAAATACAGCTTGTGTGACATAATCTTAGCTGAGAGGAGAAAATCTGGAAGCAAGGTCTGGACAGACAAACGAGAAGTTTGTTTGGCAGGATTTGTTGTTGAAACATTGAGGTTATGAAGCTGGGAGGTAGAGAGTGGTTTCTAGCACATAGATGAAAGGCTACTTTAGATTTACTAGGCAAAGCCTTTGGGGCTATGAGCAACCTGTACTTGCTTAGAATAGAGTTGTTGTGCAAACAATCGTAAGGTGGAGGACAAAATCCTGGCAAGTTGGCCATACATGATTGTTTTTTTTCAGCCATGACTTTCTATTACTCATCTTGTTGAATGATTTTCCAACAGAGCTAGGAGCTTCTTGACCGATGCATCACTATCAATCTCATCTATGCCTTAACTATAGGGCTGCTCTGTGGAAGGAAACTAGCAGTGAACAAAGGAATTCTTCTTCAATATATAGGTTGCATGGTTGATATCTGTTAAATTTGATGGAGAGCTGACTGACAAAGTAGAGAAACGAAAGAGAGCTAAAAATATGTCCAAATCCCAAAGACTCCAACATAACAAAGACAAGCTAGATATTTAGGGTGAACAAGTGGAACTATATTGAGAAATGCACTGTCGAGAACTATGCCATGCGGAAAATTTTTAGACTAACCAATCTAGCTCCCATTACAAAATGGCTGTGTTGAAAAACACAGTCAACTAGAAACAAAGTACTCTGATTCCTGCCCAGTTATAAAAGACCTTGAGTAAGATAGCTCTTTCAGGCTAGTGCCCTTCTCTTCCCAACAGAAATCTAGCAATTATGGACGATCAGGGCTAGCACATTCTCTTGCTGTACAAAAAGCAAAAGACATTGGACAGGCTTGGCTCTGCATTTCCAATTTTTTTATCTGAGTTCCTTCATAATGGACAAGTTTGGCAATTTGATGAACATCAGTTGCTTACTTCTTGTGAGTTGGGGGAATTTATGGTTAGAGCGTTAATTAATCTGCGTATGCATATGTTTTTCCTCAATTAGAGTTTTTATTGTTTATTTCAAGATTTTCTCAGGTCCCCTTTATCCATCTAGTCACCTTTGATTGTATTTGGCCAAGTCCTGAATCATGTTCCTTCATCTAGTCCACACCTTGATCTGATGGATGAGATTTATGGTGCTCCTTAGAACATCCTTCATTCTAGAATCTTCTATGCTTCTCCCAATTTATTTTTTAGAGTTAGGTAATAGACTTTATGAGGAAGAGTTTGTGTCTAGAGCCTTTCTCTTTGTTGTGCTGCAAAAGCTTAGCTTTGTTTGGCTGATCATCTAGGTCTGCGAGCAGGGAATGCTCTAAGGGAATCCTAGGGTAGATTGCACTCTTAGGCCATCCATGGTGGGCTCCTCTGAAGAAGGGCAGAGCAGGAAGAATCAAGGGTCTGAGTGTCAGTAGAGACCCAGAGAGGTGCCTTTGCTATAGTCATAGTATGCTATTCTCTTTGTTCACCAACATTCACTTTTGTTTCAGAACATAAAAAACTCATTTCTCAATGTTTACTTGCAAAATCATCTATTCAGGGTATAGTTTTGCAGCTCCATCTATTTATGTCTATCTTGTCTTAAATCACTAAGAAATCATGAAGCATAGACTTGCCACTCTTCTGACAATGGACGCTGTCATCTATTTGCAGAAGATATTTGCTTGTCAGAATTATGTACGATTTTGCTGATTAATTGCTGTCTTTTGTGCAGGTCTATACCTTTGGACCAACCTTTCGTGCAGAAAACTCAAACACTTCTCGCCATCTTGCTGAATTCTGGGTGAGTTCTTCGTATAACCTTCAGATTGAATGCTGAATTAGTATCCACTTATTGATAGTATGCATTCCTTAAACACACATTTTTTTTCAATTACATGCATGCCTTTGCAATGGATTTCTCAAATATCTGATATAACTTGACATGTACAGTGGAATTCGTTTGATCTGTTAAAATTGCTTGACTCACAGATGATTGCATGTACATTAAATTCTAAGTGCAATTTCTTGACTTTCAGATGATTGAACCTGAACTAGCATTCGCTGATTTGAAGGATGACATGGCGTGTGCTTCTGCTTATCTCCAGTACGTAGTATGTTACTTTCCAGGCTCAAATTGCTCATCAAATTTTTATATAGGATTCTCACATAGCTTTCTTGTACTTGGATATTTTGACGAGTCACTTAAAAGTCTCCTTTATGAGTAAGTAGAGATGAAGTCAGGTGCTTCAACTTTACGTTTCTCAGTTGTTCTTTTTTGTTATTATTGTTTGCACCGTACTTCACCTTTGACATGGATTGGAGGACCTACTCATATTTTGGTTAACTCTCAATATTTTCCTTCTAGAAGGTGCTTACTCTGCAGATCTGCTTTCCCAATTGTTGTCCTTGTTTCTCATCCTTCAAGAGTTGTACATGAATAACAGTCTTTTGTTTCTAGAAGGTTCTACTCTGCGGAGCTCCTTACCCAATCAATGTCCTTGTTTCTTGTTCTTCACAAGTTGTACATGGATAACAGTTTTTTGTTTCTGTAGGGCACTGCTTGCCATAGCTGCTTACTCATTTGTTGTGCTGGTTTCTGATTGACTGTCTTGTATTTGTTCTTCCTTACTAGGGTGGCTTGTAAAACCATGATAAACATATCTTTGTGGTTCTGATGGTCACTACTAGATTTTTAATCAACCTTATAATTCTTGGTCATCAAAGAAGTCAGGAAAAATGCCCTGGTTTCATCATGGTCAAATCAACCTGAAAGAATGTTGAGACCCATGACCCATTCAATATCTTATAATCAGGCATCACAAACCTATTTGGTCAAAGCATTAGGGCTGCCAGTTGTTTGTGCAAAAAAATTTGAACTTGGCACAAGGGGCCCTACAATTTTGAATAGTACCAAATATTATGCAGCCTTATGAGGCCCCAAAGACTCTGTTGAAAGATGCTAGTGCTAAGGTAGACTCGGCATTGCTGCCTAAATAAATTGCAGTGAAACCAAGGGAATGTTGGGAATTAAAAGTGCCAGACGCCTGTATCTGCCTCACACTTAGAACATACAAGCTAGGAATCCTCAAATCCAACAAGAGTACACAACCTAACAAGCATGGATCACAACCTACAAGCATTCAATGTCAGAAACACTACCAACCTCTCTCCCAGTAAATTTGAAGTAGGACTCCAATAGAAGTGACAAACTACCTATTGATCCATGGACTTCATTATACATGAACTTCTTGTAGAAGTAGCTAATTAAAAGAACTACGAACTAGCTAATGTAACTAGCTTTATGCATTACCTCCTAGTTTGCTTAGTCCACTATTTAAAAGTGAATCTGTCCTATCTACGACTCTACTCCTACGTTCTTTGTCTTCTTGTAGTTCCCTTTACTTGGTGTAGTCACCGTATAGAGATACATCCAAATTTTTTCGAGTTATTTCACCACATTTCACATGACGGGTATATGCCTAGTGCGACTAAAACAGAAAATCTATTTGAAATTGATTGCCTTTGCTCTTTAGTCCTAGCCTTCATCATGACCAAGTTTGCAAACCCTTTACCTGCCAGATAATTATGTCCTTGATTCAAACTCCAGCTTGAATCTGTATAATCATGTGCCATGACACTCTAAAAAATATATGACAAATCTAAAATGTCCTCCTACAAGAGAGGCATGGAAAAGCCTGAGACACTAATTCACATCTGACTTGTCATGTCTTCTTTGTGATAATGAGGAAACCTTGAAGAAGAAAAATTGAGCACAATCAGATATAGTGTGCCTGATGCACAATGGCTCAGCTGCATACATAGTTGTCGGTGTGACTAGAGTGTCAAAGAGGTGAGACTTGGCAATACACACATCATGGATATGCTTCCAAAAGGAAAACTTTTGCATGATAGCTAAGGAAGACTTCTCCTTCCCTAGTGAACTATTCGTGTCCTGCCTCATGAGTCATGTCAAAGATTGGCCCCTAAATGAGCACGCTTATTATGTTTACAAGGAAATCACATCCATCAGCTGTTCCCTTAGCATAAAGGTCTGCCTTTGTTATGTTGGGTGTTGTCTTAGACATAACATGAATATATAAATGTCTGCCTTTGCATGTACAGCCAAGATGTGTTAAAGATCATTCCTCGACAGTGAACTCCAAACTACCCCTCTCTAGATCAAAAGATTAGAACTATATCATTCACATTTGAGAATATAAAGCTCAAGAAGCTCTCCTAATCAGCTATCTGTACTCCACTATGAATATGACTCCCTTCAACTTATTGGTGTACATACCCAACTGGGGTGGGTACATATTCTTCACCTAAATCATGCTAGCAATTGGCTTTGGTATATCCTCATTGAACATGAAATAGACTATTGCTCTCATCTAAGACCCTGATTGCAAGAATTAAATATGGTGGAAGCTATAGTTGTTGAGACATGTTATATGGAACTCAGTCAACAGTATGTAGGAAGTGTACACAGTACGAATATGCCCTCTCTCTCCTATGTCAAGCTCCAGCCTCCCACGATAAATCCGATGTGAGTAAAAAGATAATATGTATCAGAGTGATTTGCTCTAAAGCCCTTGTGAACCATGTCATGAAAATGTCGTGCCATTAACCCTCTCATCCTTATCGATCAGGATGATGGTATTAGGACACTGATGTCAACATGGAAAAGGAGTTATGTTCCTAGATCATCAATAAAACAGGCTGGGTTCATGTTTAGCTTTTCAATGGCTTCAAGTATCATAGAGATTGTAAAGAGATAGAACTGTGAAGGTTATAGAGCGATGGTAATTGATGTATTTTTGTGTGAGGTTTTAGAGTGCTGCCATATGAGGTGCATGTCTATTGTCTTGGTATTTTAGGAATCTCTAACGGCACTTTGTGGTTGCTGAATGTGAACATACATTGCAGCTGATTCTAGGAGTATGTATTTTATTTTTTCAAGGTTTGCAAGATACCTGTCCAATAAATGCTTAAAGGATCAATTTAATGACAGATTTTGAGGCTTAGATCAATTTGCAGCCTTTATGCAATACCTTATCTATGCAATTTTCACTATCACTATACGTTTGAGTGTAAGTAGATGGTCCTTTTGCAAGACCTCCCATTCATGATATCCTTGAGCAGCCTCTTACAGCAAGCATTTGGTAACCATCATAGTGAAGGCTGTTGTGAATTTGATTTGAATTTGATGATGACAGAAGTAAAGGTGCTTTTTTTAGGTGAAATATATCTTAGACAATTGCAAGGAGGATATGGAGTTCTTCAGCACGTGGATTGAAAAGGATCTCACTACACGTTTGACAGTAGGCACTTGAACCCACCTAATCTATACTTTTAAGGATTCTGTGCTGTAAGTTTTCATACAGCTCAAATATGTTAGTTCAAGGCAAATGCTTTTGTTCTTCTACATTTTTCTATAACATATTAATAGCTTAGTTAACATTTTGATGCCTGACTGTTCTGCATATTTGCATGTCCTTAGAATGTTGCAGAGAAGGAAATTATTCATGTGACTTACAGTGACGTTATTGACATCCTTTCCAAAGCAAAGAAGAAATTTGAGTTTCCAGTAAGTAAAGATTGCCAAATATAAAAATCTCAAACTTTTGTTTGTAATTTAGAAAGAAATTTCTTATCAACATTTTTGAACCAAAAATTCAAGTATTAGATATAAAGTACTAGCTATGTTGGCTACAATCAGGGTTCCAATTGCTTCCTAGCTTGCACTTTGTGTTGTTAGCACTTCCTGTCTATGATCTTTCCTTCTGGTTGTGCAATTCCCTTGTTTTGCATCAGGCATACAAATGATTTATGTCCAGGGTCTCCACAAAAATAACATAGATTTTCCCCTTATCTGGACTCTCTACCTCTGCTGCATCCATGAAGGTTTCAATGCCTTCTTTCATGCTGAGCAGATTGATTTTGCTACTGCTGCTCCATCTGGTTTTGCTCCAAATTATTCTCAGCCTGAGTTGTCATGTCATCAATTGTCCCGTGTCTCTTTGTCTTTCTGTCATTCTTTCTCTTTCCCACGCCCACTCAATTTTCAATCCTGATGAGTGGCTTCTCGCTGAAACCTTTTCTCGACTTTCAAGGCCACTTTATATGCCTTTTTCAGCTTGCTGATGTCAAATAGCACCAATTCTTTCTAGATATAACATCGCAATCAATCAAAACATTTCATGTCTTGCGGGCAGCTGTTATCTTGCACATTCAACTTTACTGAAAACCGGCAAAAGGTTTACATATAAGCTTCAACACCCTGGTCCTTTATTGTCCCATCCATGTCTTAGGTTCTCATAGGATTTATACAATTTGTTTGTCGTTATTTAATGGCCAAGAATTTGCTAATTCTGTGCATGAACTCTCCCATGTTCCAACGAGGGTAAATTTTTCTCTATTGTTGATATCTCCACCACATTGCAGAATGGCCTTCCATTCTCAAGGTTGCAAACTGGATCGGTTTGAAGATACCATGGCTTGAACTTCATAGTATTACTCCAACTTAAGCAACCAGTATTCTTCTACTTGTAGTACGTTGGGATTCAATTACCATCATACTCCAAAATGTCAATTTTGCTTTAACTACAAGATTTCTCAACCTTCAATGTTGCTTGGACCATAGATGCCCATTCCGTTTCAGAATGCATACGGAACGAGCGATCCAAAATGGAACATTTTTGTTTTTGTTTGTTTTGTTTTTGTTTTTGTTTTTTTGGGAAAACGTACATGTTTTTTATTTTTTTGCATTGTTTTTAAATGCATTAATAAAAAATATTTAAAACTGAAAATCAATATATCAGTTTACAAACACTGTAGTGGCTAGACCATAGAATTAATGAACCGTTATCGGTTCACCACGGTTCTGAGAACCATACGGTTCTTTAAAATTTTTGCCCAGAACTGTGGTGAACCGTACTGATTAGTTAATTAATCAATTAATTAATTTTTTTTTGTCCCACCCCCAAAAATAGCCCAAAAAAATGCTAAAAAAATGCCAATTTTTTTTCAGAAAAAGCAGATTCTCCCTACTTAGATTATTTACTTCAAATTATCTAATGGCCTTTTGTTTTTGACAACCCACCCCCAAAAACAGCCCAAAAAAAGGCAAAAAAGAAGACCAGAAAGCTGAAAAAAAATATCGAAATTGATAAGAGAGAGGGAGACAGAGAGAGGGGGAGGCATCTACAGATTCCTTGTTTGACAGTTCCACGGACACTGATGACTTAGACTTTGAGTTAGAGGATGATTGTTAGTTGTTAGTGTTATGAGACATTATTTATCGGACGTCACTATATTTTTTTTTTGGCCTTGAGCCCGACATTATATATTTTCACGTTTTTACATTGTGTCCTATCGGTTTGTGTTTCGATATAATTTTTTTCCAGCATGGTCTATTTCAGTAGGTAATTCGGTATGGTTTTTTTCCAGCATGGTCTACTTCAGAGAGAGAGAGAGAGAGAGAGAGAGAGAGAGAGAGAGAGAGAGAGAGATTCAATATGCTTTCAATGCTTTGCTATGCACATGATTTCATTTCACACAATACTGGTAACTGTAGAAAATGATATAATAGTGAAAAATAAGTTAACGGACAACACTGGTCCTGAAATTGATGGCAAACTTGAAAAATGAACTGCCCTTGAAAAAACCTTCCATTTGATACCCATTTTGGTATTAAAAAAATTTCAAAAAAAAAAAAAAAATGCTCCAGAAAACCCTAACGGAACGCGATCCGGAACGCGTACCGGAACACAGCCTGCAACCTTGGTTGTAGGTTTGCTTTTTTTCAACAAAAATCAGGTTTTTTGACATTCCCTCATGCAAATAGGTCTATTTTTAGGGTCTAGGCATTTCTAATCATAGAGAGAGATTGGTACAGTCTAGAGAGAGATTGGTACAGTCTAGAGAGAGACTGTACCAGCCCATCCAGAGAGAGAAGGATAGGGTTTAGGGTTTAGGTTATTTTTTGGAGCCAAAAAACAGGTTTTTTTTGCGTTATGGAGGGCCTCTTCTGGAGGTTTAGGGTTTTAGCTTGATAGGGTTCGGGTTGGCATTCCCAGGTTCATTGCATTGCGTGGGAGCTCATATCCACTTATCCAGGACCGGTTTCCTTTGACCGAACGGTAACTCATCTGTCTTTTCTTGCACTTCTTTCGTACTTCCTGTTTCCTATACCGTCTCACACCATGCCTGCTGGAGATATGCCTGAGGTGAGGTAGACCAAGAGCTCGAGTTCGTTAGGTTTGGGCGCGTGGATGGTCTTGTAGGTTTTGTCGTGCTCGTTTTGTCAGCACTCTCACTAGGCTGAAAGGCCATCTCCTTGGTGCTGTCAAGGGTGATGGCAAACGCTTAGGCTCCCACCCTTGCCCACACATGCCTGCTCAGGAGCGTTGTAGGCTCATTGACATATACGGAGCTCGATTGACGCAGGCCGGTATGTCACTAGATCCTGAGGTATATGCAGTAGTATCATCCACCCCACAAGATCCACTAGCTCCTCGTCCACCACCACCACGTCCTCCCCCACCACCTGTTCGTGCTCCTCCCCCTTAGCCTGATGCACATCCACCACTCGTTCCTCAGCCCAATGCACCACATCCTACCGCACCACCACAACCCACTGCACCACGTCCCGCCCCTCCTCCTCCTGCATCTATTCCAGTCGGGGCATTTCCACAACGTCCTCTTGCAGTCACTCAGATGACTCGCCCAGTGCAGACATTCCGAGTTCTTCGTTCTGAGTCGGCACCAGATGGTCTCTCACAGGACAACCAAGACATACCATCCACTTTCCCCACACATCAATGCACGTACTCAGCCACATCCAGCACCATCAGCTGCTGGTAAACATACGACTGCCACTCGTACGGCTCCTACTCATGCAACTCCTAGGCATACAGCGCCGACACATACGGTACCTCCTGCTCAGCCACCCACTCCGGTTGCTGCATCCACTTATACAGCTGCCCCCCACATTCCACCACTTGCACCTGCACGTCACCTCCCTCGGCCACCTCGTCATGTTACACCGGCTTTTCCGATTGGTGTACAGCCTCGGCCTCATCTTACAGCAGCTGCACCATGGCCTACTCCTGCCATGCCAGAGGGTTCCACTCATAGACCCCTTCTCCCAGCAGGTTACTA
Source organism: Diphasiastrum complanatum (assembly GCA_029204225.1). Classification (NCBI taxonomy): domain Eukaryota; kingdom Viridiplantae; phylum Streptophyta; class Lycopodiopsida; order Lycopodiales; family Lycopodiaceae; genus Diphasiastrum; species Diphasiastrum complanatum. Next base: position 67,328,294 of record CM055099.1, on the reverse strand, counting down.
TCCATGAGGAGCTGTCCCTGCCCAGCTTGCAGTACAGCCGTATTCATACACTCCGCCTACATTCCGGGTGCCTGCATCTCGTGCCACACCCATTCCTGCATCGGCGGCACCTCCTACTACATCTGCTTCCATAGCACCAACTCGGAGGCGTCCAGGATCTGGCAGGGGGTCTTCTCAGAGAGGCAAAGGTCCTAGTCAGACAGTGGCACATAGACAGAGAGGGAGGCCGCGTGGCTCTGGTAGAGCTGCATCTCCCATCACTTTGTCAGGAGCCGTACGAGTGGCAGTCATATGTGTACTAGCAGCTGATGGTGCTGGATGTGGATGAGTACGTGCATGTGGTGAGAGCCACCCTATATCATCAATGTCATCCTCACCATGTCCATACCGAAGGAGGCCTGACATCTGGCGAACACGGCGGGTCTGATATGCATCATCATCAACATGAACATTTGCAGGCCTGTGAGTCCTGCACACCGTCAATGCCTCCCACTGTGGCACAAGCATCTCCACCCTCTGCTGTATCCCCTACAAAAGCGTCCTGTGCCATATGGTCAGCATCCCCAACATGTGCTGCATCCACTGTCTCTCTCTGTATATCTTCTAGTAGTGGATCAGGTCGATACACATCCTGCTCTGGTAGAGGTGGCTCATACATCCCTGCCATCATCCTCTGTAATCGATCATCCTCCAAGCCATAGCCTAGGTCTACCTCAAGCTCTGCCTTAGCCATGGTCTCCAATCTTGGAGCAGGAATACCCAAATCATCATCATCATCATCCTCATCCTCCTCATCAGCACCCATGCCCATACCTGTCCCTTGGCCAGCACTTGCATCTTGATCATGACCCACTCTGTCCATCAATAACCGTCTAACCCGCAACATCTATCTCTCTGTCTCTGTTGCAAGGTCAGCCTCAACATCAGCCCTCGGCATGGGTGTGGTGGAATCAGTGTGTCATCTGTGCAATAGAAAGGCGATTACACCTTTTCGTGTGGATCAAAGAAAATGTGCTCCAGTTGCGCTCGCATACACTGGAGGAACAATCCTATTGACAATCATAAAATTCAAATAAGCGCATTAGTTAATTCCATCCATTTAACACCCACCTTTAATCTCATAGAATTGGTGGGCAAAGAAATACCTGTGATAGCACTCGCAAGGCCAGCTTTTGTAGAGCTGGGCATGCAGGACCATAGAGGTTCCACCAAGTCACAGCTCTCTCCCGTCTGCTGGGATTCAGCGCCGCATGATGGCCAAACACACCAACCTGCCTAGCAACGTATTGTGTCTCAACAGCATCTATGTTAGTGGTGTCTGGCGGCTCCATCCAAATATCTCAACCAATCCAAACCTAGTTCCATGTCTGATGTCTGCCGCTCAAATAGCCACATGGGGTGCAACAGGTGGGCAACAGAGTGAATCGGCCTACGGAACCAATTCCACCTGCACTCCCAGATGTCCCGCAACACCACCATCCTGTTTCACATAGTTAATGACATGTCAACGAATAAATCCGAAGATGACAGCAAACTTATTTCAATTACAATAGATAGATTCCAAAATAACAAATGACTGAAAGAGAAACAAGAAAAAGAAACTTTTTGGTGATTTTAGGCTTCTCTTTTTGCAAACGAATAGATTGCACTATAGGCAACGAATTTGGGTGGGTGTTTGTTCTAAGCCAGCTTTCTTTGGGTTCACTGACATTCCTACAACGTTAGTTTTAGCTACTACCACATAATGAAAGATGTGAATGGATCACCCAACTGAAATGTAATGGTTTTGATGAGCTAGACGAGGAGATCTAGGTAGGCAAAGGCAAATGCACGGGCCTTTGTGTCGACAACTCAATACTTGTGTTCAGTTTGGATGCGCCTGCGTCATATCCTCTCTAAAATGATTTGACTTTTAACTCTTTCCAGAAGACACTGGGTTGGAGAATCCTTGCATCTTGAAAACTCTCAAACTCTAATGATAACCCATTTGTGGCTAAGAAATAGCTAATAACGTTGAACTTTCCTTCTGGTATATCACCAGAAGCCCAGACAAAAGTTCAGACAAATTCAGGAGGTGAGATCAGGTGGAACATCTTTTGTTACTGTTTTCTTTGTTGAAAGCCTTTCATTTAAAAATTAGAGTAAAGAATGTTGTCATTTGTTGCCTACAATGGATTCAGCTTTACAAACATAGGTTAAATTTATTGTGGACATCAGAGGAAATTAGCTGATTCCTGAAGAATATTTTCTCAAAATAATTCTTGTAGAAAGGTAGCGTCAAACATTGCTAGGTTCTTGATTTATGCTTTCCTAGAAACTGTAGTACACCTTAAATAACATCAGAAGACATTTTCTTTCAATAGTGTATCTAAAAATCAATGTGAATTTTAAACTCTATATTTCATTTTCTTGTATATTTGAAATGTGGTTCCATTGACAGATAAGATCGCGGTGGTTTAAATTTTATTAAAAGAAAACTGTTCGCCGCTATTGATTTATAGCAACCCACTTTTACGAAGCTATGAAGAGCATATAGCTGATCAGATGAGCTTAAAAACGTTGTTGTAATTTTGAAAGCTTGGCTGCAAATATTCCTGCTAGGTAAAATGGGGATGCGATCTTCAGAGTGAGCACGAAAGGTACATAGCAGAGGATGCATTTGAAGGATCTCCAGTCATTGTGACTGATTATCCTAAGGTGAAGTCTTTGCTTTTGTAAGCTCCTCAGGGGTATGCCTCAGGGGTATGCAACTATTGTGCATTGGTAAGTGTATTATGCCAGACTCAACATGTTCTTCCAACTTGCAGGATATTAAAGCCTTTTACATGCGTGAAAATGATGATGGAAAAACTGTTGCAGCCATGGATTTACTTGTTCCGAGGGTAAGTTACCTGCCACTATTTCGGAATAACAAACTATACACAGTTTACGACATAAGTGTATGTTTAAGCAACAGTAAGTATAACTGATTGCTGTTTTGCAGGTGGGTGAGCTGATTGGAGGTAGTCAACGTGAGGAAAGGCTTGAGAAGCTAGAGAAGCGGATGGATGCGCTTGGCTTGAACAAAGATAGCTATTGGTGGTATTTAGATTTGCGACGATATGGCTCAGGTAAGTGTCACGGTTTCTAAGGTTGTGTATCCTTTCTAACTCAGGCTGGTATCCTGGTTTTTGATATTGTGCCAGTCTGACAAAACACTTCATTCTGATTTTGACAGTTTCCTATACTTGGTCGTTGCAGTTCCTCATGCAGGTTTTGGACTAGGCTTTGAGAGACTTGTCCAGTTTGCCACTGGCATCGAGAACATTCGGGATGCTATTCCTTTTCCAAGAACTCCTGGATCAGCTGATTTTTAGAAGGAAAGCATCTAATTTGGGCTCATGATTTTCAACATATTTCCTCTGGATAAATGTATCTTTAATCAACCAAGGGATACTTATAGTTCCTTTGAAGTGTCTTCTAGTCAGCTCATGGTGCAGCGTACATGTTCAGGCTTCTGACAACTCCTCTGCAGTGGCTTCTTAGCGTTTGTAGTTGAAACTTGGGCCAGGTGTCATTTGCAAGGAAGTTCCTTGATTAAGCTGCACGGCTTCATGTGCGTCTCTGTGGAAATTTGTTTTCTTAGCATGTCTCTTTCATTTTTTTGGGAGACTGCGACCCTTCATGTGACACCATTTTATTTCACAAGATCAATGTCAGACATCTGAAGTCTTGCATCTCTAATTAAAAATGTTGTTATGATGAAAGGAGGCGTGGAAACTGCCTCAATTTACTAGGTTTGACGCTTCAGACCTTAACTATGTGGCAGTGATCATAATATTCTGCCAAATACTCATAGATATATTCAAAAGAAGTGAATATTAATTCATAAGCTGGCTGATGAAAAATGAGTCCCCTATTTAAGAAAATCGCTGCCTGATCACAAAGGAGCAGCAAAAGTCTATATTAATGCTTTGCTTGCCGGTTTAAGTAGTCACCCAATCTGCTAGAGCACAATTGAGATCCTCGGACGAATTCTATGATGAGTTCCTTATAGTATATACACCCGAATGGAGGCTGAATCCAGCAAGATGTGTATGGAAGGCAAGGCTAGATCTTCCTTTTCAAGCATCCAAACTTCCCTATTCTTACAATTTACCATGACTCCGGTTAAAGTATCCTTCTTCATTCTTGTTAACTGTGTACTAGGTATCAAGTTGGGAGGCGATATACGAGAATCATTGTCTAAATTTTGAACAGCACTGAAAACCATCTTCAGTCAGGATGCAGTAGGTATAATAATTGAGGGCCTCTACGATAGTCTGGTATTTATACTGCAAACATTATGTATCTCTAGCTTGTGAGAGGAAGTACCTTCCACACAGGTTCAAGTGAAACGCCGGTGCATTGCCTCTTTGGCTCTCATCATAAACCATTGTGATATACTTACTCTTTTGTTGTATTCCATTGGATTGGGTTGCTTGGCTCACAATCGATTTGAGAGTGTGGAAATTGGAGCAAAGCGAAAGGCTTGTCATCTCACATAGCTTTCATCACCTTGGGAACATAATTCAAGCTCTAAGCATTGACATTCTCATTCTACTGTCATAATTCATTCACATGTTTCCATCTGTAGCCTGGGTTATTGCGATTTTTTTTTCATCTGAACTTCGGCTCTTCAAATTGAAGAATCAATGTGCTAGACATCTTTTTATAGTCAATAGTTCCATGACCTGAATAATGAAGCTGAAAGAACTGAGTTTTGTTGGTTTGTGTCACTATCATGCCTTTCATGAATCTGAAACTTGACAATAGGTATCAACAGAATTTCTTTCTACTTAAAAAAGAAAGAGTGAATGAAACATGTATTACTATAATGATTGCTCCATTTACATATGTTCTTTCACTTGGAGATATAAATGTCCTCATAATCACTCATATTGTTTGCTTCATTCATCTTACTAGTCACGTGTCCTTTGAATTGATGAACCTTGTAAGACTAAAACTCAATGGGCACAATTTGTAATAAAGGAAGGTATACAAGATTTGATGCAAAGAACTCGAATGCACACTATAATCAAGACTGGTTCACTTCTACCTCTAGCCGTCACATATTACAGGGTCAAGCGTAGCTTTACATGAAGTGTATGTTTCACCTAACACTTTCAAAGTTCAAACTTAGAATGCCTGTGTTGTGGAAAATCGGGCAAAGGAAGAAAACAATATGCTATGCAAATATTGCAGGTTTAAAATCTTCGACTGAGAGCTGCTGATCTCTTCATAAGGTAGAGGAGCATTTCCAATGATATTCATGCATAAAATGCAAATTGTGATTATTCATATGCAACTCATAGTTTAATCTACAAAAGGACTGAAATGTACCTTAGTTAAGACTAACGGAGTTTTCACAAACAAGGGTGGCCTATATTGATGTTGAACGATGGCATTCTTGGCATTGTGTGGTGACGGAGGCCACTAACATGGTTTATATCTCATCTAGTGATGGGTTCACACTTGGACACTAATAGAGGTGTCATTATATGGTTCCACTCCAATTCCTACTGAATATCTTTTGTGAAAGTCCAAGCACGTCGTACCATCATGTAGAAGGAAATGGTCCCTTTACTGGCTATAAGGGCAAATTTCAATGTGACAACAAGCCCATTAAATATCTATATTGTTGAGCTCTGTGCTCCTAATAGAGTTGCAAAGTAGAATCTAATATGAGACTTGTAGAAGGTCGGATTTGTGATGGCAAGAAAATTGAACTATGATGTTAAGTGGCCCATAATCTTGCTAGTTTCAAATTAGTGCAAAGAAAGATGTCATTGGTCTCAAAAGCTTATCCTTAACATCAATTAATTTGAGGTAAGAGATGGTTTAAATATTATTCTAAATGAAGGTCTCAAATTTTTTAATCAATAAATGTATATATGAAAAACACACATGTGAAAGGATTTGATATAATTCATCATAGTTTACAAGATATGATTTTTTGAATAAGTGCTTGAAATGCACACTTTTGTGTGCATTTTGTGACAACTCTAGTGTTAACATGGATAGGTAGATTGCATATTCACACACGTGATTATATCTAGTGTATATGATTTTTTGAAAAACTCTAGTGATATTTTATTTTAGCATAACATTCAAGAAAACTTGTTACTTTTCGTAGTTGTTAGCAACATAGTGTGATTATGGGTTGCTTCTAGATGAATACATGTTTCATTTCATTCAAAATTACAAGTAGCATACAAATGGTGAATCTACTTCTTTTGAACCTTTCATAGTTGTTGATAGATATGATTTGTTCTATTTCTTGTCATCAAGAGCTATGATATTTAACATCTTAGATAGATGTGTTAAAAAAATAAAGTTGAAAGCTTGTGTAGCTACATCATGTGAGTGGAAGGCTTGCAAATTTGAAGGAGCACTTTTGGATTAGCACCTTATTCAACTCATTGATGGAGAGGAACTGAGTCAAGTGCAAGGAAAAGGTGAATGGTTGAGAACTCCAAAAAAACTCCCAAAGTCCAAGATGGAGACATCAAGGTTGAAGTTTACTGACAAAGTAAAGAAATGTGAGGAGAGGATGCACAGGAGTATCTACGGTCTGAAGCAATCAGCGCGACAATGGTATAAGAAGAAAGATCAAGCCTTGAAATCCTTAGGATTCAAGCCACTAATAGCTGATTCCAATGTTTATATAAGAATTACAAATGGGAAGATCATCATTGTAGCTGTATATGTGGACGACACTCTGATACTCTGCAAGAGTGAGGAGCTTATAATGAGGTCCCTCGGAGAACCTTGGCCTCCACTTCCAAGGTGAGAAGGTCTCTAAAGTCTCCAATCCTAATCGCCTCTCGTTGTTGTTTGAAGCGATTTGAATTTTCACGAAATTCTTTCTTTGCAAACTTCTAGTCTTCCTTGTGCCTTTATTCGGATGGATATTTTGAGGTATATATGGCTTCAAGATATATTTTAACTTCATTACATTCATGTGGCCGGACTTCACTCATCACATTTATCAAATAACTAACTCATCTTCATTGGATGCAGGTATCGCAGTCCCAGTCTCATGCATGGCAATCACATGAGTCCGATTGTGACGTCAATGGCCAAGATGAGGACGACTAGATCCAAGTGGAGGCAAGTAAGATGGAGGAGGAGAAACCTCAAGAGGATCATCTAGAGCAAGGGCCAAGCCTATGAGAAAAAATCATTTTTCTTTGAAGAGTTTTTTGAATCTCAAAGTTGGAGTGAGACAATGCTAGTTGAGTATGATGCCTTATTTGAAAACAAATCTTGTGCTCTTAATGGTTTGCAATTGGTTATGAATCAATCGGAAAGCAAATGTTTGCTTCATCAAATGTGTTCTCTCGGGTTTTATGAGGGCAACAATGATTTGTTCATTCATGATGTGAGAAATTATACTTTTTCAATTTCTTATGAGAATAAGTGAATCATCTTCAAAAGACACTTATATCCATTAGTAAGTATGTAGCCTCGTTGAGATCAAGATCACTTTTGATTACAAGACTATAAAACTCATGCATAGTATTAATGGTTTGTGGAGTAGTCAATCTAGCAGGAAAAATCTCGATAAGTACACATTTTGTGATATTGAGGCAAGGAGGCCTTGGGTTCCCTTAAGGAGGAGCAACTATTTCAGGAGGAGGAGCTTTGGGATCAATCATCTTCACTCAACATGATAGGAGCCAATGTCAAAGGTGCTAGGATGGTGCAAAGCTCTCTATCTCATCTTGGAGATGACCAATTTTAAGGAGGTGCTTTCATGGATATGGTGGTAATGCATCATCGTCAGTTTCAATGGTGGATTTTTAGACTTTTGTACCAGCAAATGATGTATTTATGAAGCCATAATTGGTCTTTGAACTTATGTCATAGTTTAATCAAACTATTTTTTGAGGAGTGTGAGAAATATTTGCAATATAGCTTGATTAAGGTAAGTAGATAATCAGCCTGTTCCCACATGTGAAGCATAGGCATGGAGTAGCTTGTACATAATCCTAAGAGCCGTTAAGGCAAATAATGAAGTTTTCAAAATTAGAATGCATTTTCTTCAATTCTAGATTTTTCCAAGCGGTGCAATTTGATTGGATGACCATAGATCTGTATGAGACTTTAGGAGGAGCCAAAGGACAAGTAATGTATTGTCGGATGTGTGAAACAAGTCAGGTCAATCTAGGCCTCAGGCTTTTTGTATGTACTCTTTTTTGGAGTTCAATTTGATAAGAACAATTTGAAAAGATCTTGATGATTTTGCATCTAGCTAGTCTATTTATCTATTTGCATGCATTTTGGTGCATCCAATGCTTCGATTAGTGTTAGAATTGTGCTCTCTAGTCTTTTTCCATACATCAGGCTATGGTTCACACATGTGAAGCCTATTTGACCATTTACACTTTGCTTTAGAATGCTCTTGCTTATATATAAAGATAAGATCACTTCTAACTGTTAAATTTTGCACATGTGGGACACCCCAAAAGTGTGATTGATCTACGAAGATGTGGGTGATTGCACAATAAATCAAGCATAGATTGAATTCCAAGATCTATCTCACAAATCCAAGGCAAGAGCATAATGTAACATGCATATATCTTTCACAAAAGTACATTCACACGTGTGGAGACTTGTAGATGTAAAAACTAATTGTCATAAATCCTTGCTCTTGGGTAGAGAGAGAATTCAAGTACAAAAACTCAAGTAGAGAGAGAGAGCCCAAAAAAACTCTAAATGTAGGAAATCTCACTAACTCCAAAAAACTTACATAGAATCTATGTAAGACTCATATAAGTAGAAACTCGAGGTGGAGGGGAGTAGAACATGATTGGACCCCTTCTTTTCCTCCTCTAAATATGATTGGCTTAGTGACATATGGACCCTCGATTTTGATTGGACCAATTTCATGGATTTCTTAGTTGTGATTGGTCATATGATCTCAATACAACACATAGGAAGGTGTCACTAGCCCTCTACCATCATGACATGTGTCAAGTGCCTAAATTACTCTTGGATTTGGCCTAACCATTAGTACTTGATCGAGTTACCTCTAATGCCAAAATTGGCCTAATCACCTACTAGCATGTGGATTGTCATAAAAAAGTCAACATACCTCCTAACTCAACATAGATAGCTTTCGCTATTTAAAAAGATATCTATCTTAAAATAACATAGAACATGCTGAGTAGATTCTTTGGTGTGAGAGATGCCAAATGATATTTGAATGTAGCCAATTCACCATTGCCATGAGAGGATTTCCTTGATGGAAATCCAATACCACCATCCTTGATGATCATTCCACCATAGTTGCACATTTTCCTTCCATGCTTGAAGGATACCTTTGACTTGAAAGCTCCTCTCCCTTGAAAATAGCTGCACCATGATTGAAATCCGAAGCCTCCATGCCTCATAGTCACCATGAATATCAAGATCACAAGATAGACAAAAAGGTTGATTGCCAAGATTTTGCACTCTAGCTTGACTAGTCCACATACTATGAACTTTTTCAATGATAGATCTAATCTTGAAATCATCAAAAACTATCTTGATCTTATTGAGGCTACATACTTGCTCAAAGATGTAAGTGTCCGTTAATTCACTTAATCTCATGAGAAGTTTACAAATTGCCTCACAAAATGAAAAGACATGATTCACACTAGTATGAGTAACAAACTCATTCTTGCTCTTACAAGATCCAAGAGCATACATTTGATGACACAACCACTTGCTTTCTAAATGATTTGGAATCATATCTAAGTCATTAATGACATGAAATATGTCCATAAAAGAGACATCATACAATTCTAGCATTGCCTTACTCCAACTTTGAGATGTAGAAATCTCATAAAAGCAAGATGGTACATCAAATGATAAAAGAGAAGCAAAAGTGAATGTGTTGGAGTAGACTCCACCTAAAAATTGCTCTCTTTGTATAATGAGGATAGACTCTGATTCCTAGATCGTCCTTACTTGCATATGGGGCTAGTAACAAAATCATTAGCAAGTTTTTCACTGGGAGGTCCTAGAACCAATTCAGGGTGTTGAAACCATGCTCTTCCAGGATCATTTACTAGATTTTTGCTATCCCTGTTAGATGCTACAGATGAGTGTACTAGTGGAAAGATTGGGATTTGTGAAAGAAATTGTGTTATTTTTGTGTATCGAGTGGAGGTGGCGTCTGTCAGATGCCAATATCCATCAATCACGAGCTCGTATACCTCTAGATAATTATGTTCTCCACAAAGCTGAACCCTGATCAAACTGTCACCAGGCAATAGGTTATGATGGAATTCTGGGGTGTAGAAGTGGTATCGTAATACTCCTCTTCTATACATTTGGCAAACATCACCGAGTGACGACAAGAGTTGATACTCAACTCTACTCATATGTAATTGTCCATTTTTGTTTTCTGTGATTTTTTATCAGAGCATTTCCCTTAGAGACTACCCTTAATCTTATGTGTTTGGCATCATGCCCTCTAGGGTGATTTTGCGCTACTAGGGTGTGACTTATAGGTCCTCATTTGATGAATATATTTTCCTTTAGGGCCTATATAAGATTTGCTCGTTGATTCTATGCTCTGTGTTTGTGGGGTGCAAGTTATACATACCGCTCTATTTGATGAGCGATAGTATTTCGCCATCTGTCAGGTCTAGGTGTTTTGCTAGACATTTCCAACAGTGGGTGTGACTAGTGCAACTTAACCAAAGCGACGTATTTTGGCCACATTTGGTGGACTGCCCGCTCTTGTGTTTCAAAGTGGTCGAGCCCAGTATTTAAGTTAGCAACTTCATATAACACAGTAATGACATGCTTTCTCAACTTTGCTTTTCATAACACCCATCAATAACACATGAGAATTGAGTAGTATCAACTAAATACTCATCTTCCGTTCAACAGGGAAACGGTTTTTCAAATCATGTCACGTATAATGATACCAGTGATATAGCTAGCATGCTAGTAATGATACGATTCAAAACATGCATATCATCACGTTCTACATACTTCGGCAAAGCTACACGCTTGTTAACTCAAGTGGATATGAAATAACAAGTACGTCTTTCTAAACATCAAAGGCCCATACAAGCTAGGACAGTCAGATTGTGCAATTAACAACCCCTTCATGCATCACTTTATGTCCCTTCATCCTTTAGTCTAACCCGTTAGCAGAGCTTCATCATGCATAATTGAAAGCATGCACATGTACCATTGTAAACATTCCATTGACATTACATTCATCATACAGATAGCAACTGTGAGAAGAAACATTACTTGAGGTGTGATTGAGAAAAACCAGCTTATCGCAAGAGGTGTCTAGTCATGAATGCAGATTCCCGTTTGCATTGTCTTCAAAGATGGTTGCCAAAATCTTTCACAGCCTGGAGTAGAAAAAATCCTCAAAAACAGAGATTTCTTCCTATATAGATCAGCCATTGAGTGCCGCACAGCTTAACGCTTGAATTATTGCGTGGGGGAGGAGAGCCGCCATGCCGCCAGAACTTCAAGTTGTAGATAGATATATGGAGGCTTGAAACAATTGAAAGTCACCACTTTAGTTGAATACCTTCTGCTATCTACTGGAAGAAGGCAAACAACACTTGATCCACAGCCACTGGAAGTCGCTGTTCAGTCCTTCATGATGATATGATAGTAGCTATAAAGTGCATGATAGCTTTTAGCTCTCAATACCTTAGATCACTGGCTTTCACTTGGTAGTAACAATCCACTCAATGATCAGATGGCTCTCTCAGTTAGCAGCGATGGTAGAGGCCATGTTTCGATGAGGAGTCAGTGCTTAATTAGAGGTAGGAATCTCAGTTGAGACTTCAATGCACAATCAGATAAGATACAATAGGAGAGTGAGCCAGCGCTCCTTGATCAGTAGTTATAAATACTGAAATTTCTTCATGAAGGATGAATACTTGTGCTTGGATAGCATCCCATTTCCTTCTAGACTCATACTCAGAAATGTACTCCTCATTTTTCAAGAGATGGTATTTAGCTTGACAACTGTCAATGGAGGTAGCGATGGAGCAGAGGTGCCTATCAAACCTCTTGATAGTATTTTTCTCAGAAAGGCTCTGAATGCAGCGATGGACTAGCTCATATAGAATCAGATAGATCTCCCATTCGTTGTAGTTAGTCACTGAAATGCACCTGATTTCTGTCACGTGGATGCCTTGATCAGTAGCAGCAGAATTGTGTCATCTCGTGACATCAACCAATAGTAGAAAGGTCTTGGTTCATGAGTGCAATGGTCAGCACAGGGCATTGCCTTGCAAGAACGATCCATGCTCAAAATATCTTACTCACAATTGCTTTGAAAGTATGGCCATCGCTGACTATTAGCTCACAGCATTCAAGCACGCTCATTTAGCCTCAATGTTGTCGTTCTTTACATTATGATTATGTCAATCAAGTGGGCATATACACTCCAAGATGGCAGATGCTTCGTTGAGGCTCCTTTAATATCTATGAATCCTCCTTTTCAAAACTCCCTCCACAATAGAGCGACTTTCAACACTTAGGACTCTCTCCTAATTATAAAGTTTATGGAGGGACATAGAAACACCCCATATTGAAGATCTCTACAAATACTCTCTCTCACACAAGCAAACTCTCAAAGATGAGATTGATGGATTCATTCTTCTCTCTCATTTAGAAACTCTCATAAGGCTCTTATGATTTTTGATTTCAGCATCTCACATCCCAAAAGTAATAAAAGAAGTGATAGATAGGACATCCATGAATCGTTCTAAGTGAATGATTTCTCACAAATTAGCAACATGACTTTCAAGCTCCAAAATACTCAACCAAATGCTCTCCAACCATAATGACTCTTCTCTATCAATCATCGAAAAAACTATTCAGCTATTATATTGTTTTTTATCAAAGAGTGGACTCTCTTATATAGCCAAACCCAAAGGGTTGCCCTTCAATATGACATTTTTTCAATTGTCATGCATTTCATACCTTCTTTGCCACATGTCTCTCCCCTATTAGGGTTCACCTATTTTAGTAGATTCTCCAACTTGCTCCCCTCCTCCAAATAGGATGTTCTTTGGGTTTTGGAGCTCAACAACATTGAAGTTTATCTTTTCACGCTTCTCAAGTTTGTCTTTTCGTTGCTTTCCCCAAGTGGCTCTCCCCTTAGATTGCCTTTTTCCAAAATAGTATGTGCTTAGGCCAAGGAACCTTTATGCTTTATCATTGTTAACCAACCTAGTAGCTACTAGTCAACCCCTATGGGTGTAGCTGTCCCATCATTTTCCTTTGTGTCAGTTTTTTAGATTGCCAGTTTTTCTATGTTGTCGGCTTTTCCATATGTTTGTACTGCTTGGCCCTTTGGTCTGTCTGTGCTCTTTAGGTGTAGGCTTGGACCCTTTTACAGAGGCAACTATATGCCGATGTTTTGCTAGTAACTGGGTTTTACATGCCAGTTTTTTGTAGTTTTGAAAAAAGAAAGCACAATATTAGTCTGATTTTTCGTGCAGAAATATCGGCTAACATGGCGACGACCACTAGATAGTATGGTCCCCATACGGCGGACCCAGAATCTCTTGTTCAAAAAATGTTCTCTTTTTACTGGTACACCATAAGTGCCTTGGTCACAGCTTCGAGATCAGCACCCTAGGTGGGTGATGCTAACCTGGTTCGTTGTAATTCTAATTCCTTCAATACTCCTTCTTTCATGTGAAATGGCAACATCCGTTGTTTCTGCTTGATGGGTTTAGCATCAGGTTTCAAGAGTATCGTATGCTTCACTAAATCTAGAGGTATTCCTTTCATATCTGAATAATTTCAAGCAAATATGTGTTGATATTTCTTGCACAAGTCCTCATAGGTTTTCTTGTCTTCGGGGCTTAGGCCCGACACCTACTTTGATTTTCTTAGGTTCATCCTCTGTTCCAAGGTTTATAAGACAAATATCAGGTTCTCTAATCTTCGGAGGTGGTTCATTTGGGGTATTCCACTCTAAGCCTAGTACATCCCTCAATTCTACATCTTCATATGTTGATGTTTCAAAACTAGTATCGCTATCAGTGAGTTCTTCCCATTTAGTTGATGCAATTAGTGCTCTCTCAAATTGAGGTACTTCTGGGTATCCATCAACCACTACTCTTTTTTTTCCTCTTCCAGAAAATACTCCAGCTGGGATATCAACTATACAGTTACTTAGTCGAAGCCATGGATGTCCTAATAGGATAGAATATCCCCTACTACTGGGATGCATCTTTATAACATAGAAATCGATATAGGTGGTCTTTCCTGCTACAGTAATTGGAGTATGTTTCAATTCTCCATCAGTTTTTATAACAGAGTTATTGGCTAACTTCAATGCTGTGAAAGTGATAGGTTCAAGCTCAAATCCCAAGCGATCGGCCAATTCTGAGCTAAGGATGTTGACTGCGGATCCAACATCTACTATAGCTTCTGCAATAATTAATCCATCAGTGGTCACATCTACTTTTGGACAGGCTTGATCTAAGGTACCTGCACTTATATGTCCAACACTAGGAGGCGCTATTGTCCATAACGTTGATGGTTTCATTATGTGCTTTGCTTTTCTCCTTGCTAATGGAGACAACTTAAGGAGTTGCCATAAGTTGACTTCTACACTCAAGTTGCTTAACGCTTCTTGCAAATCTTGGGTTCCCAAACTTTTTCCTAGATCTATATCCTTTTTGATACGGTGCATTCTAGCTCTGTTCTTCATAGATCTAGATAATGATCTGGTTTTGGCAATTTTTTTGATGAGTGGGATTCTTGAAGATCTTCTCCCTATCAGCTCATGTACATGTTCTTCATCAGTGTGCTTATGGTTCGCATGATCTTCCTGTTGTTCAAGTAGTATTTTCTCCAAGGGAGGTTTCTTAAATGCTGTAGATGGTGATGCTTCTAACTCCTTTAGGGTTTCTTAAAAGAGATTTTTTGTTACTATTTTTGGGTTTTCTGGTTTTTGTCTAATATTTCTTTCCCTTGTCCTTTATGGGTTACTACCAGCCCTTCTTCTTTTGTGAGCGGTTCAATATCAATCAAGTTGATGGGAGGTCTCTCTACCTCTACCTCAATTTTTCCTTTCTCAAAAGGAGTGTATCTAGTGGTTTCTAGTGTTCAATGCCTCTCTTCGACTCCAACATCTATCTTCTAGATGTCCTGTTTTCTTGCAATATGCACAAACCATATTCGGACAGTTTCTATTGAGGTGGTTGCCTTGACAATGTCGGCATACTAGTGGTGGGAGCATATCCGTGTTATGTCTTTGTCCAATCATATTCTGCTGTCGTTTACGAAAATTCATGTCTAAAGCTAGGGTAGAAATATTCTCGTTCATCACATCCGTGTACCCTCTCAACATGGCTTTTACGTCATCTATCCCTGAGTTAGATCCAGTGCTCTCATATCCCCTCTCCACTGGTACATTTCTAGCGGTCGTCCCTTGGATTTGCATTCCCTTTGAGTTTCTCGGTTAGTTCCTGGAAGGATCATTTCTACTTTGAACTATAGTCTCTATTGGTATTGGCATATTGGTGTTATAAGAACTTCTTCCTACAACTGGATTTGCTTCCCACATATCGCTCCTAAGGTCCAAACTATTTACGGCTTGTGATATCTTAGATGCTTGGGCAATGGCTATCTGTGCATTTTTTGCTACTATCGCTTTTGCTACTGCTTCATCTATCAACTGGGAATCGCTCTGCCTTGCCTCAAAAGTTCGGTCAATCTTCTCAAATATTGTCTAACTCCTTCTCCTTCTCCCTGTTGAAGGGATGTCAAAGTGAACAACAAACCATTAGTAGTTCTATGTGGGGCAAATTCAATTAGGAATAATATGTGAAAGGTCTCTATGTCTTCGATGGATTCTCTAAATAGACTGTAGTACCATTTCCTCGCAGTTCCCATATCTTATGCACTCTCATAAGGGCTCCATGAAACTCAGGGGTTGTGCTTCTCCACTTTGGTAAAGGTTCTACATCAGCAGGAATTATGATAGGCTCAGTAACTCGAGCAGCCATAGCTTTCAGTTGTGAACTCTCGACAATGATAACGATATCAGGTATCTGAAATATATCTTTTTCTGGAGTGATCTCATAGTACTCAGATGATATCGTTGGACTAGGCAATGTTTTAGTTTATGATGGACTTTCACTGCTAGTACGTTTTTGGGATCAGGATAGTGTCTTGGATATGCTTCTAGTGGTAATCGAAGTTCTGCTTCTGAAAAAATATTTTGGTGAGAGTGTCACCTTGTCAATTCGTCATCGCAATGGAGGACCTATGTTGGTGGTTCTAGAAAAGTCCGGTGATCATTTATCATGAAGGGTCCTACTCAAGCCATACAATACTAAGACCTCATGGATATCAGTAGTAAAGTCATAAGGGTGGATTACAGTTGAAGTATTGGTAATCCACACAATCAAGGTCGGAAAATGAAGCCGTACTTATCTCTAGTTCATAGCTTTTCAAGTCACGTCACGTACAATGGTACCAGTGATATAGCTAGCATGCTAATAATGATACGATTCAAAACATGCATATCATCACATTCTACATACTTCGGCAAAGCTACACGCTTGTTAACTCAAGTGGATATGAAATAACAAGTACGTGTTTCTAAACATCAAAGGCCCATACAAGCTAGGACAGTCAGATTGTCATTATCATATTTCTTGTAGTTAACAACCCTTCATGCATCACTTTACGTTCCTTCATCCTTTAGTCTAACCCGTTAGCAGAGCTTCATCATGCATAATTGAAAGCATGCACACGTACCATCGTAAACATTCCATTGCGATTACATTCATCACACAAATAGCAACTATGAGAAGAAACATTACCCGAGGTGTGATTGAGAAAAACTAGTTTATCACAAGAGGTGTCTAGTCATGAATGCGGCTTCTCGTTTGCATTGTCTTGAAAGATGGTTTCCAAAATCCTTCACAACCCGGAGTAAAAAAAATCCTCAGAAACAGAGATCTATTCCCATATAGATTAGCCATTAAGTGCCGCATAGCTTAACGCTTGAATTATTGCGTGGGGGAGGAGAGCCGCCATGCCGCTGGAACTTCAAGTTGTAGATAGATATATGGAGGCTTGAAATAGTTGGAAGTCACCACTTTAGTTGAATACCTTATGCTATCTATTGGAACAAGGCAAACAACACTTGATCCGTAGCCACTGGAAGTCGATGTTCAGAACCTTAAGTATCAACAGAGAAACAACCTACTTATCTATTGAGAGGTTTACGAAGATCCTTCTAGACAACCAGAACGCTGCTAGCAAAGGATTCTACTATGACACTCAAAAAGGCAGTTGTCAAGATTTAAGAAGAAGTCGAAGCTCGGGATCATCTTGATCACAAGGATGCTTCTGACCAAGCCCTCTACAGCAACAAGGAGAAAGAAAAGAAGCAATTCAAGCCTAAGAGGGAGTCAGATCGAAGGCATGATCGAGATCAACAAGTAGAAAGAGCCAGCAAATTAGGCAAATGGAGGAACAAGGGAAAGCCAAAACAGCAAAGTGGAGACAAGAATACATGCGTGAGATGCAAACATGAAGGATATACTATCGATTCATGTTGGCTAAATCCAAAAATTGAGTGTATCCATTGTCATAAGAAGGGTCATGCAGCCATGAACTGCCGCCAAAACCCAAGAAACAAACAAGCTCAAAGCAGACAGGATAACAACAATAGTTCGTCCTATGTCGAGGAGCCAAAGAGCTCGAAGATGGGCGAAGAAAGATTGAATCACGGAAATTCGACCGCCTACATCTCTGCAGACATGTGTGCAGTATCAACACCTGACACATAGGAGGTAATCCTTGATTCAGGAGCTACCTCGCACTTCATCACATCAAGATGGATCATCTCTGATTTTCGAAGTGCAGATCCATCAAGATTTATCGTTCTTGGAGATGGATCAAAGCATCAAGTAGTAGGACTTGTTATCAGTGGCAAGAATAGTTGATGCAGGGATGTGTGTAACATTCTCAGACGAAGCATGCAACAATGTTGATGCAAGTACTAGTACACTGATCACTCAAGGTAGAAGAAAAGGCAACCTGTATCACTTGAAGGTACGCCTACCTGCAGATCAAGTGCATCAGACTCATGATGATTCGCCAGGTACTCTATGGCACATGAGACTATGCCATATGAATTCAATGGCACTATATCAAGCAAGCCATCATGGAGCAATCATGGGGGTGAGCATCTCAAATGTAGCCAGTTCGATGACCTGTGATGCATGTTTGAATGGTAAGATGTCACGTACTCCTTTTGTCAAGGACTCCTACAAAACGACCAAGATTTTGGAGCTAGTACATTCTGACATCTTTGGATCTTTCAACGTGATCTCAGTAGGAGGCTCAAAATATTATATTACCTCTATTGATGATTACAATAAGTTTTCTAGAGTCTACTTCATTCACAATAAATCAGAAGCATTTGACTAATTTTTGGAATGATCGTGGAATCATTCACAGACTCAGCTCCATCTTACACACCGCAGCACAATGGTGTTGCAGAAAGAAAGAACTGGACTCTAATGGAAGATGCTAGATGCAAGATGGCCTATTCAAAGGCTCCAAGAGTGATGTGGGCTGAAGAAGTAGCTATAGCTGCTTACATTCAGAACATGATAGGAAAATCTGGTGTTTCCCACACAACACCACACGAGTTATGGTGGGGTAGAAAACCCAATCTGACTCACATTCGAATCTTTGGCTGTGCAGCATATGCATATGTTCCTGACAAGCTTCGAATGAAGCTTAATGAGAAAGCAGAACAAGGATATCTTGTAGGATATGACAATCATTCGTCATACTACAGAGTCTATATGCCAGAGACAAACACAGTGAAGACCGTCAGAGATGTCAAATTTGATGAGAGCAGAACAATGGCCAACGATGATCTTGTCAGTTATGAAGTTCTTGGAAGACAGTACTATGATCTACCAACTGTGACAAAGGGAGCAGAGGATGAACACTCAGACGAAGATGTTTGAGTCGCACCTCATTCAAGTGATGAATCAGATGAAGAAAAATTCGGAAGCCAGCCTACTGCTACAATACCTGTAAACCGAAATGGTTCCGAACCTAGGAAGTACCACAAGTGTTAGGGGCATATTGGGCACTTACAGAGCCGTGCATTTGATACTAATGAAATAAATAACAACTGGTATCATAGCCTCGATTTTGTAAGTTATGTGTCTAAATAAGATAGACATCGCATAACACTACACAAAAGCGCTAATATATGTGAATCTACCAAGAGCATTAGAAATACTGACTAGTTTATTTGATAGCAAATGTGCCTTGAAGCATAGTCATGGAACTATGTTCTTTAACTCCATTTGTTCAGCATAAAAGTTGAATTTTTGCCTATTGTTTCTTGTAAATGTGTGTGCGCGCGCGCGCGCGAGAGAGAGAGAGAGAGAGAGAGAGAGAGAGAGAGAGAGAGAGAGAGAGAGAGAGAGAGAGAGAGAGAGAGAGAGAGAGAGAGAGAGAGAGAGAGAGAGAGAGAGAGAGAGAGAGAGAGAGAGAGAGAGAGAATGTGTGTTATGAAGCTTGTACATGAAGATCTTGCTTATATTTGCTTGCATTGATGTTGTTTCATTTTCTATTATAAATGTATGATGTCCTATGCTATTCATGTGTAATATCTCTTCTTGTTGATTTAGCATCTATAGCAACTTATAGTGGTAGTTAGCATGCTACTTTGTTGTAGGACGTAATGTGTTGGGTGTAGGTTTTGCAATCTCCATTGAGCTATGAAGGTACCAAAGCAACCAAGGGGTAGATTAGCATATAGAAACATCAACTTCTATGTGCTCACTTCTAGTCTTTGTTTTCTAAACCCGCCTTGCTTTAGCATTTATAATAGGTGTTAGAAGCAATCTTGAAGTACTTTAAGCGATGTAGCTAGATTTTTCTTTCCCATTAAGCCTTTGAACACAAAGGTGCCAAGAGCTATGAAATGTATGGTGTCTTAAATTGCCAAGAAAAAGGGTTTAGATGAAGTGGTATCAAACTCCTTTGCTTTCCTTGGAGAGTTTATGTTTTTAATCTTTCACTAGAAAGTAGTGTAAGCTTTGTAGAGGCATCCCATGACAACTTCATCTTCTCATTTGGATCCTCACAAGACATGGAAAAATCAAATCAAAAAGTCAAAAGAACTTTTTAATTGAACATATAATCATCAAGAGCTTGACTCAAAAAATAGCTTTTAGGACTGATCATTTCAATGGTTCTATCAAGTCAGATACATCTTTTTCATCACCTAGCTAAACTTGCTTTCATTTTATATAGCTAATTAAAATGTAGAACATCTATTTCTCTTCATCAATTTTTTAAGATCAACTATGTGGTATGGTCATTGAAGAATTATGGTATGTTACATGATGTTGAATTGATTTCCTTTTACTCGATTTGATGTACTTGGAGTACACTAAGGTAGATGATATTTTATTCTCAAGAACATATCCCAATAGTTAAAGCGGCTCTTTTTGACAAAATTGATGTAATAGACATCAACGGGATATTTATCATATTATAAAAAGACAGCAAATCTTTTATACCATTATCATACAATCTGCATTTGAGAAATACTGTCATCGTGAACACAAATCTCTTGTTATTTACAAAGTATATTAGGTCGTGACCCAAGTTCAAATACTTTTGGCCACCAATGTTTCTCGGGTCTCATTATCTTGTTGCAAAAATCACTTTCAATAAATGTCTATAGATTACTAAGATAAGTTAAATTTCTTATACACTAGAAAACAGGATTTTAATCAAGTGATTTTTATGAAATCAAACCCTTGCTTTCAAGACCAAGCTAGAGAGCTCTTCAAACTACAAAGAGATTAATTTTCTTGGAGCCATGAGAACCTAAACCCCATAGACTTCACTATTGATGGTAAGCCCAATCGCCAATGGTACTACGAAATGATGATTAAAGGCCAACTTTACAAATAGACCGATGTACCTTTTTTGATTCAAAACTAAAGATCGAGAATCAGATGAGTATAGCAAGTTCCAATGCTCAATTCATGTCGTATTGGGATAGTTTATCATTCTATTATTCATTTGATCAACAAAACTAGATTCAATTTCAGGTAATAGTAGCTCTTGCAGTACTCTTTTTTTGGTCATAACTCATGAATGATAGAGAAGTGATGAATTTGAAGATCAGCAAATTTCTATCCATTGTTTGAAATAGCGAGAATTTACAATCTCATTGTCAAAATAAAATTCTGTTTCTGATGATTTTCATTTCACAAACATAAAATTGATGGTAATTTCACCCTGAGCCGGTCTAAACAATAAAAAAGACACATCTCATGAATTTAAGGCACGTAGATTTTCTTGATATTAAAGAGCTTTCATCATGTTTTCAAAAATGTTATAGCTTCCATGGAAATGCTCTAATTTCAATGAGAACATAAATGGAAAGTAAACACTCATGCCATCAGTTCTGAAATTTTCTGGAGTTTTCACACATGATATTGGCATCAAAACCTGATTTAAAGCACATCTGCAATAATATTTTACTCGGTTGATACGTTACATCCAAATTTAAATGGGAAAATGCCAAAAAAGGTAAAAAAAAACTCCATGGCTATCTCTAGAGGTAATCCTCATCAGATTTGTCAGTATACTATTGGCCTCTCTATGTTATGTTAGTGAAACCTCGTGCAAATTGATTCACCATTTGGTCATAGAGAAAAACAGCTCTCTTTTTCCTACTGCTAATAGTCAAACAAGTCCTTGACAAAATGATAGAACTCCTCAAGTGGGATCCAAATCTACGACCAATCAGTTAACAGCCTAGCTGTAACTTTAATTCTTGATTTGCAACTATAGGTATTGGAAGGCAAATTTGTACTGCCTAAAATAAGCTCATAAGCATATTGACAGAAAGGTTTACAAAGTGAATGCCATGTGAACGGAGTAAGTTCATCAAAGAGACTGGGTACAATATTGTACATGACTGCCCTTCCCAGTCGACCTTTAACATAATGACATAAACAACTAAAAAACTTTTTTCCATTCACTCGCTTTTACCCTGCAGTGAGAATGATATGAAGACTACTGATTTAAAGCTACAGATAGCATTGGTTCTTTTCAGATGTATCTAGAATTTTCCAGACACACGAGCACTTGTTGTATCTATTGCACTATAACTGAAATCTCCTTAAAAAAAACCAAAAACAATCTGTGGACATCCTTGCTGAAAGGTAGATGAAGGGTAATGAATAGCCCTTACGGCATATCCAAAAGCCTTTTTTAAACATTTCATAATTAAAGCTCTTGATATTTTTTTGGTTGCTTCTTCTTAGCAGTAAAAATTGGATTTGCTTCTGCTACTGAAGTTCCCGGGTCTATATGGTCCTCAGTATAACAGGGTATATTTTGCAGTTTTTCCAAAGGTGAGTCCCTGCAAGGAAGAGAAGTCACATATGGTTACAGCCAAGTAGACATTGCTACAAAGCAGCATCATTTATCACAAGCCATTCATAATCAGAGACTCAATTCTGTACATAGCTTCGGATGGAAAGAAACAACACTACATTATAGAGCATTGCAAATCAAAAAGTGCAATCTTCTCAGAACTTTCAGAGTGAGGTTTACGAGTCTGTACTTGCTTTCCTTGATTTCGAACTCATCAACTTTTGTGCTTCTCTCAAATAGCGGCCCTGATGTTCAAATAGCACCAACGTGAAAATGTCTTTGAGTTTAAGGCTTCTTATGTGTACATCAAACAACAGATACATGGCAAACCACATCAAATTCTCACTACCAAAGATCTGTCAATCCACAAGCCATAGTTATATCCAGAATGCCATTCCATGTGTACTTAAAACAAAGCTACATTCTAATTGGAACATGTATTTTTTTGGAAGTGATAAGCTTTCTGGCTTCGTTCGCTTCATAGGTGAGCTTATTAGTGTGAAGAACACTGTGAAATGTACGTTGGCATCACAAAGGATGTTTTGTACAACAAAGTTGAGAGAAACAATGTATCGTGTTTAACTAATTTCGATACTGCAGGGAAATATGCATAAAAAGAGAGCCAGAAATTGATAGAGGATTAAAGTTTAGGGGTTTTAAGGGGGGGGAGAGAAAGAAAGAAAGAAAACTTTATTGTCATTTGATGCTAAAAAGCAAATAAGACCAAATAGTACATGTCAAGTGTGATAGTCTATGTAGGAGCATAAAAAACATGTCTCCTAAAATAAACTCATAATGAAAACTAGTCACTGTACATCTAATGAGTTTGAAAAGAATTCAATGAACTCTAAGTGAAAAACTAAATGATCTCACTGCATAAAAGAGGAAGTATTGTAAATAATTCCATGATATAATGATATGGTAATAAGGCCATATATAAAAACTCGGATGACAGGTCATGGTAGAGCTGGGACTTTATTGAAATAAGAAAGAATAGATGCTCCCGGTGCCGCAGATGGTGCTGGAAGGAATCATCATCTCCGAGGTCTCTGAACAGGTCGCGATTGTAATGGTAAACAATGTCTCTGAACACGATGTTGGGTTGGGATATCAGAATCATCCTCAGATAATCTCTCGCTCTCCATATATGCTCGGGAACATCTCCTCCAAATAAAGGAGGTAATCTGGGGTTGAAAGCCTATATCTCCATGCTGGTCCTGCTGGCATGTATGTCGACGTAGAAACATCTCACACATCATCCGGGCAACACAGCATGGATCCTCATAGGAAATAAGAGAGCGTAGTGTGATGGGAATCACAGAAAAGGCAATGATAACATCCCTTGATCTCAAAATGAAGATGACACCTGAAAATAAAATGCTCCTCAAACTCCACCTCGTCTAGAGTAAAACTAACAAATCCTGCACTCTTGTGGAATGCTCTAAAACCATCCTGTGTCCACATATAGCTAGTGTGAGGAGGCTGCTCCGATACCCGGGGACCCCAAATCCCTAGCTATTAGAGCCCGTGATACTAGTAGATCCTCTATCAAAATATCGAGTCAGTCTATCTCTATCAATCACATATCTGCCTGTAGCCTTAGCCTCCTAGATAACTTTGCGACATTCTTCCACGGTCCACCTGAATATAAGACTTAAGTCTTTGTCCATAAAGATTTTGATTTCACACAACTTAGCTCTTTGACGTAATGCCATTTTTCGTTCTTCTAATGATTGGAATCGAATAACCAACATAGGATTATCCTTTTTAGTCCTCCAAGCAATTTCTAGACCTTTGCTATGATGACCCAAGTTGGTTGGGTTCATTTTCAAGCTTCAGCATTTTGTGAATTCAGAATACCACGAACTCCAATATTTTGTCAACTGAGAGAGAGAGAGAGAGAGAGAGAGAGAGAGAGAGAGAGAGAGCGAGGGAGAGAGAGAGAGAGAGAGAGAGAGAGAGAGAGAGAGAGAGAGAGAGAGAGAGAGAATGAGATGTAGTGATTCTATTGGTCCATGTGTATTTTAGGTTTTGACCAACATTGGTCAACGAAAATCAATTGATGGACACGTGCACTTCATTGTATCCTATATTTAGGTTTTGTTCCAACTAAAAGCTTATATACATCATGGCTATTGTAATCCCCTTCATATATGTGACCTTCAAATGAGAAGCCCGAAAAGCTAGGTTTCTACAAAATTAGGGTTAGGGGGTGCAAAAATAGAGAGAGAGAGAGAGAGAGAGAGAGAGAGAGAGAGAGAGAGAGAGAGAGAAAGAAAGCTTTATTAACGTCTTTTCCATGCCAAAAGGCATGTAAGACGAAAAGGAGTACAACATAGGAAATGGAACTCGGACAGAACAATGTTGTCAACAGAAAACTAAACTAAAACATAATTCGCTATGTAAAAAAGCTCATCTCTCACGCAGGAGAAGAAATAAATGACCATAGCTTAAACATCTCTCACGTAGGAGAGGGAGAAGAATCTGAAATTTTAAGTTCTGTAATTTTAACCAAGACCGGGCGTCCGTCTAGAAAGAGAGCCCGCCGGAAACCGTTGGCCTTAGCGTCCACAATAATTTTCTTTCTCTTAGTCCATTAAATGGGCGTCAAGTCTTCATTCATAAAAATAGTAGATCCCTTCAAGCAACCTCTTTTACGTAGAACCTTTTGAAGAAGCAAAGTATCCTTGAAACGCAAAAACACTGTGGTGGATTGGAGGTTACCCACCCAAGCAACAGATATGACATCCTCTTTGAGACCAAAGGTGGAATGAATGAAAGCATTTGCCTCAGCCACGAGGTCCTTACCCGCAAAAGAAGGTCCCCTAACTCTGACATTGAGGGCCTTGAGATCTCTTTTTTGATGTTCTTGAATCGATTCAAAAATAACCTGCTTAAATCCCTTGGGCATGTCGGACCAAGAACTCTTGGATTGCTGAAATTGTTGCTCCAAGGAGTGAACCCGCTCGCTCTTGAAGCTGCTTTGCCATGTTTTCTAAATCTGCAATGCCGCCTTCTTCTTCTTCCTCTTCATCTGATTCCAATTCATTCTTGAGGTAAGTAACATCAACCTCAAGAATGCCAACTTTGCCCTAGAGGGCCAAAACCGTATTTTCCAAAGTGGAGATTTGAAATGCTTGTTGCTTGATTAACGCAAGCAAGGATACATTGGTCTCTTGAAGAGACTCAATAAAGCGAGGGAAACCAGACGAAAAATCAGCTGAAGGCGGAGACAAAGAGGATGAAGATGAAGGGGTGAAAGAGGGAGAGGAGGAAGAAAGAGTAGAGGGGGTAGTGGCAGTAGGAGAGGAGGTAGAGGTTGCAGGAGTGGAGGGTAGGGGTGAGGGAGAGGAAGATTTATGAGGGGAAGCAGGAGAGGGCGGGGGTTTAGTCAAGTTAAAGGGATTTGGAGCCGTAGTAGGGATGGCTGAGAAAACAAAGGGGGAACGGGGAGGGGTTTTCTTCTTCCCCTTCCGATTCACTGATTGCCAATCGGCCATAGTGCAAGAGAAAAATGAGAGAGGGGGGGGCAGCGATGGAGGGACAACAGACGGTGATGGACGGACAGGGAAGGAGGGTATAGGATGGGGGGAACAGCGGGCAACGAGCAGCAGCGAACAGGTAGCAGCAGCAGCGATAAGGCAGCAGCAGCAGAGAGAGAGAGAGAGAGAGAGAGAGAGAGAGAGAGAGAGAGAGAGAGAGAGAGAGAAAATCAATATATCAAACCAACAACTTAAAAGAACAAAAGCTTAGCAAGGAAACATTAGGTATGGTCTCATCAATACCCAAGCATAGGTTACTACTATCAGAGTTTTGAGAGAATCAAGAGTGGTAGACCCAGTGTCAACTAAGAAGCAAAGGACAGCCAAAATAAATAAGTTAACAGTCAAGTGCTCATTTCATCACCATTAACATCATTCTAGGATCAAGATGTGAGAAAATTAATAGATCTTCAAGCAACTTGAAAGAAAAGTGCAAGAACATTCAAGAACACTTCATAAATGATTCGAGAAAGCATCAAATCATCATCATTTGGATATAAATCAAAGCACAATCAATGCTATCCAAGATCAAGCCTTGGACTAGAGTCTGGCAATACTCTCAAGTGGAAACAATGGAACATGCATCTTTATTTCCAAGGGGGGGGGGTGGCAGCCCAAAGAAACTTTGGATGCCAAGCTAACCAACTAAGCCAACCGTGTTGGTCTGGAAAGAATGGAACATGAACCAAGAACAGAATGAAGGCTCTAAAAACAATAATTCAAATACTTCAAAGACTCAAAATACACAAATGAATAATAGCCTCCAACAATTTAAGCTATTTATAACTGGCTAAATGTAGCTCCAAGTTTGATTAAAACTTAACTAGCTCATCAACAAATTCCAAATCTAAAACGGACCTGTCCAATTTGCAAGTATGGAAAATAGTTTCTCACAAGACGCAACAAGAAAGTTGTCAACATTCAATGGCTTCTATCTTATTTGACTTCTCAGAACTTAAATAGCTGGTAATTTATTCTCTTATATGGATATGGACTACAACCTTATGTAGAGTAAAACACAAGTCCAAAAACTTACCTACTAAAGTTAAGTTTTGATCTGAGAAATACTTATGGTTTAATCGTTGCACATACTCCATTGTATATCTCCGGTACTTCTCAGCAGTTTCTGCAGCACTCCTATCACGACAATATACATGATGTCATATATATGCGACCTACCCAGCAAATCACAAAATTTATCATGCCTCTATCGTGGTGAATGTGAGAATCTACTGTCATATCAGTGAGTCTCTCTGCTTGCAGCATGAGACAGCCACTTGGAATCACGATGCTGCAAAGACATAGAAAGAACCAAGCATTGAAGAACATGAAATAAGTATGATTTTACTTCATGATTGTACAATCATAAATGTCCTTGAAGATTGCAATAAGAAATATAAACAATTCATGACATGTAGGATAATGATGTAGATTCTGAAACTGTATTTACAAAAAGGCTGTAACAACTCGAAGATAAACCAGCAGAAAGAAATGCAAGTTTGATTAGTTCCAAATAGCAACAGCACATACAGAAGAGTTGACAGACATCCTTGTCTTCGATTGTTAGCAAAGCGGAAGAAACGCCTTAAGATATACACAAATGCTGATTGCCTACAATTTTTCCCAGGGAACGAAAAAGAAAAAGAAGAATCACATCAACTATCAATCCTATCTCTAACGCTTATCAACAAGGATATTCTGCAGCATCTACTAAAAGAATTTATAGACCGCTGCAACTCTAGTCCAGCAAAGTTAAAAAGACAAAAAGAAAACTGCTGCAGTAGTCTGTGGTTTCCTCTTGATACTTATTTATTTTGATATCAGGTGAATATGAACAAGCAGCCGAAGACACAACATCAGCAGCAAGAGAAAATGAGCCTCACTCTGCAGCTCTGGGCAGCTTCGATGAACCACCTTTGGGAGGTGGTGCAGGCGAAGCACTAGGAACATCTGCAGACATAAAGATCCGCCTATAGAGCTTTCATAAGAATCAATACATGTCAGCCTCACTACCTGCCTGGAAAATCACGATCCAAACTGAAACGATTGCAAAAACTATGCTGCAAAACATACCAAAAGGTTTGCAAAGAAGATTCAATTGATAAATTATACAATGAAGCCGCAGAATATCCTAAAATGCAACTTGTTGTACAGAAGTTTCTCTCTTCCAGATCCTTCTATGACATGACATATGCAGCTTCAAGTGGACATATGCATATGCAGCTTCAAGTGGACTGGCACTTGTTTTGGGTTTGGCCACTAGAAACCCACCATGTGGCGCTGTTGCCCGCGCCCTTCTAGAATGGCAAGGTGTCTGAGAATAATGTCCTACGGGCACCATCGCCAGTTGTATGAGCATCGGCACCGTTTTTCTGCAGGCACCACGCACAGTTTTTGCGGGCATCGACGCCACTTTCTCTCGAGCAAGGCATCTGGGCCATTTTTTTACATGCACCACCGTGCCACTCCCAATCACCCACATGCATCTGCATGTGAGACCGATGTCCATTTTGCAATTATATGGGTTACTAGACAGAGCATGAAATTGTTTATGGGATATTGTTGCTAGCTACCCGATGAAGTGGCGCTCCTAGCGGCCATTAAAAAAAAGACGTGTGGTTGTCAACGCACCGAGGCCAAATGCCACTGTACTTGGAAGATGTGAGGGCTTCAAGGTTTGAATCCAATAATTACTCAAGTCACAAGTTCGACATTGATATCTATAATGGAAACTTGAACAGCATGTGTGACATTTTTTATTCCATACATGTGCCCTTGTTTTTCTGCCATTTCTTTTGCTCTAAGAGGCTCTTTTGATGTCACACGTTCGCCCGTTCAAAATGACATCAAAGCCTCTTTCCGTGCCACACTCATGTCCCCAAATGAAGGGGTTTCCAATATAAATGAAAAATAGGGGTAGCAACCCATGAGAAAACCTCACTCATTTTATTTTGCTAATGTTATAAATATGTATGGGGCGCATGGAAAGAGCCCCTTAGGAGATATCATGATTGTTTTTTTTAAATCTCACATGTTGGAATATAGCAAGTTGTTGTTTTTAATGATTTGTTACCTTTATGGTTCTCATCTAAACAAGATCTTGCAAACATAGATTCTTACCAAAAAATTGTACAACAAGAATTGACACATCAAACCAGGCACTCACAAATCACATTTCAAGTTTGTTTAACAAGCACCTAAATGTCAAATGAAATAACCTGGTGCATTTATTCATAGAAAAACCTAGTAGGTACATTGATGAAAAAGATATATACACCTCGGATGGGAAGTTTAAGCAAAAGTAAGCTCAAACAAGAGCGAAGCTTGCAGTAAAAATAAGATTAATCCAAATCTTGGCATTAAAAATAAAAGTGCATAAACTATGATGATGTTAGTGGGAGTCTGCCAACTGACTGCAGCAAATCAGGAATGTGAAGAGGTGGTAAGTCGGCTAATGAAGGGAGATGAGATGTAGCAGACGCCCAGTGCAGGATTGATAAGGCCTGAGCACGTTGTAAGGCAATGAAAATACGTTGTTTGAAAGAAGCCACGAGAATAGAACCAGAAATACCTCGACGCTCTGCCACCTGATGAGAACACATGCGAAGAAAATCCTCAAAGCGTCGATGCAAGATGCCATAAGTCTCAAGTTCATCCTTCAAGATAAAAGGAAAAACATGCAATCGGACTCTAAAAGTGTTTGCTCCTCTAACATTGCTAACATTGTTGAAATATGTTGGATATTGAATACAAAGATCATGGTATGTTACGAACCTCTCCAAAGTATTTTGACGAGAAGAAAAAAGACATATCTGCAATGATTAGACTACTTGGACTACTTACATTACTGTAACCTTTACAAGAGCAAAAACATGATGGCAAGAATTGAAATACGTGCAAAAATTGTCAACTAATAAAAGTATTGACGTACAAACACTTAATCAAAATGATCTAATGACTACAATCATAATGAATGTCTTCAAAATTTGATAAAACATGATCTTCGGTGCTTGGCCATATTAATTGTTTGTGCAATTGTAGCTGAATTTCAGTGTAGATATAGCAACCATGATCATGCACATTTATGGATAAAAGATAGTTCACATTTACATCAAAGCACAACACAATAAGTCACAAATCATGTGGATATATACTTTTTATATAACAAAAACTTGTTGAATGAAATTTCAAAAGAGATTCAAACACACAAGCACTGTTTAACATGTAAAAAATAATAGTTTGTTTTAGCTATTGATTTAGTTTTCTAAAACCTCCAATGAAAAAAAAAAAACAATATTGACATTGTTACAAGAACATAATATTAAAGAGTACACAAAAGTGTGAGAAATGAATCACTTAATAAATGAAAAACTTTCACAAAATGAGATTGAGAGTAGATTTGTCTTTTGAACAATTCCTTACAACATTGCAAACGAATGAGAACACATACATTAAGTGACTCAACTAGCATTGTTCTTGAGAAGAGCACTCAAAGATACCAAAACAAACAATATCACTCCAATACTTGCTAATCTTTAAATAACACTAATATATAATACACTTTAGAGCTATATGCAGCTGCAAGTTATTGGACATCTTATTTAACAAAGGTAGGTGATACAATAATAAGCACTTTACAAACATAATAAAAGAAAACATATTCTCTTGACATGGGTATTTGGCCCTCCAATACTCGAGATTATAAACATATGTCTCGAAATTCCATTAAAGGCCAAGTTTGTAATTAACCACCTTGTGAGGACCCAAGCACTCTAGTAGTGACACTTGGAGCAATACACGGTGTGTGATGGCTAATATGCATGTGGAGAGACTATTAGTTAGGACCCCGTTGATTTGAGGTTGCATGGACATGAACAGGTCAACAAGCTCTATATACACTAGTGGAAACTCACCCTCCTACATCCTTGGTTTGTAGGTGTTGTTGCATGTGTACTCTCTCTCTCTCTCTCTCTCTCTCTCTCTCTCTCTCTCTCTCTCTCTCTCTCTCTCTCTCTCTCTCTCTCTCTCTCTCTCTCTCTCTCTCTCTCTCTCTCTCTCTCTCTCAAAAAGTATAACAGAGATCAATTCCAACAAATAGCAAATCCAACAAATAGCAAAATCCAAATAAAGCATTAGAGATGAAAAAAAAAAAAATAGGCCTCTAAGAGATTGGAATCATCAAACAGTTCCAAGAAACATTGTGAGGATGGAGATATTGCGGATGTGTGTGGGGTGAGGCGGCATGGGCTGTTGTAACTAGAATTGAGGATCTGATTGTCACAGAAGGCCCTTGTGAGGAATTGGTGGTGAGGGGTTGCAGAGGAGCCGGAAGCAGCAAGGAGAGGTGGCGCAGCTGACGATGGTGTAATAGTACATTTAATTAGCTTTACTATATTTGGTTGTGTGGAGGCTGGAATACAAGGCCTAAGGGGCATTTCAATGGAGTTCGAGAAAACTGAAGAAAGTAGTACCTTACAGGGAAGAAGCCAATGTAAATATCAATTTTGTGTAATTAATGGCCCAAGCATGGCATCCTGCGCATATAAGCTCATCTTGAAGAGCCGTTAGTAGATAAGTTGCGTTAGGCCCCAAGTATGGCACCCTACGTGCATAAGTCCAACTTGTGGTGCCATTAGTAACTAGGGAACAAGAAACCAATTTTTGCAAGTCTCAAGATTTAAACTTAGACTTTAAGAAATATGCAAAAGTCAATGTCAAGATTCTAAAAAAGAACTTGCATTCTATATTGAGACTTGAAATTCCTAGTCCCATAAGTAAGTGTGGAAAGGACACTCCACAAGCTTCTATAAAGAGAAGTTTTTTTATGTAATTTCTATCCTTAATGCAAGAGAGCTAAGTGCTATCATTTTGGGTCCACTTGTGCTAAATATTGGTGTTTGGCTAAATTTAGTGTGACATTGTGCTTGTTGCATTCATTTCCATGTTCTTGCTATTTTAGCTCCATTTTAGCATAAGTGCTTTCTCTTTGGATGTTTCTAATTCTAGTTAAGCTAGTAGAGTGAGAGAGTGTGTGGAAGGGTGTGTGAGTGAGTGTGTTGGAAGAGTGTAAGTGAAGTGAGAGAGACAGAGTTACTGGTTAGTTTATTTTGGTGGTGTTTTTGTTGGAATGCTATTTGTTTGCAAGCAAAAGTAGATGTTAACACTCTTTGTTTTGCAAGCATCTTCACGGCTCCTGGGTTCGAGCCCACTTTCCGTACTACAAACAACTTAGCAGGAGAAGGTGGAAAGCCTTCTACTTCTTGACAACATTGGTGTCGTTGCTAGGGAGCCAAATGCTTGCAACTTTTTGTTGTTTTCCATTTTTTTTACTTGCCTTGTTGTAAGGAGTGGTCACTAGTTTTTAGTGGCTACTTTGCAAAAAAAAATTTATGCTTGTTATGCTTGTGGTTTGGGTGTTTTGAGCACATGTATGTGAAGAACTATCATTTCCCCACAAAACAGTGCAAAAAACAGCTTTCAAACTAATTTTAAATTATCATGAATCTGCCTCCCCAAATTTGACTGTGGCAACTTGTCACAAAACTGCCAAACATGGTCTTGAATCCCGAAGTGATATTTGGAGGCCTAAAAATGATCAAATTGACTCGCCCTTTTAACTGCAGATAAAGCAGACATTGAACTACCATCTATGAGAGAGGCGAGCCAAAACAGTAAAATCTGAAGATTTTACTCAGAAAAAACGCTCTGGACCTGTTTTGGATCCCCATAGCTCCAAATCTACTAATCTTGGCTCGCCTAGCTCACATTAGAGAGATAATTACTTGCTGAAGACTGTACCAAAAGGGCAAGCCAAGAGGTTGCACCCTTCCCGAGATATCTGACATCAAAGTTTTTTGGAAACTTGCCTCTACAGCTTCAGTAAAAACCCATTTTGGCTCACTTCCTTCATCATTGATAGATCTCATTGAGCCCAGTACATTGTCCAGAGGTAGAGCCAAGAGCCCAAATATTCATCATTCTACATTGAAAAGTGCGAAAATCCTGATTTTTGCACTTTCTGGGATCCCAAACAGCCTGCCAATTGGGATTCAAAAATTGTACAATCCCAAAGTGTCATATCTCACTACTCTCTCAAGCTCTTGGTTCGCATGTTTGAAAGTTACATTCCCCACTCAAAAAAAGCTTAACTTGAGTCAAGAGAGCCAAGACACCCAAAGCATTAGCCAAAAAGTCGAAAATTCCCAAATATGCTATTTTTGACCTACAGGCTTCAATTCTGAATATGTTGGTTCGCCTCCCTCACCATTGATAGATCTCATTGAGCCCAGTACACTGTCTAGAGGGCGAGCCAAGAGCCCAAGTACCCATCATTTTACATTGAAAAGTGTGATAATTCCGATTTTGGCACTTTTGGGATCCCAAACAGCTTGTCAATTCAAGAGTTGTACAATCCCAAAGTGTCATATCTCATTGTTCCCTCAAGGTCTTGGTTCGCTTGTTTGGAGGTGGCATCCCCTACTTGCGAAGAAGCTAATTTGAGTCGGGAGAGCCAGACACCCACATGATTGGCCAAAAATAGAGAAAATCCAAAATTTATTATTTTTGGCTTACATGCTTCAATTTTGGAGATTTTGACTCGCCTCTTTCAGATCAAAGAAATCTAAAAAATATCTTGACATCCCCAGGAAGGCGAGCCATATCTCCCAAAGGATTCATAGATTTGGACTTTTTTCACTCCCAACTTTCTACAATCCAAAAATCACCCCAGGATTCCAAAATTTGATATCTTGACTCCCCCCTTGGTTATAACCTACATCCATCCACGCTTTATCATTGGCCAAAGAGGAGATCGAAAAATCTCAACCCATCTCCCACCATCACACTTTTTGTTTTCACCCAGCTGCATTCCCAGAATTGTCTTCACTTTTTGGAATCCCAAATCTGGTAGACTTTTTGTGAATCCCGAATCTGGTAGACTTTTTGTGAATTCCAAATCTGGTAGACTTTTTGTGAATCCCAAATCTGATAGATTTTTTGTGAATTCTAAATCTGTTAAACTTTTTGTGGATCCCAAATCTTGGATCCCCAAATTGGAAAAAGCTTGTTACATCCCCAAACAAGATACGTTCCCAAGCTATGAACCTAGACAAGATCTTTTGTTTGGATGCAACTAAGATCAGGTCGATAGGCTGGATCTAGGATCTCGAGAGATGAAGAAAGTTCACTTGGAGATCAGGAACCATCAACTAGCCATCCCCAACCCCAGAATCTCCAAGAGCAGTTTGACATGGTTGTCAATAATCCAAACCAACCTCAAGAGAATCTAGTAACACCTGAGGCACCAGGAGCCCAAAGGATCCCCAACCCGTTAGCCTTTGTTGTACCATTACCATGAGCCATTCCACATAATCAACGAGCTCCTAGACTCAATCTGCCACGATACGATGGTACTACCGACCCAACACGCTATCTTTAGATTTATGAGGAAGCATGTGAAGTCTATGGAGAGACAATTCCAGAAGAAAAACTCCGACTCTTTAGTATGACCCTCACTGATGTCGCTCGCGAGTGGTATTTCAACCTTGAGCGTCATGAAAGAAACGAGTGGGAATCACTCAAGGACTCATTTATTAAAAGATTCAAATCATCCAGATTTCTTGAAAGCCCATTATTATTGCTTAGTAAAATCAAGACGAGGACGGATAAGAGGGTACATGATTACATCGAATGACTTAAACATCTTAAGACTGAATGCCACTGCTCACTTAGCACCTGATCATGTCGTGCTCATATGTCTCATGGCTAGTCTCCCGAAATCTATCAAGCGTGAACTTAGACCTCCAGAATCCTATGCTACCTTACGCGATGCTATGGATGATGCCATCCACGAAGAAGACGAAGGCTCCGATGAAGAATACGAACCCCAATATTCGCGAGCCATTGTTATTGACCAAAGCCATAGATCCCAAGGTGAAGGATCCTCTTCCGATGTTGCCACACAGTTGTTGTTACAGCAACTTGAAACCATGAATAAAACCCACCATGCATAGATGGATAAGACATCCAAAGATTTTGAATAGAAGTTGAAAAATACCACACCACAAGGGCCTATTGTCAACCAATCTCCCAAGCGTGATAATGTTTGGTGTCCCACATGCCAACAAAATCACATGGCAAACGAATGCCCACAAAATAGACGAATAGCCCAAATATTTTGCATCTTTTGCAAATTATCATTCTTGAAGAAAGAGAAAGAGAAACTAGACATCATTAGTGAATCCTCCCTATCACTCTCATTAGCATCACTCACTTTCTCATTAGTGAGGTTAGTTTGCTTGAATTGAATTTTTTTTTTAAGCAATTAGAGGCATAGTGGCCTTTCTTGCCACAAAAGAAGCACTTGCTCTTCTTTTTCCTCCCATTAGATGTTGAAGCTTGAGATGAATGGTCTTCATCTCCATCCTTGACTTTGTCTTTGTCCTTGTCCTTCTTGAAATGTTGTTGTTGACCTTTGCTCCTGCCCTTTGGCTTGTCCTTGGTGAATAGAGCTTTGTCTTCTCTACCATCCTTCAATTAGAGCTTGTTGAATCTCATGAGCTTGTTTTCTTGCCTACATTCTTCATAAATGAGGACTCCTTGAAGTGTCTCCAAACTTAGAAGCTCCTCCTTGATTGCATAGGATTGGACAATATTCTCAAACTCATCTTTCAATCCATTAAGGATGACTTGAACTAATTCACTTTGGTTGAGATGATCTCCTATGCATGAAAGCTCTCTATGACTTACTCTCATGTCAAAATTGGAAGCACTCTCAACATCAATCTTTTGATAACTTTGGAAAATTTGGTTTCTAAGATTGAGTAGTCTAGAAGTGTTATTGGCTTCATAGATGGCCTTGAGAGTGTCCCAAGCCTCCTTGGCCGAGGCGCAACCACTAATCTCCCTCAAAACTTCATTTGACTTAATGTAATGAAGAGACATTCTTGCC
This sequence comes from Diphasiastrum complanatum, assembly GCA_029204225.1. Lineage (NCBI taxonomy): Eukaryota > Viridiplantae > Streptophyta > Lycopodiopsida > Lycopodiales > Lycopodiaceae > Diphasiastrum > Diphasiastrum complanatum. Next base: position 67,292,342 of record CM055099.1, on the reverse strand, counting down.
CTTTTCTTGTATCTTGTACTTCTTGGAGTACTTGAGGCTCCTCCTCAATTCCAAGTACTATATCCATCACATCTTGGAGAACCAAGATTGATTCCATCCTCACTTTCCAAATAGAATAATTGGAAGTGTTCAATCTCTCTCCTTGCTCCAAGAGAAAGGATCCCATGGATGCCATAATCACTAGAGAAATTGACTTGTGAAGGACACAAAAAACAAGTACAAATGTTGCTTCTATCTCAAAGAATACTTTGATAATGGTGTCCAACCAAATCAATTGAGATCTTTTCAAAAAAGAGACAAAATAAGATTTTGATTCACTTTCTTCTAAGCACGTGTGGAAGACTCAAAGATGTCTTAAAAGTCACAAATATACTTGATTTGCATGAAACTATGAGGCCTTGGACTCAAAATCTCACCAAGTCAAGATTGACAAGCTAGAACACGAATTTTTTGATCAAATAAGCTTTATGTGAGTCAAACTTGATGTGTCCAACTAGGCTAGGTGCCCTACCTACCTTGATTAAAATGGCTATAACTTCCACTAGACACATCCAATTGAGTGAAACAAGTTGCAACACAAACTAGACTTCACTAGCTTTCTAGCAAGCTATCATACTCCAAATTTGGATCAACCTTGGAGATGCACCACAAACTTAAAGTGGACTGATCTCACATGTGTCCGAGTACTGATTTTCGTACAGTACCAGGCTGGATCCAAACAAAATGATTTAGGCCCCTTTTGATCCAAAAAATCCCATGATAGAAATCGAGATGCAACTACACCCTCCAAAACTTGATTTCTAGCCAAAATCACTACACATATGACAGATGCAAATCAATCTTAGGTAGGCTCTAATATCATGTGTACTTTTCACACGTGTGAGGACTTCTCAAAGCATGTGAATGATCTCCTAAGATGTGTGTGATTGCACACAGATCAATGAGATACAACAAGCATACAAGCTCAAAATCTAAGGCAAGAGCACTTTGTACATGCATCAATCATCAATCATTCGTCACTCATAATGAAAGGACACTTTCCATGAAAAAAACTAAATATAGATTTGGCTGGCTCTCGAGTAGAGAGAGAATACATGTAGCTTTTGAGTAGAGAGAGAATGTAAGAAAATGCTAAGTGCTGGAGCTTGGTGCATCAAGATCTTGCTACAAAAAACTAAGTATGGACTCTCCTACACTCTCACTAGTAGTAGCTCGATATCCAAGAGTGTGGAATGAAGCACTTTGATTGGACCCCTAAGATCACCACCTCTTACAATGATTGGACCTCCTATTTGACACCTCTTACAATGATTGAACCATTTTGGTGCACCTCACAATGTGATTGGTCCATATTGACAAATAGAATCAAGAGGTGATATGTCACCCACCTTTTAGCATCAAGCCAAGTGTCACTAGCCTACATTACCACAAGCTAATCCACTTCCAAAATTGGCCTAATCACTTAACTACATGTGTACAATGCGTGGTTTTGAAAGAGGACCCCCAAAGCCTCAAGATAGATGACTTTCACAATTTCACATAAGAGAGAAACTTAAAGTATGGGGTATATTAGCTACATCAATTGCAGACCATGCATGAGAAAATGAAAATGAAACTTTTGGTAATAAGGGTGTCCTCTCTCTCCTAACCTCTTCAATATTTGTATTGATGATGTGGTATTATTAGCCACCAACAAAAATCATCTCCGAAAGCATTTGCACGCACTGAGCAGATTCTGTCAACACTCTAGTATTGAAGTTAATGTAAGCAAAACTAAGCCAGTGGTGATTGGCTCACTAGTCAAACAAGAGTAAAATTCATTTGGAAGGACTTTGAAACAGTCTCATAATATAGACACCTCAATTAGAAATAAAAAATAATTACATGTCGAACATAAGTATTGATAAGGAGCTTTGAAGGCCCTCTTTCTCATGAAAAACAACTATCGATAAATCCTTTACGGAATAGAAAGATGAGAAGTTCTCTCACCATAATCTCAGTCTAATCTGTAATCCTAAAAAAAAGTACAAAAGGGATTTTTGACAGGAGTTGAGTTAAAGTGCATATCCCCTAGCCAATCTTGCTTGGCTTTTTATACTTTCAAGGGGAGGCCCCATGCTTATACATAGATTATACATAAACAAGACCAAAAGGCTTAATCTAACTAAGCATGCTCTATTCCAAGAGGATGCAAGATACACTAGAGATAGAAAGGTACAAAGAAGGCATCATCTAGTTAGATAGATTGGGAATGGGGAGAGGAAACCTTCCAAAAGGAAACAAGGTAATTGATACACCACGAGAATCTTTGCCTTACACAAGGCATTCAAATCCTTAACAAATTAAAAACATTTACGTCAATCTTTGTGGTAGGAAATAATGATCAATGTGGATGCAATGGTAAGTTATTAACTTCATGTTAATGTTAACACGAGGTGTAAAAAATTGAGACAATTTTGGGTCCCTTTCAAAAACTTTGAGCACCTAAAAGTCAACACCATACAAAATTTTATGGCTTCCTAGTTTACTATACATGGTATACTCAAACGTAAAATCTACCACTCAAAATTTTGGTTTCTAGAAACAAGGATTTTATAGACTAGATTTAATTGGTCAAAGTTCAAGATCCCCTTTCTTCCAAGGAATGTTCCTCTGAGATAATTTTTTGCTCAAAATCGACACCATGATTTTTGTAATTCAATATCTCAGAAGGTACATATGGAATATTTGTCTAGAATTTCTTTTTGTTCATATTTTGTGTTTGACGAAGAATAGCAGTTGACCAAAAACTTTTCTGATAAATTGTTTGTAGGGTAGAGCATGCAGTTGGGGAATATCACTAAAATGTTCTAGAATTGTAAGTGGAAACATTATTTTATTAAAAACACAGACTTGTTTTAAAGGATGCTACAACAAAAAATTGTCCCTTAGAATTAGCAAATCCTCTATTTTAGGTCCTAACAAAAAAATGGTGTCAAAACAATCTGTTTTCCATTAGGTTAACTTTGAATGACTCAATTTAACCTGATAAAGTCTAATGCAAATTGGCCCTCAAGTCTTTTTTTACTAACAAAGTTGATGGTAAAACGCCTAATGCTGTGAGGCTTTTTTTAGTTAGTGCCTCCTAGAAAAGATTTTCTGCTCTAGGTACTAATCTATTATATGGGCTTTCTTTCATTTAATTATTATATTTTTCCTGCAAGTATTGCATCGAACTTCAATTGCACTGATATATCATGAAGACATCTTTGAGTATCTACAATGCTGGTACATAGCAAGCTTTTGAAAACTCTTCGAGCTTTGTAAGGACATATAACATCAGTAGGTCGGATTTCCCACACTCCCTTTTACTCAGGAAAATCTTCACCTCAAAAATGTCCAATCAGGATGAAACATATCCACACCCAATGGATTTAATTCAACTGTATCAACTCTGTCAACAGTTTTTGGTGTCCCTTAAACAGTTTAACAATGAGAATAATGAAATTTTGTACATAACAACAAGAACATATAGTGCTACAGATACATTAGATGAGTCTTCAGAATTGTGTTCCTCCTTTGATAGTCACAGCCATTTTGAGAACTTTGACTGTCAGTCAAAAATTTCTTGAGCTTCAATGATACTATGCTGGCTGCATACAAATTACCACAAAAGTAATGTTAAGGGAAAGGGCATAACAAGCTGTGAAGAAGAATGGAAGTGACTTCAACAGACTAACCTTTTTCAGACAAACTTACTGATCATCTTTGTAAACACGATAGTATCGTTCCGTAAGTTGCCTCTGTCCTATGAGTTGTGCAAATCGTTCATCATGGGTGATGACAATCAGCTGGAAGTTCTCTTGGCCTCTGCGGTCCTCCATAATCCTGGATGAACACATTTTAAATCATTAAAATGGAAAAAATGAGAAAAAGCAATTTCCAAGTGGTGTTAGACAACTAGCTGATTTACACAATACGAAGAAAACTAACACCACACACTATGTACTTGTGTGGATTCATTCTGCAGATCAAGTTCTCAAGAGAAGTACCGCAAAAGAGCAGCAGCAAGACTTTCAGCATTTGGTGAATCCAAGTTTGTAGTGGGTTCATCAAGAGCCAAGATTCCACAATTGAGACAGAAGGTTTCAGCCAAAGCCAACCTTATTATCAGTGAAGCAAGTACCTACAAATAGACATTGTACAGATTCAGACTACAGTATGTAAGTAACAATACTATACAAAAGCATATTATGTCCAGCATGAGGAAAACCTTTTGACCAGCACTGCAGCGACCACGCATATCTAATTCTGCATCCCCAGTACGCATCACAACCTGTCCAGCCAAATAAGGAACATAAACTAATAAATTACTACTTAAAAACTTCAGAAACACTGATGGACAAAGAGGCATTGCGGATCAGCTTTTTCATTCTTACTCGGTAGCTGTAGGACCGTGCTCCTGCACTTTCTGCATCTGCACGTATTTCGATCGAATCAATATCATGTCCCCTGTATGTTTGCTGCCAAATTTCTTTGATGATCTTATTAATTTCTTCCATTTTCATTGTGTGAAATCTCATGAGGGCCCTGCAGTGTAAAAACCAGAAAAGTCGTTTACTTTCTGTGATTAGACAATTCCACAATCCAATTCTTAAGTAGTCTGGAAGGGCGCCTCAGGCACGGGATATATTTCACTTGTCCATCCCTATAACAACAATGGTGTAGACTCTATGGCAGGCAAGGCAACGCACCAAAAGAGAGAGAGAGGGGTCAGGAAAAAAAATTCAGCACATAGACACGACAGGAAATTGCTCTGATACCATGTTATACATATTGGCATCAAATGAAGAACAAAAGTAGCAAACAAAATCCACAAAGCATTCTCCAACTAAAGAAAAAGGCTGTCTACAGCTTGGGCCTTCAACCAAGATCACTCCCTTAAAAAGACCTCAAGAACCCAAAATGAATAGTCTGAGAAATGAGTCTTTCGGTTCCTATTTATTCTAGCTAGGAATCCTAGAAGCTCCATAGGACACAAAATTAGTTATCTCCAAAAATGCACCACTTTCAGGACCATTAAAACTAGCTGTGCTTCCAACTTGGAAGGACGCACAAAAATCGTAAAATGGTAAAATAATAGTTGCAATTTATGTATAGAGAGAAGTATGAAACTGTTTCCATAACACTTTCTCTCCATATCGTTTGGAATTGTTTTCATAACACTTTCTATCCATATTATCTGCTAATTCCCCTTCCTCCTCTTTTCTTCAGCTCCTTCCCTATCCCACAGCTGGCACCCTGGCCACCCCAAACATCCCGCTTTTTTCTCACTCTCCTGTACCACAAGGATGAAAAGTTACCTAAACTCGAAACTAAAAAATAAGCCCAATGTAAGGTTAATTATAGGCCCCCAATGTCATGCATCATGCCTCATCTACATGCTTGGGCTCCATTCCAGTGACCAAGTGGAAGAAGGGACCGCAAAAAAAAAGGTGCATGCACGTGCAGAGTTTGATACCTGTCTCATATGGTTAAACTTTAAACGTTGAAAAAAAGATCCAAGAGTACATAATACCAATACAACCATTTTCAAGGTCAACAAAAAAGATAACTGTCAGCAGATTGATTAGGAGAGTCCATACCTGTCCAGTGCATTGTAGTACTTGTCCAGATCCTTGTTAGCCATTTCCGTTGTCTACAGAGATATTCAAGTGATAACTTATTACACTATGGTGAAAAATATATCAGAAGACATACAACAGCATGGAGATTCTATTATCTAACAGCAAAATAAGCATAGAATTACGAAGTAGCAAAATATGAGAATGTGAAACAATGACTTTTCTTCTCCAGCTGATGCAGATTACAATATATTGGAATGAAACTTCAAATAGACATGTTACCAATATACTTAAGTTTTTAGTGTTTCAAAATGTAGAAATTTTTGCATCTGCCTTTTCTGGTTTGAACAGGAAGTTTAGATCTCGACAACAAACCTTAAGTTGGATGAGTTGGGCACGATAACGTTTATTGATGTCCTTGAATTGCGGCTGCTTGAGCTCCAATTTGTTCTTTGCAACATTACTCTCATACACAGCAAGAGTACCTTGATTTCTGTTTAGCTATGCAAAAAGTAGTACAAGTGTATCAAGAAAAATGTCAAATGTTGAATCAGCAAAAAGTAATACAGAACTGAGTTGAATACTTGAATCTCTTTCTAAATTATGCACTTCCCCTATCGTAGTTCATATGTGGTTACAGCGTGCTATTCTTGAGTAGATTTTGCAAATCAAATCACTAGCATCTTCCATTGACATAGCTTTCTACAAGTGAAGCATAAACAAAAATAATTATTGCATACAAAGCAAGCACATACTTATGATGTCCTAACATTAAGAACCTCTTAAGCTGTATTGGCACTTGGGACTTCATAATTTGAGTTTTCTAACTTGATTATGAAATCGATTCAATACACTTGACCAGGTAACCTTCTGATTAGGGCACAGAACTCTAAACGATTCTAGTAACCTGATTTTGGAACACCCTTCAAGTAAAAAGTTTCTAGAGCTTTCCAAGCACTGAAAGATCATTTCTTTCACATGGTAAGACATGGTATACTCTAAACAGCATCCCATTTCTTTCATTTAATAGCTTTTCTAATTGGGGTTTGTGAGCTCCTTTTTGGGCTGCAGAGTTTCTTAGTGGGAAGGCTTCCAAGGTGGCCTCGTGTCATTTGTAAAGTGGCACTGTAAGAGAATTATCATGTTTTCACAACTTCCTGTGCCCTTATTATCATGTCAAAAAGTTGGGAATATGGTGAGTTGATGTCATTTACTAAGCATGCTAGCTACAAGGGGAGTCTAAGTCAGTATTAGACATGGTAAAGTTTTCATGTTTGCTATCAGCTCCACTCACATTCGTTATTCTGGCCCTCAAGCACAAGATTTGCGGATAGATCATTCAGCATTTAAAATTGCTGCCAGTAATATTCGATTTCCTAAGTTATTATTCTCTGTATGTCGTTCAATAATTTGTCATAATCACTGGCATTTTCAGCTTGTTTCATCATCTAGTTTTGTTCTTTTGCGATTGTCTTGACTGCTACTTGTTCATGATGAGTATGCTTGCTTTCTATATGTAAAAGAGACCAATTTCCGCTTTCTGTATCTGTACTTTGCAGTGCTGTTCCTCACTCATGTAGTTCTGAACAAATGCAAAAAATAATTGCAGTAAAGTACTCCCTATCCAGACTATCAGCCTCTCTTACATACCACTATACCAGCAACCCAGAACAGAGCTTTGCATACATGTGCTAACACATCATGTTTACAAATGCTGAGCAAATCTTCTTTGAACGAACAGTGTATGGTTCATCTAAGTTATGAACATTAATAAGACAGTAGAAATAGCCATAGGTTAAATTTGGAAATGTCCTGAAGACTGTAGCACCAACAGATTTTGTGTGATAGTAGAAAGATAAAAATAAAGTATCAGTGGTTTAAACAGAAACCATTTTCACCTCATTCAGTGCAGTCTGCTTATCTGCTAGAACCTTCTTCAGATCAGCCTCCAACGTTGTGAGCTCTCCAATTGTAATGGCTTGCTCTTCTATAGCTTCAATTTCTCTTTCAAGCTGTTTTTCCTCTGCTAAAGTTTTTCGATAATTGATGTTGTCATCTATATTTCTTTTCACCTGATCTTGGCTCCTAAGAAGTTCATGACTTTTGCTCAACTCTGATGAAAGCAGATCCTTTCTTCTTTCTAGATCCTTTATCTGAGAACTATACTGTGAAAGTTTATCATTTACCATCTTCAACTTCTCAATCTTCCCAGATCCTAAAAATCTGTTGCATTTACGAAGGAGATTAAATCAGAAAGATAAAAACAAAAGCTTTCAATTTCTGCATGATACAAATGTCATCTATCATGATCTTACACAATGATATATGAAATTGAAAGCTTCAGAGAGCTTACTGTTGAATCTTTGTGAAAAATGATCCTAGTTTGTCTAATTCTTGTTTGAACTCGTTTTGCCTCCTCATGAGGCCTTCTTCTTCTTCTTGCATTTTGGCTTTGAAAGTATTATGTTCTCGCAAAAGCATTTCTTCTTCTTTCATTGAAGGGGCAAGGGCCCCTGACTCTGCCTGTAGACAGTAGACTCAAGGTTAGTACACTCAAATCTAAAAAAGTCAAGCAGATGGATAAAAAAATTGTGCATCATAAGAGCAACTCAAATTCTAAGGTAAGAATTCCAGTCCTCACTAGCGAATAATCATTCCAATTCAGAAAGACACACATTACAAAAAGTTTAAATCACAAGTTTCAGATTACATTGACTGCATCAAGAAGCTCAAAGCAGTGAGCACAGGCCAAGCGCAAGAGTGCCTACTATGAGCACCATTCTGGATCTCCTGAGATGTATTGCACCATGTCTAAATGAGATCCACTTTTATCACATCTAGTATATTTGAATTTGAGTCACAATGATGGTGTGTAATGTACATTGTCTCTTTCAGAACTCAGTTATGTGTGTGTTTGTGTATGCATTCATAAAGGCATCCTATATGTACATACATTATCAAAATGTGGTTGGTAAATTTCAGTTATAGTGTGCAACATCAGTGTGCATCATGTTATCTAGGGTTTCATCCTACTCCTAGTAACTAGAGAAAAGCTTTAATCTGCCTCAAAAGTATTGGATGCAGCAAATAAAAGAGCATACCGCATTAAGTTAGCTGTAAGTCCCAATAAATGTTATATTTCCTGTTACAGAGGCAAATTCAACTCTCACATAATGCAACACTTACGTATGTCATTCGATAGTCATATTGGCAATTTTCTGCACCTAATAGACCTGATTAACATTTCTATCTATTTACTCTCATCCCATAAGGTGCCAAATTTGTTGCTATGCTACCATATCCTAAGTCTTTACCTTTGTTATCTCGACTCATTCCAAACATCCATACAGCTAACCCTACTTCAGAAGTCAAGATGTCCAAGCTGAGTTTCTCATGAATGCCCATGAGATAAGTTCACCAACTCTTATGAACCATAGAAACTATTGAAGGAAAAAAATGATGAAGCAATCATGATTAGCCAGGTCTTACCTAAACTATAAGTGACAGAATTAAACTAATGCATGAACAAATTCTACAGACATTATGTATGAGTGTGTCCAAATAGGATACACCCAGAGATATCCAGTAGCGTTTTATTCAAAAAAAACTTTCACAGGAATACAAATGGGGAGAAGAACACAGAAACGGAGAGGGAGCTGGCAGTTGATGCAGCCAAAAAGGGGAGAGAAGACGAGCCAGTGGAACATGTCAAACTCCAATCTGAAAAACAAACATAGCTACTAAGCACAACTGATTTGTCACATAAAAAATGATTGGTATGCCTCCAATCCTTAAGCACCCCTTGACCCTGACCCTTCCCTAACATCGACACATGGCAAACTCTATGCTCAGCTGCCACTTGTCACTTGGCAATACCCATAAAGGCAAGCAAGTAGGACCATCCCACAAGTGTCATTCATCGACTGGGCCAAAAGCCCCGATGAGCGATATGACATTTGTCATGTTGATCGGTCAACTCTCCCATGATTTAGGACATCAGTCCAGCAAGTCCTAATTTGAGACCCAGTACCCCCATGCAAAAGGTAAGCATGACTCAAAGTCCGTTTTGACTTACAATGTAATCACAAAGGTCACCACGGGCCAGTGCCAAGCCAATTGATAATTACAAATATACAATAAACTGTCATAAATATTTACAAGCTGGACAGGGTTTTAAAGCATCTAACAGACCAGGCATAAGCAATTGGTGGAAGTGTAGGGATAGCAGCAGCCTGGGAGACACAGGAGAAGGGAAGTTGCAGAAATGAAATTAGAGTTGAGTGAACGTCCCTAGCAGCAGGAGGAGGAGATTGTGAAGTAGGTATATGTGAAGGGCATGAGTAACAAAACAGATCAAGGCTCTAGCAGGTGGAAGAAGCTAGAAGAGTGAAAGAAGTAAAGCGAAGGTGCAGGGAGCAGGAAGACGGGCACTGTGGAAACCATTTCGTTAGAGGAACATGCTTTTTTTTAAAACTAAAAACTATGTTCCTTACTTTCCTGAATTTCTCATCAAAAGGTATAATTTTTCTATAGATATTTGTGTATAAAGAAAACCTGCATTCAAAATGGGAATCGTAGTGCTGGATTTGGTTCACCACTTCAAAGAAACTAGTTATCAAACTTTAAAAAAGATACACCTGATGACAAATTCAAGAAAAAAGAAAGAAAAGTTGCACGGATTTTACTTCCTCACATATGCCTACCAAGAGCATGTACCTGAATGTCAACATCTATTTGTACCATCTGTTCTTCAAGCCGCTTGTGTTCATCCTTCCAGCTATTCAGTGTTGTTAATTTGTTCAAAGCATTCATTTTCTCCTCTCTTGCCACATGCCATCGTAAAGATCGAGCAGACCAATCATCCTTAAGGTGCATTTGCTCTTCATTCAGTTTCTCTAATGCCCTATCTAAATCTCCACTGAATGAAAAAAGACCACCAGACCAGCAAGAAATTGTGTCAAAAAACTCTCCCTCAGTTTTCAGTATTACCAGATCTAGAAGAGATCCCAAGGGCAAAGATGATTTTGCTTGACAGAATCTGACTGCAGATCATCTAGGAAAATTGAATTTTTACCCCTAGTAATGAAAAGAAAAGAACTCATTGAATAGTCATAGGCAATTTGGGACATACAGTTTTTCTTCCAAACCAGCTAGTTCTGATTGAATATCGTCAGCTGTACGTAGACACTGTGATTGGGTATTGAGCTTGTATTCCTGCTCTTCAACTTCCGACCGCAGATTTTGGACTTCGCGACGTAAACGGTCAGCTGTTTCTGAGGGGGCCTTCAGTTCTTCAGCAGCTTCAAGCTCCGCTTTTGATTGTGCAAGAAGACCCAATATCTAACACAAAGTAGTTACTTGATGTATCAGCATGAGAACTCCTTGACAGAAATCTTACATAAAAAAATGGAAAACAAAACTAAAGCATAAATAAGGCAACCAAATACCTTTCTGCTTTCTATTCAAGAGTTTGCCATCACTATTAGGTCAATAAAGAGATCAGAACCCAGAAATAGAAAGCCAAAAAAATCATTAGTGTGTTCCTACATAATTGGCATACTGGGGAACGTACTAAACATGGGATAACCACAAAATAGCTGTGAAAAGTTTTGGTTCCAGATCATTGTACAAGATGCTTCAGCATGAGCAAAGTTATTACAGCCTTACCCACTGAAAATGTTACAATAGCTGATGTTAATGTCCTAATTTTTGTTTGAACCCGCTAAAGTGACTTCTAAATCTGAGAGCTCTAATGGATAATATCTCCAAAATCTCAGAATCCTGCAATTTGTACTGAAAAACATATTTGCAACTACCAGAATATTTTCCGCGTAAGGAGCATAGAGATATAAGTCTATCATCTAGAATTTTTCACTCAAAGGTCAAAAGGCTAACAACTCTACAGTTGACTGGTAAATAACCACATTCAATAATTTTCTTGGCTTCTTCACAGCATCAACAGGCTGAAATATGAGTAGCTATAAAAATAAAGCACCTGTCCCATACAGCTCATTTTCAATGGTGCCAGAAATTTTGCATCATCTATTTTAAAGATTTTGATTCTTGATAGGAATCTATTATCCAAGTACACCAGATAGAAACATTCATTCACACTAGCATGCTTAGAGTTATCAGAAAAAAACAGCTGCAAAAAGTACTCTGAAGAGAAGCAATCTCACTGTAAATGTATTTTCGCAGTTACTGGAATACAGCCACAAGAAAGGAGAGTTCCACTCATGGACTCACGCTCTTAGAAAGTGGTTCACAAAGGTGCATCATATTCCAACATTGCTTTCTCCGGTGCATCACAATACCTTGCTTTGAATATTGGGTGTTTCATCTAAAGACCTTTCTCAGGGAGAATAACATAAAACTACAAGGAAACCTACATGCGAAGTAGTAAAAGGTGTTGATAAAGATAGTGACATAGTTTTCAAATAGCTCAACTAGGATACAGTTGCTTATTTCCTCAAAAAAGGTTCATACAGAAATGTCTCCGAACCCCATGATGCAAAAAACATTGGAAAATGAGGGCCACGGCCTAAATACAAGATCAGAGCAAATGCCCCATGCAGTACATTTGCAAGAATACCAACAACAAGCAGAAATACCATATTCAGAGACCACTGAAAAAACAAGATACGCCAAAAATGACATTCATTCAACATTGCAATATCATATGTTTGATATAACACCATGAAAATGGATAGTAGTTACAACAAGATATACATGATGCAATGAAATATCTTATCTATCATTTTTCAGCTAACCTTAAAGCCACAACATCAACCTTGTGGGAATAGTGAAACATACATAGGGTTATTCTTTGAGCAAAAGTATTGACCTTAGGCGAAAAATGAATTATGTTACAACAAAGCTTCCAAGGGAAAATTTTACTCTCAGCATCCTTTCTGAAGAGCATTCATCTGCTTTGTGGAATATCTATATAGTGGCAATGCAAGATTCGTCAATTGAAACCACTTAATAAACGCAACCTTAGTATCAGATCTTCACATAGAAAACTTTTCATCAATAAAAAACAAACATGGATGAATTATGACGTGAGAAATCACATAACATTTTATCCTAACCAAAAGTCAGTCTCTGCTTTTTGAAAACGGGAGGAATAGGTTGTTACATCGTCACGATCTTCCATGCGATTTTGAAAATCAATCTTGTACTTCTCCTCAAGCTTCTCGGCAGCAGGCAGCAAATCGCTGGTAATCTTCTGGTACTCCTCATAAATGGGGCGCAACTTCTCCAGGTATTGAACTTTTGTGTCTGCAACAGAAAACTGTGATGCTAACTCTCGAAGGCGCTCTCCAGTGCTGGAACTCTTCATCCTTTGCTGAAAGAGAATACCAATAATTAATGTGAGCCGATGCAAGCTATTTGTCAACCTAGATGGGAAGTATCAAAAAGGGTAAAATCAGAGGAGTAAGTTAGATCTCAGCAATTGAATAGTCTACATAGGATATCGCTAACACCAGCAGAATTGGGCTAATTGTGAAGGGCTGGAAGAAGACACAGATGGCAGCTGAGACTTGAGGAGACAGAAAGGAGAATCAAAAGCAGGTTCAACCCTTGTCATGACATTCCAAAACACTGACAAATTTTTTAAAAAAGTAGAACTTTGAAGCATATGAGACAATCTTTCCTAACGTGTCATTGTACCTTTTTAACAAACTCGTCCTCTTCCTCAGGAGTAAATGGACGTTCACAGCAAGGACAAGTATGACTTGCTCGTGCAACTCTCTCAAAAGGCTCAAACATTCTTCTCATGCCATCAGCCATGTCATGTTGACTGCACAACACGTAAGATATAAACATGCAATCAGGTATCTTGAAGTGAAGATATAAACATTTGACTTTACTCATATTTTGACTTTCTGCTTCAGTATGTTAACTCTTACAACATAGTGTCATGCACAACTTGATGCTAATAGATAGAATAAAGATCATGTCAACACAAAAGATGATGTTTAGGACCTCCTACAAAGGAACACTGCCACAGAATTCTCCCTCTCCCTCAAAGAAGCTCTCAGTCCCTATAATGATGAACTACCAAAATGAGAGGAGAAAATGTCTAATTATATGCTCATTTACAGCTGAATGCCCTACCAAAAGGTCAGGCTTCTAGGGAACTTATGTGTCTAGTCCTTGCTGAATGATTACCAGTTGGCAGTGATCAAACGGAACCAATTTAGTTAGGCACTCTAGCGGTCCGTGTGAATTACTAATGCCCTAAGTATAAAAACAACAGTATAAGCCCCGATCGCATGTCTGTAACTTTCTCCTTGTTATGGACATACTCTAAGAACCTTGTTATTCATTAGAATGTCTAAATTACTCTCAGCCACACAACATTCTTAATTACATAGTTCATTTAGGTTTGGTTTCTAGGGCCTTATTTTTGACAGCATGGGGCATAGGGCCAAGTGGTAGGCCCACGAGCTTCTTGGGACCCAGTGGTGTGATGATGGCCCCCCTACCCCTATTTTTCATTTTTCATGAAAGAACCTTTTAAGGACCTCGAGAAACACTGAAGTGAAGTAACTTGCAAATCAACCTACTGTTGATTGTTTTGGAGTTGCACTTGCAATCTTCTTGAGAGGAGGTTCTATGCTCCATCTTATGCTTGATGTAAATACAATGATCTCAATTGGAGATTATGTATGATTTTTCAGTTGACTGTCCATCATTTGCTTATGTGATGCTTTATGAGATATTGTGTTCATAACAATGGCATAACATGTTGCCGATCAGAAAAAACTTTGTACATGCTCCTCAGCGATGGGCCTCTGAAGGCCAAAATAGCGAATGGTGATGGAAAATTTTCTCCTCCATCACAAAGCCATGAAAATGGTCAGTACGCTGGAAAATGTGGAATACAGTGTTTTTCTTGCTGGGCAGTGCTAAATCCTTCAACATCCTGTAATCTTAATAATTGGTCTTCCACAGACTTATCAGGTTCATCATTTATCGTTGTTGGAGTTGGAAGTACTACCTCATCACTGATTATTACCCACTTTGTAAGAGAGCGAAAATCATCTATATGAATGGATAATTGCCATTTGACTTTATTCCTGCATCAGGGACCTACCATTCCATTGTTGAAGAAACACCCTAGTTTACACCATTTTCAACCAGCTTTGGTACCTTGGACCAGTTTCATAATTCGCTTTCTATAGTACATGCCTCATGTTAAAACAGATTTCCTACCATCCTTTGTGATGATATCCTAATGTCTTCACAGTACAGAAAGATCAGAGGCTATTTTGCTTCCTTTCAACTACACTTTGTATAGGATTGGTTGCTGCCAACTACATCATCGTGGACATTTTCACTTATTTCTTGGACCTATTTATAGTTTCTTGGTTGCTGTCTATCGCTTGCTACCAGCGACTACTTTACAGTTAGTATGCAGTCGTTTTATTGTTTTATTTTTTGATGTTTATACAGTGTCCCTTTATTCCATGTTCAGGATAGGATTGGCCTTGCTTTGGTATAATCTCTCCTTGCACCGCGGCTTTCCACGACCCTCTAACAACACGCGCGCTCTGCTAATGCACCCTACTTCATAATTTTACAGCATATGTTGCACTTTGGTTGCCCAGAAAAAAAGGTAACATAAAATTCTGGTGCCATCGTCAGGGAGGCGGTTGATTAGGAAAAACTCTTCACTTTTGAGGATTTTTTTGTTGTTGTTGCTACTACTTTTGGGTCGTAATCTTCTGTTTACATCATGTGTTCTACTCTGTTTATTTTGGTTAAAGTTGTGTTTTATTTACTCTTCACACTCCCAAGACTATTACTGAGAGTGTTTTAGACTATGTTGTGAGTGTTCTCAAACACTCGTGTCACCAGTCCAAATCGCATCTGCCAATAAGTTTTGGTTATGCAGAAACTTTTGGAGATGACATCTTGGACCAGATGGCTAAGTATCCATAGCAACAAGATGTTGCCTAGATGCTATAACCTATCAAGTCTCAGATTGATGACTTCACAATACAAGCAGATCTTTATAGTATTCCCATTGAGGTACAACGTCAGTTTTGGTGCAAAGTGGATTAAATCTTTAGGGCAGATGATTTTGAGTTCAACATCTTAGCATATCATCATTACTTCGAATTGGCAGCAACACACACCATAGTATGGACTCTATTGGACAAAATAATAGTCCAATTTATTATTGTATATTGTAAAGTTTAAAAGTCTAATTGCTCATTGAGTATGTACTTGCAGTATTGAATAGTGGTTGACGGACTTAAATGTGATCATTGGACCCAAAGGGTGGGTGCAGCCTCCAGTTTTGTATCTGCTTCATTTTCATTACAAGGAGAGTGGACATTGTAACGCATTGATGTCTTTTGTTCTCTCATGATCTAAGAATCTATTTCATTGTGCATGATAGTGGGATGATTGTTGCAACACTTCATAAGATTCCTGTGCATTAATCTGCTGAGATTCTAACATGGTATAAGAGCCATTCTTGATGGCAGCAGTCCTTGATTCCATGTGGAAAAGAGAGGAACTGAAATGCATTGCTTGGGGATCGTGAAGCGCACTCAATCACAGAAAAAATCCTACACAAGAGTGGTGCATTCTACTGCTCACAAACTAGCAATCTGATCAGTCTGATTTCAGACCAGACATGCACTACCTTACAGACCCCATTGGCTGTTGCAGAATCAGACCTGAAATACATGCTCAAAGGGCGCCGCTGCCCATTTGAAGCAGAGTTAAATCTTGTGGTGTGCATCCTTTTAAGGGCAATTAGCCAGATTAATATACAAGGTCTGTTTTGACAGTACATTTGCTGCAAACCAGTGTGGTTAGATCGGCCCTTTTACAGTTCGTGGAGGAAGATCGTTTGTTGCTTTCCATCAAATGTGAATCAATCTGCTTGTGTGGACCTGATGAATGAAGAATCGGTCATTGGGGTCTTGAGTGGCATTGTCTGAGGCTGTGAATTCAAAATCGTAGAGCTTGGGGCAGCCCGCTCTGGGAAAAGGCTGGCCAATGAAGGATCGCTAACATCCCATTGTAGACACGCACATGTATAAAGAAAAGCAATGAAAACCCATGTTAAGGTCCAAGGACATCTGTGATTTTGAGAGCAAAAGCAAGACATGTAGAATCTAGATGCTAGACTTGTAGATAGTAGTGATTACAACGATAAAAATGTCACACGAAACATTGAATGCAAAAGACGACTCTCGAGGAACTTGGAGGATATGCATGCAATGTCCTCAATCAATATATTGTGGCTATGCGTCAGAGTCCAAGTCTGAAACTTCACTTAAAACCTAGCTTAGCAATGTCGATCCTTGTTGATTTTCCCTGCATGTACAAACATCAGAGCACACGAAACATGGTGGAGCTGGCTACCTTGTCTCCTCCCAACCTTTGCTGCATAGATTATGATGAGGAATGCCTCTCTCTAGGCTCACTTATGCACAATCCTCAAGCACTCCTTAAACCTGATCTTTCCTAACGTCGCACATGGCCAATTCCATGCACAGTTGACACTTGCCACTTGGCAGTACCCTGATACATAGGGAAGTGAGTAGGATGACATGTGTCACTCATACACTGGACCAAGTGTCCCAGTGAGCATGTGACACGTGTCATGTTTGACCGGTCAACCCTGACATGTGCCACTCATTCACTGGACCAAGTGTCCTAGTGAGTGATGACACGTGTCCCGTTCACTAGTCAATTCCTACTTTTTAGGAGGTCAATCCAGCCACTCCTAATAAATGACCCAGTACCCCATGCCAAAGCTAACCACGACTCTTTGTGGTCCAATGCCAACTAATTACAGTTTATTTACAATTTACTTACAAAAGTCACCACAGGCTGGTGACTTAGCCATTTCAGTAATTACAATAATTACAAAACGTACATGTGTCCCTGAAAACTGTAAATAACCGGGACAAGGAGTGGGAGTAAAGATTTTATTGGCAAAATTTTTTTGCAGCTGGATGGCTGTGCACACTGGCGTGCACAGCCAGCCAGCTGCAAAAACATTTTGACAGCTCACTGTTAGGGCAGCGAGCTGCAAATTTTTTTACAGCTGCCTGCCCTGCACCGAGATGGTTCCCAGTCTTTAGGTGGAGAAGACTGTTGCTTGCTGAAAGGAGGAGGTACTATAGACTTTTAGGCACTTTGAGGAATTCCCACCGTAACAAGACTAGTAGGCCTAAAACCATATTGGGCAAAAGTTACATAGGATCATCTCATAGGTCCAATCCACACCAGAATGACTAGCACTAGTACTATCATGACATGAATGCATAATTTCCCTACACAGCTCTTTACTAACTGCAATGGGGAGTTTGCCATTTCCTTTCACTATACCATCTGCCATGGTATACTTCAGGCAAGTGTGAGCAAAGAGATCAAAGCTCTCCTTCTGAGACTCTACATGGCCAAGATTTTCCTCTCTCACAACCTCCTTACAATAAACAATGAGGATCCTCTTGCTGAATCTATTTGATCTCAACAATTAGGTCATTCTCTATGACCACAAAAGACATCTAATACAATATACGAGATAATGCATCGGGCAGACGATTTTCGATACCTTTTCTGTACCGAATTTCTATGTGGATTCCTGCATCAATTCAGCCCACCTGGCTAATTGCAAAAATACATAAAAATGTCATGGTCGGCGCATACAAACCCGCAACACAGAAATAATGCCTCAATTCTTTCAAAGCATGGACAATGGCATACAACTCTTTTGAGTAGGGTTGAGCTTCTCACTCAAAAAGGCCACTGGCCTACCCTCTTGCATCAGAATTTTCTCAATGATGACATCACTTGCATTCATTACTATGACAAATGGTTTCTGAGGGTCTACCATCTTTAATGTGACAAAGTCAGCCACAACTTATTTTAAAGCATTGAAACTTCATTGCTGAACTTCCGTCCACTTATTATTCTATAGCATCTCGGTCAAAGGTGCAGCCATGTGTGAACAACCCTTCACACCTTGCAATAAAACCCAAACAGTCCAAGAGAGCCTCTCAATACCATCAAGTCTGTAGGTACAGGCCACGGAACGAGAATAACGACTTTCTTGGTCTCGGTTTTATGCCTTCAGCTAACACGATAACACCCAAATACACTATCTTTTATTATCATTAGCAAACAAGATGTTATCCCTCTGAGTTGACAAAACAGTTCTAAGGTGAGTTATGTGCAACACGTCACCACAATTGTAAACCAAAACGTCATCCATAAATAGTCAGAGTACATTATTCATCAACATCATACATGTTGTTGGGGCATTAGTCAATCAAAGGCATAACCAAAAAGTTACAGTGACCGAAACAAGTTCTGAAGGCAGTCTTATGCACATGCACTTCACAAACTCTGAGTTACTAATATCCATTTTTCAAACAACTTTGCTAAAACAGTAGCACCATACAATACTAGATCATCAATATGCGGAATAGGATATCGCTGCTTGACAAACTCTTTGAACATTGGGCGTCCCATACCATCCTTTGCTCCTGGGGAGTTCAAACGTCGATAAGCCCACACACATACGCCATGACCCGTCTGTTGGTCTAGGTTCCTAGGTAAGTCAATTTGTTCTTGCCATATGTTACTTTTGGAATCAGCACTAAACATATCAAACAATAACAAAAACACATATACTTACAACGAACCCCCACATACTAAGTTGCCATGATCAAAGGTCCTGGAGGCACATTGGCAAAGTGAATGGATTCTACCATCGTGCTGGAACTCGCACACATGAGTACCCCAAGCGATGTAGAGTTTCCGTACTATGTGCCAACATATCCCAAGTACCACATCAAAACATGCCAAACACATTATCTTTATATCCAACTTCTTAACCTAACTTTGAATGGTTAATGGCATATCCACAACCTTGAAACCTTCCCCAATTGTACCCTTTCCATCAGCCCTCACGACTGTGTACTAGTACAGGGATGGTCGCATGCTCGCAGTCAACCTTTCAATCAAAGTCAAGTACGTTATGAGAGGACATAGTGTCAAGCAGAACACACATTCATACCACACAATTGTCCAATCATAACAATCAAGAAGTACCTGGAAATTGATACATGTATTTCAAATTCACAGAAATCAAGTATCCTTACACCATGCCACAGCAGTACACAACCAATCACAGGTTAATAGGGTGATTTCCACAAGAAGCTAAGGTCAAGATCGAAGCCCCTTTGCTCCCAGTTGTCAGCAGTGGTCCAGCAGCCTTCAAACCAGATTTTTGGGGCTCAAATCATCATATTTTCCAACTTGATTAATGCCCAAATCCTTTTTTTTATAGTGCAGCGCTGGCCTACAGCCTAGTTCTGGCTCCAATTTGTGATAAATTTCAAGTCCTATGTGTCCTTCAATCAGCGCTAGTCCTGTGGGCTTCAATCCTCAAATTCTTTGGCAGCCCTCTTCTCAGCAACCTCTACTCTGATACCAAATGTCAGACTCCAAATCTGAAACTTCACTTAAAACCTAGCTCAGCAATGTTGATCCCTGTCGATTTCCCTGCATGTACAAACATCACAAAACATGGTGGAGCTGGCTACCTTGTCTCCTCCCAACCTTTGTTGCATAGATTATGAGAAATGCCTCTCTCTAGGCTCACTTGTGCACAATCCTCAAGCACCCCTTAACCCTGACCTTTCCTAACGTCAACACATGGCCAATTCCATGCACAGTCGACACTTGCCACTTGGGAGTACCCTGACAGTACCCTAACACTTGCCACTTGGGAGTACCCTGACAGTGCTGACACATAGGCAAGTGAGTAGGATGAAATGTGTCACTCATACACTGGACCAAGTGTCCCAATGAGCATGTGACACGTGTCATGTTTGACCGGTCTACTTGACATGTGTCACTCATTCACTGGACCAAGTGTCCTAGTGAGCATATGACACATGTCCTGTTGACTAGTCAACTACTTTTTAGGAGGTCATTCCAACCACTCCTAATAAATGACCCAGTACCCCATGCCAAAGCTAAGCATGACTCTTTGAGGTCCAATGCCAACTAATTATAGTTTAATTACAATTTACTTACAAAAGTCACCACAGGCCGGTGACTTAGCCATTTTAGTAATTACAATAATTACAAAACGTACATGTGTCCCTGAAAACTGTAAATAATCGGGACAGGGAGTAAAGGCTCTAACAATATGTGTAGCACATGGAGTCCAAAAGATTTTAAGAGATGCCCCGTATAAAAGCAACATTCTCTACCATATCCCTCCAAGCAAGACTTTTTGCTAGATGAAGGGGAGGTCACAAAGGTAGAACAATCTCCTAATAGCCACATCAACTTTATCTGATTTGTTCCCAAATGAATTCACACAATAATCTCTACCCCTACCATCAGCCCTATCACCTCCAAAAGCAGAGGGACCAGCTACACTTGCACGTGCTAAATATGTGCTAGCCTTTGTCTCTGTCTGACCCTCACCACTCGTGAGAATTGAGGTGGATGCATGTCTAGCCAAAGCAGATGATCCTATTGTAACATACAAATCGGAAAAACATTTAATCTTTGCATTGTGCAAAATAAATCACAAGCCAAATTCAACTAATGACGTTGCAATGTGCACAAGTGAACATGCAAATTCAACATTCAAATTTTGAAAACAAAAGAGTAAGATCACAAGTACTACTTGTATGATGTTCACCCGCAGCTATCATTCCTCTCTCAGAATAGCTCCTGGTCTCGCAATCATGTTCAAGAGCCTTGGTGGTGCCATGGGCATAGTCCAATCTTGAAGCCATGCAAACTCAACAGATGTGCTTAAATATACATTGGGCCGTCTGTGTAGCTCATGTGAGAGTAATTGCATGTCCGTTGTTTTGTGCCTGAGCTACGTATGCCGAAACAACTATCACATGATCCCATATGATATCCCTAGCTCTCACCTTGGTCGTCTTCTTATATCTCATGAGTTCTCTTTCACACTTTCCCTCCTCGTCACTTCACCTCAAAATATGCCTCTTCTAGGTTCTAACTTCCAAGTTTTAAGTCCTAACCTGACTCTAACTTCAACTTCTAAGATCTTGCAAATGAAACACTTTTAGAAACTCTGCAATCTCCTCAAGTGTGTAGAACCAAGTGATTTCCCTGTACTGTCCTCCCACCACCTCTAGGTTGATTCTTGTAACTAATAAGTGCCATCAGCAATCTTCTCATAATCGTCAATGATGCCATACATCTAAAATGTTTTTTCTCGTTCATCTTGCCAATTCTCCACAACATCTACAGTTGTAACTGCAACTACACCAATGAACTCTAGCGACTTCAGAAGGTAGCTTTTGCCTCTTGTCCATTCATTTTACCTACCACTCACTATAAATAGGCTCTACAACAACTACAACAGTACCACTAACTCCCTAAAATGCATAGCCGCATCTGCTAGGATTCTACTTCAACATAACCGTCATAACATCAAGCTTGGCTGAAACTAATCTATCCTTTGAAAATCATAAGTGGAATCCATAATTGACAAAATTTAAGGTATAATGGTCTACGCTAACAATTTAAGCAGAACTTCAGTGAATACACGAAATAGAAAACCCAAAGCAACTACAAAAAACTTTCAATTGAAAATTGAACTTGAATTCTACCTTGGATTTGGAGTCAAGTCTATCTGGGCACATACTAAAGACCTAGGCTCTTTTGTATCCATGATTTTGCTTCCGCCCATTCTCCCCTTGTCAAATCATATATTTCAGAATGCAAGACTCTAAGGCCATAATCTGCCAACAAACTGTCTACAGTTAGCTCATACAATGGCACAGAACCTCCTAAGTAAGCCTGAAACTGGGTGCTAGCCCTCCTTTTCCAAATCATTGACTCTTCATCGATTTGCGACAAGCACAAGTCCTCCTGTAGGTGTGAAACTGGACACAGCTGGTACCATCGCACAGCTTGCATTATGTCTTCCACGTCATCTATGACAACTTGACTAACATTTTCACCGCTTCCACTACACCCCAAAACCTCGAATTGGTGAACGTAATCCTCAACCAAGTGACGCTCAATGGCCTTCCATTATGGCCTTTCATAACTATATCCAGGAACCTCCTTCTACACAACCTTCTTTGTGTACAAAATTTGACAAATTTTTCTCTCCAAATCTAACTCTAACTCTACCCTACATCCCAAATGCTAAGTCTAACTCCAAATCTAACTCCAACTCTGCTGGCTCTTCTTGACCCAAAAAAAATACTGCTTGCACTGAAATCTACACTTGGCCTAGAAATCGACTGTTTTGATACCAAATATCACTCAC
This sequence comes from Diphasiastrum complanatum, assembly GCA_029204225.1. Classification (NCBI taxonomy): domain Eukaryota; kingdom Viridiplantae; phylum Streptophyta; class Lycopodiopsida; order Lycopodiales; family Lycopodiaceae; genus Diphasiastrum; species Diphasiastrum complanatum. The sequence continues at coordinate 67,269,425 of CM055099.1, read as the reverse complement.
AAAACTAGAATAGACCAGAACAAGAAAAAAAGCTTTTACTCTAGTAATCTGTTGCGAAGTACATCACAGCAACATAGAGGAAAGTTTGATGCTAGTCTTCAACCAACTATTTGCTGCATGGGAACTAAATTGGAATAGGATCACATATCCAGATCCACGAGTACATGTAAACCATGGCACATCCTAAGACAACAAGTGGAGCACATCCAATTTAGCCACAAGCAATGCCACTTGTCAGTACCCTAACACATAGGCATAAAAGACAACAGTTGTCGAAACTGTCAAACAACATGTCCCTCATGTACTGGACAGATTGACCCATAAAGCACAGGACGTGTGTCCATTTCACCAATCAACCCTGAATTTCTAGGAGGCTGGTCAACAGACTCCATTTGAGACCTGATGCCCACTGACTAATGACAAGGACATCACCTTCAAACTAGTCACCTTGTATTATCAAACTACAGTTTGTCACTACAGACAGAGCCGTGATCAAGCCAATTCTAAAAATGATATTTGCAATTTTACAAGCTTACACATGCCAAGGAATAGCATATAATAAAATCTTAGCAGCATATAAGAGTAGTGCCCCAATTATAGATTGATACTTTCTTTGATCTCTTAACAACCTTGAGTAGGTTATATAGTCTAATTAAAACCTGGATCAAGGGCAGAGATATGCTGTAATGGATAATAGGCATGTCAAAAAGCATGGCCATGCAATGTCAATCTTTCAAATTATAAGGCAGAAAAGTCCAGCTTTTCTAGGCCAAGGGACACATGCATAACTTTTTTGGTACAAGCCCGATTTCCAACAAATAACTATGCAATAGTCATTTAAGTAGGGCGCACCTCCTCGGGAAGGATAGGCCTACTGAATCCCATAATGGCTCCCATCAACAACTTCTCCCACTCTCCTTCATAACTGAGAAAGCATGCAAGGGGGCACACGCTTTCCACGAGCAAGTAGGCTTGAAGGAAGCACTATTGAAGCTAGTTAAGGCAATGCATCTTGTGACTTGTTGATGCTAGATTGCTTCTTCCATGGCTTCCCCCTATCATATAATAAGTATCTCAAAGACTCTCGAAACACATTCTAGATTAGGGCAATGCATTGTTCTAAAAATGTGACTCACTGACACTAATCATACAAGACTATGTATAGCTTGATAAAATAACATAACTTTATTCATTATAAGAATTCTTTTGAAAGTTTCCTGGTAATTAAACCATTGAATTCGATAAATCTTAAAAGTAGCTCATGAACAAAATTTTATGAATACCTCTAATAACTGCACATTGCATATAGTCTCTTAACTAGACTAATCAAATCCTTGTCAATGGCTTTTCTACCCCTCTTTCTTTCAATGTCATTGCATGGCTTTAGACTTAAGAAACTACGTGGCAGAGTGCTCTATTTCTAAAGATCTTTCATTACCTTGGAAAACCTCGCATAACAAGCAATTACCAAGGCTGCCTTTCTCAATAGCTACACAGTATCAAGATTGATAGCTAATCAAACACACTTAATAATAGGCATAGATAAATGGCATGCTCATCCATCAGGCTGATAAGCACCAATCAAAACCAGAGCTAAACGAAAGCAATTATTAAGTACCTTGAAAGAAACACTAAGTCTAATCTATTATATGCCTCTTTTAAGTAGCACCAAATTTACATGTAAAGAAAAACAACTTGCTTTTTGAGCAAAGGTCCATTCAAAAAATCTTGTAGAGCTTTTAATGAAATTGAGAAAAGGTCCTACCTTCAGGTCCTTGCAATTTCATGATAGCACACATCTCGAGGACATGACAATTATCCTAAGGACTGTAATGTCATACGGTATACCTTTTTTTAACTTCCTTTTTTTCAATAGCTTCTTGGAACTGTGTTGGATATGCCTCAATGTCCACATCTAACTGAAGTATATTGCTTAGTCTACTGAGAAGGAGTCTCTTTTTTGCTGCAAGAAAACACAGACAAAATTTCAACAGAATGTCATGACAAGCTCAAGTTCCATCTAATCTAAGTAATGCTCAAGTCTAAATAAGGTTGTATACCCTATCTTTGTGGTAGAGTAGAAGCTCCATGATCACACAGAGAAATGTAACTCCCACATTAATGTTATCAGACAGAGTTAAAGTACCCCACATGGAATAAGACATCATATTGAAATGATTCATCCATCAAAACATGATCATTTATTTGATAAAAGAATTACATTCTTTTGTACAAATCATTTACTATGGTATTTTAAACAGTATTTGTGGTCTTCATGCTTGATATATTTCCTACGAGCTATCATGTTGAAATTTTTGAAAAAAAAACACTTTCTAATGATAAATGCATTTCACAAGCAAGAGAGCTACAGTTTTGTTGTAGAAGAATGAACTCTATAAGAAAATGTGTCACGTGCATTTTTCAAGTAGAATGACAATGGCCATGCCTTAAGAGACTTGATAGGGCACCATCCATGGAACTTGCAAAATGCAATGAAAAAACAAAGAGTCATTTGAGTACACAAATCATAAGAGAAAGGAGGTGGCAACATCAACCATTGACTAAATCCACAATCAAATGTTGAACAAACATAGACAGGATTTGACTAAAATGTGAATGCATTCTGAAGGTTTTATGGACATACGGTACGTTTAGGGTTGTAGGACAAATGGTTGTCTTATTCCCAGGCTGTGATTACCTTTGAAACCAACCATTATTGCAATCACACAATAATTACCTTTGGGAAACACATTGGGGTCCCATTTTTTGGCTTAATCATTTGGCCCCAATTTCATTGAATCGCAAATACAAAGTCCAAAGGACTACAAACATTCGTGTGATAGCTTATGACTTGGTTTCTTTATGAGCTCTTTGAAGGAGACTCGGTGCTCTTCCTTGTAGATGAGCGAATATTGACTATATTTTATGTTCTTTTAAGTATTCTTAGTTGAAACATGTTAATATCAATGATTCATCGAAACGCGTTTCAAACAAAGAAACGTGTTCGAAACGTCCCGTTCGAAATGATTGGGTACCTTCTATTGTGTACCTGCTAATAGCAATACCTGAAGGCAATTGTTACGAAACGACTGGGTACCTGCTAATCATGTACGAATGTAAGAATGTAATTCAATTTCACCAATTCAACACATCCAATTGTAAACGAATGGGTACCTGCTAATCATGTACCTATTAGAAGTAATAAATGATAATGTTAGTTTCCCATAGGTTACTTTGACCCAAAAGGTCGAGACTTAACCATGGGTTAGGTTTATTATTTAGACCATGTTAAGTCAGTTTTAGTTGAGTTGGACCCAATTTTGGTCCAATAATAATTCGTGGGTCCAAGTAAAGTCTAATTATGTTAAGGGACCCTATCTTGACTTTTGGGGGTGTCCTATAATTAGTAGTGGGTCTTGGAAGGTTCTAGAACTTAGGGTTTGGAAGAGTCTAGGCCCTTGAAATTTTAGACCATGTTAAGTCAGTTTTAGTTGAGTTGGACCCAATTTTGGTCCAATAATAATTCGTGGGTCCAAGTAAAGTCTAATTATGTTAAGGGACCCTATCTTGACTTTTGGGGGTGTCCTATAATTAGTAGTGGGTGTCTTGGAAGGTTCTAGAACTTAGGGTTTGGAAGCACGCCTGATAAGCTTTTCTTTGATTCACAAATGAAAAAATCTATGGCCATGTTGCCCACAGACCCAACAACCGTTAAGTTTTGCCTACTGGCGTCACAGCGTAACCACATTGGGTAGGTGATTCGGGTCTGCATAAGAATCAAAGATGGGAGCCTCCTCTGAGCCTGTTCACGTGATGATGCTCCACAGATGATTGGATGAGTAAAGAGTTATTTTCATCCAGGCTCTTTTCATTTATTTGTGGAAAATCTTTTAGTTGGGTTGTGCCAGCACCCACCAACTCGTATAGGTAGTAGTCTTGCACCAGAACAAACAAGGTCAAAGGGTGGCAGGCACATGCATTTGCTAAAGCTAAAGATGAACACATCAAACCAAGCTCTATTTGAAAGAGGGGCTGGGCCATCTTCCCAACTATCAAAATAATGGGAGGAACTAGCTTTCATTACTATTAGGTCCATAGCAGGCAAGCATCACATATTTATAAAAATACCTTGCAAAACCTTTGACCTAAACATACTCTCTTCAAAGAACAATCGAAGACTACTTGCATATCACACTTAAAAGACTTTTTGACAAGAGGGGCCATCTTCCCGACTATCGAAATAGTGGGAGGAACTAGCTTTTAGTACTATTAGGTCCATAGTAGGTAAGCATCAGATATTTATAAAAATGTCTCGCAAACCCTTTGACCTAAAATACCCTCTCCAAAGAAAAATCGAAGACTACTTGTATATCATACCAAATCATGGAGTCTATGTCATAAAGTTGATACTGCATCAAAAATTACTTTCTTGATTCAGAAGAAAAATGCAATACAAATACACTAGATAACATGAAAGTTTCTATGCAACAAATTTCATAGCTACACTAATAAACCATCCATGTCAATTCCACAGAATTCCAATCCCAGGTAAGCCATCCTAGCATTGATTTACAAGAGTGTTAGGTAGAAGAATACTATGAAGAACATGTCATAAACAATCACAAACCATCTTTATCTCGTTGATGCTTAGAGATGCTGCTCCTTGCTTCCTCCAACATGGATGATACCCTTGCTACCTCCTTCTCGGCCTCCAAAGATTTCTGGGATAACTTATCGTATCCCTCTTTACATTTACTGCGCAAGTGAAATACATCAACACCATACACATGTGCTATAAAACACAAAGAAAATTGAAAACCAACATCACTTCATAGCACATACTAGTCAACAAACAAATGTCGTGCTTAGATCAATATGTATAAAGGGCATTTATCTTCAATTGAGAACTATCATATTTATGTCACACCTTGAAACAAAAGTGAACTACCCTCAACCTCTGTGGTGGACTTCCAAGATCTACTAGCTTCTCTCTCTATATATATTACAAGTCATTTGGTTCATACTATAGGCATTACTAGGCCATACATATGGAGTGATTCGCATGCCATATGTAATCAATTGATTTTGAGATCTTCGCATATTACTTTGGCATACACATTCTAGTAGCTCCTTCAATATATGCACATTGTGGTATTCTTTTCAGCATTTCCGTTAAACTAGCATTGAGCACAGAGTCTTTTTAAGGAGGCAGAGTACAATGAAGGCTACAGAATCTACATATTGACAATATCAAAGACTGAAGCAGTGGCTACGTAAGATAAGAAACTAGTATGTTAGAAGCTTTAGCCTAAATTAGATTGTAGAAATATCCCCTGAAAATCAAGAATGTGTTGATTATGAAGCACTTGAAGGGATCAGGCCACAAACACTAGGCTTAAAAATCAATATCTCTCTCTCTCTCTCTCTCTCTCTCTCTCTCTCTCTCTCTCTCTCTCTCTCTCTCTCTCTCTCTCGCGCGCGCGCGCGATGGTGGTGTAGGGCGCTCCCCTCTCCCTCACTATGGCCCCTCCTCGCTCCAATGCTGCCCGCTGGCCATCGCGCTCCCCCCTACCCTCATGCTGCCTACTCCCCCCCCCTCGCGGATCTGCCTATCGCTAAGTTGCTGCCTACCCCTGATCTGCCTGCCACGATGCTGCCTACCCACCCTGCTACCCACGATACCCCCTCACTGATCTACCTACCCACGCTGCTACCCCCCCCCCCAGCTGATCTGTCTACCGCCCCCCCTCGCTGATCTGCCTTTGCCTACCCACGTTGCTGAGGTGGCAGCACTGCCTGCCACGCAGGCAGCGCTGCCTGCTGAGGTGGCACCTCCTCCTGCCACGCAGGCAGAGCAGTCTGCCTGCGTAGCAACAGATCCTGCCCGCTCGTGCCCGCCGATCCGACCGTTTTCTGCTCACCCTATTCCCAGCTCTATTCCCATCCTCCCCACCCTTTTTTCCTCTTGGCAGATCGATCAAATCAAGGCCGGTTTCAAGATCCTGTGACAAGAAATCTCACAGCTGAAAGGAACGGTTACCTCCTTGATCAATGAGAAGAACGTGTTGCAGTCCAAGGTCGCATAACTCGAACAATCCATCGGGATCAAGCAGGCTGCAACTTCGGAATCCACCACCAATATAATACGGGAGTTAGAAACCAGGATTAAGAAGCAGCAAAAAGAGGCCCGTTCTTGGGCATCAGTTCTGAAAAAAGGCACCAAACCAAGCACTCCCATCTCCTCGGTTATCTCAGCCACCATCTCGGAATAGAAATCTCGAGACCAAAAATCCCACAACATTAGAGTTCGCGGGATCCCGGATACATAGGATGCCTTGGCTGAAGCCAGACGCTTTCTCGACACCACTCTCGGGCACAGGACAGATGGGTTAGATACCGCATGGAGGACCACTAGAGATGCAGCCACACTCATTATCCGTTTCACTTCCCTAGAGAGTCGCCGAGATGCTTTGCGGTGCAGGGCTAAGCTACGCGGTACCACTATCTATATGGATGACGACCTCACATATATGCAGGTAGAGGAGAGGCGTAAGGCCTTTCAGGCAACCCGTGAGCTATGAGTCATTTATCGAGATGGACGGGTGCGCTTTCTTGATGGCGCCCCTAGCAACTCCCAGTGCTAGGGATTTGGGGTGCCCGGGGTTGGGAGCACCCCGGGGCCCCATCCACACCATCTTCGGATTGGAGTGTGGAATTGTGCTAGTATACACTCATTTTCTACAGCAGGGGCAATGTTTCGAGGGCTCGTTTCATACGTCGTTTCGAAACGCGTTCGAAACGCATTTGAAACCACTGGTTCTGGTTCGAAACGAGATTTTTTTTTAGGGTTTTTTTTTTTTTGAATGTGTTTTTGAGGGTTTACACATGTCATAGACAGTCCGGTAACAAGTAGATATATCCAATTTCATGAGAATGCTCTAGAGAATGCAATTCAAGAGGAGAAGCTGTAGTATCAAAATTCAATATGTGGTCACTGCCAACTAGTCATGACTCAGTGCTCACTTGACACTTTCCTCAGTCAATTATTGATATTGTCACCATTCATCATACATATTATAGTCTCAATTTTCAAACATCCAGGAACTTCCAAAAATTGTAAAGTTTAAACAGTAAAGTTACAAACTAATAACTATTATCTATAGAAGTTAGAACTTTCAACTTTCAACTTACTACTTACTACTTAGTACTTAGATGTTACTAGTTAGTACTTACAAGTTTGAAGTTACAAGTTACAACTTACAAATTACAAATTACAATGGACTGACCACTAACTTGGAAGTAACTTCAAGTTGGCAGTGGGCACTAAGTTCTAACTTCTAAGTAGTAAGTAGTAAGTTCTAACTAGTATTAAGTAACTACTAACAATTTTGAATTTACAAATCAGACTTCAGTGAATCAAAATTACAATTCAAGAGTCAAAAGTTTAAACTTTAAAGTTTAAAGTAAACTGTAAAAGCAATGATGCTATCATGCTGCATAAATGACAAGAGTGTCAAGCGTGGCCTCGGCCCTCAAGGCTCAAGCCTGAGGCCCCATGAGTCTAAAGTCAACTGTCATATGTAAACAGTAATATGTATAACTACTATGCTAGAGCCCTCAGCCTAGAGTATGCCACTAATAACTATCATCTATGATCTATGCTGAGCAGTGAATACTGAGCAGTGAGTGCCCCCCCCCAATGCCCATCCAGGCTCTAGCCTCTAGCTGCCCGCCTCGGACGCTGTCGTCGTGGAGGCACTGGCATGTCCTCAGGCTCAATGTCATCCTCCCCATCATCAGAGTCACCCTCATCCTCCTCATCCGATCCCTCACCCTCAGTGGCGGATTCCTCATCTGAGTCAGAGCTAGAGGGACTCTCAGAGGTGTCTGAGACTGCTGCATGGCTCGGGCCCTCTCCTGCGCTCCTGGTCCTGCGTGCTGCAGCTCGAGTGGTAGGCCCTGCGCAATGCACACAAGGAAATTGGAATCAGGACTTAGGCTCGACTCTCAAGTCTCAACATGTCATATTACTTTTAAGTTTTAACTTACAATTTACAAATTACAAATTAGTAATTACAATTTACAATCTAGTAATCTACTATCTAGTATTTCTACAAAATTTCAAAGTACTAAAAGCCTACTAATGTAACGCAGTGAATCGGGGAATTGGGCATCGAAATCAACCTGCAACTGCTAAGGCCTCCCCATGGAGTAGAGCATAGACATCCTCCTCCTCTTGTGATCTTGGTGGCAAGTCCGGAACCTTTGCCACATCGATCTCATCGGGATTAACCTATGAAAATTGAAATTAAACCAAGATTTCGATTCTCAATAGTAAGTACTAGTAAATGATTAAAAAAAAATAGCAAGTTTGAAATGTAAATGTTGAAACTTGAAACTTGAAGCCTGAAGGTTCTAACTTCTTAGTGTAGAGTCTAGACTTTACTATCTAGACAAATCATGATTCATGGTACATACTAGACTCTATAGAATTCAGATTAATGATTTAATCATGAATCATGATTCATTACCTGTATGGGCTCCCAAGTCTCTCTCAGCTTCTTCACAAGCCGTAGGTTGGCATGCACATACACCAACCTCTCCAGCTGCGCAGTAGAAAGTCTGTTCCTCCTCTTCGTATGAATCAGAGAGAAAACACTCCAATTTGTCTCACATGCAACTGCTGCGCAATCTTGTGAGAGGACGTGGATGGCAAGTTTCTGCAACTTGGGAACATCATTCCCATACTTCATCCACCATGAAACAGGGCGCAATTGCCCTTCCCTCAGCATAGCTGCACGACCGAAATCGAGGCGCTCGGTCCTGAACATTCAACATTCATCACCATTCAAATTTCAAAATATATTAGTAAATACTAAATGCTTACAAGTTACTACTATTAAGTTTTAACTAGCAGCTAGCTTAAGCCTTAGACTTCAAAGTTCATACATATTACATATACATACTACTGTCTACATAGATGAATACATATTACATACCTGGGTCCTGAATACATATTACAATTTACTAATTACATAGTACATACCTGAATAAATTCAAGTCATCCATGAGTGCATCCTGATCCCTGGGATCGGGATAGATAGAGGAGACGTAGGAATGCCATCCTTGCCTGAGCTCTCGATCATGGAATTGATCCTCCGTCCTCCATAGTGGATGAAGCAAGAAAGCCACGGCATGCAGAGGTTGATGGAACCACTGCCATCTGCCTAGAAATAGGCCCCTTACTTCTTCCAGCCTGCAAACAATCAGGACTCAGGAGTGAAGTTTGAGGCTTGAGCATTCAAGTCTCAAGATTCAAGAACTATTAAGTTTTAACTAAATTCTAATCATGAATGTCAATGAACATTGAAGATTTAAGAATCAACTTTGAAACTTTTAACGTAGTTACTAGACTCTAGTAATATACCTATCAGGAGCCATGGTGGTGCAACTCTGAAGCTGCTCTCCCAGCTTATCCATAAACTCATAAAGAAGGCCTAAGGGGGAACCCTCTCTATCAGTAAGGCGAAGCACACTATAGATAGGCTGCATGGATATGACAATGGAGCGTGCATCATCCCAAAATGAAGTCCCCATCACGATCGCCTCAAATCTCCTGGCCTTGGCCTCTCGTGATCGGCCCCACTCTGCCCAATGGGGTGAAACCAGTGTCATCCTCAAGCTTCCATGCACTTTTATGAGCCGCTCCAAAACAACGAGCATATAGGCAAACCTAGGATGAAAATCATGAAATAAGATTTGTAATTGGTCATAGCCTATAGGCAACAAGCAGGCTATACTATATAGCAAAATTCAAATTCTATGAGCACTGAAACTTGAAGCTAAAACAAAATTGCAATTTTCAAACAAGATTCAAGAATCACCTGTGCCTGAAGTAGTAGCAGGAGAGTCGTCCCTGATCTCGGCAATCCTCAGTGACTCTGGGGCCTGAGTGCAAATGGCGATCTCATATCCTCGAAGACGTAAAAGATGCGCCCTGATTCGAACGGGGCCACCTTCGTAAGTGTTCCCGCAATACTTGCAAGTCCACTTCTTCATGCCTGATGTGCCATAACCTGAATTAAGGGTGACGTGATCCCATAAGGGATCCCGCTGTCTGGGCATTGCTAATAGCTATCTAGTGTCAACAAAACAATAACTGTATTAAATTCAGATTCAAATTAAAAACTAATCCTAAATTCTAATTTCAAAACGGTAAACCTATGCTCTAAGTTCTAACCTCAATCTATCCCTATCCTCTCTCTCTCTAGACTCTCTCTCTCTCTCTCAATCTCACACACACACACACACATGTCACGACAGTCTCAAGACTCACACACACACACCACACAGTGCACACACACAAACACACAAACACAAGCACAGTTTAACACACCACCACACACACAAACACACAAACACACCACCACACTCAAAGTTGAAAGTTCACACACACACACACACTCCCTCTCTTTCACACACACATCACACACACACAAACACTCCCTCTTTTTCACACAAACACACACACACACACACACACACTCAATCTCTCTCTCTCTCTCTCTCTCTCTCTCTCTCTCTCTCTCTCTCTCTCTCTCTCTCTCTAGACTTTGATCCCATTTCTTCATACCTTCCGCATTATACCTCCTACCATTTCTGATCACTCCCTCCTACTTCTATCCCTTGGTCATCATAGTACCACAGTCACAACACACCGTCCCACTCATCACCATCGCCCGGTTTTCTCTCCATCTGGTTTTCCCCTCTACACCGAGTCCCTAGTTACTTTTCTCCAAGACTTCCCCTTCACCTCCTCAGTTGACCAACAAGCTATCTTTTTATCTCAATCTCTTTTGCAACCTGATTTCGTTGCAGCACTAGCGCTGCTTGCCACGCAGGCAGCACTCTTGCCTGAGAAGGATGCAGTGCTGCCTGCTTGTGCCGCCTACTATATCTGCCTCCCATGCTATTGTGGGTAATCTTGCAACGTTGTTTGCTTCTTCATCTTCTTCTTTGAACTCCACCCACACTGATCTGCCTTTTCCTACTGGCCTCCTCCCTACTCCAAACTGCCAAGAAACTGCAATACCTCCATCTACACCCATCCCATACACTCCTTCCCAATCAATTAGAGCTTTCATCTGATACCCATATTGCCCATAAAAAAAACCAAAAAATTAAAATAAAAAAACATGTTTCTGGAATTTTTTTGTATTTTTCAGAAACGCGTTTCTGAACCGCAAACAGGTGATTTTTGGGAAATCCACCTAAACTAACAATTGAGCATGGAATTATCAATTCTCTGGATCGAAACGGGAAAGTGTGTGAAAGAATAATTTTATGATCCTAATTGTTATGTCTATGAGATTGGTCCATGGATTTAGGATTGACAATAAAATATTAATTTTTCACAGTAACTTTTTTCGGACCCGTACCCGGTAAGCAGAAATTTGATTTCCTGGTACTGTGTTATTTAACCTCAGTTGCAGAGCATTGCGATCCGCTGCAAAAACAATCCGGATCGCACGTTGTGTGTGGAGGGATCCACAGCTAGTTGCAATCCAAATGACCAATGAATAGCAGCAGGCAGATACAAATGAAATGATTAGTCAATGTTATATCTGCAAATCTGTATCTGCAAAAACAATTTGCTTCAGTATATGATTTAAGTGACTAGCTCCTAGTCTCGGCCTCTGAGCTCACAACTGACTGAAGAATAGTACCATATAGCTTCGCCAGGACATGCCCGATCATGATGGTGTGGTAGTTACTTGGAATTATAGGGTCACCATTCTTATGGATGGGGTGGATGATGTTAGTGCACGAGGATGAAGGGAAACCGAAAACAACTGCGGAATTAAGAAGGGTGGCTATAGTAGGAGCAAGTACGTCCGAGGCACGGGAAAGGAGTTCCGATTCAAGGTCTTCAATATCTCTGGCCTTGTTGGATTTCATCTTCTTAGTGGCTGCAAGTACCATGTCAAATGTGAAGAAGGAGAACTCAGATGGTCGTGGAGATATAGAAATGGGTGTGTCGGTAGGGACGATATACAAGCTGGTCGCATAATCAGTCCAGATGCGGAGGTCCTCCAAGAGGGGTGGTGGGGAGCGAGGAATGAACTCGCGCCAAAAAGCGCCCAAAGAAGAACTGAAGAGAAGGTCAATAAGACTTCTCCCTTCAGTATCATCGTAGGAACGCTTCTTGCGACAGAGAACACGGCGGTAGGAATGTCGGGAAGATCGAAGCAGATGTGGAGCGTGGATACGTGAATAAGTAACTGACAATTGAAGGGAACGGCACTCGACATCATACCAAGGGGGGTGTAATGGTCGAGGTGTGCGTCGAATCTTTTGGGGATGGGGTTTTGTGGGAAGAGTGAGTGATGCAACCGTGTGGAGAGAGGTGGTGAGAAAAGAACCTGGGTGTGGACTGGACTGTCATGAGGAAAGGAGTGTAAAAGAAAGGCCAAGGACTGCCGGTAAAGTGGCATGTTCATAATATCTGGTGAGAGGTCCTGATATGGGGATCCAATACCCTCCGCAAAAGATGAGGACTCTAGTGGAAAGTAACATGTTGCAACAAAAAGATCTCTGTCCAAACCAATATCCTGACCCACAATGCGAGTCCATATGTAGCGAGCGTGCTCGTCATGTCGGATGAAGTCAATACTCGAATGGAAAGTCTCTCGGTACAGACATGCGACCCCACCTAAACCTCGGCCACTGGCAGATATAGTCTCTCGTCGGAATACTGAGTCCCATCTATATCCAAGAAAGGAAGGAAGTCCTCGCTCTGGGCTCTCGTGTGTCTCCATTATGAATAATATGTCTCTACCTGTGATAAAGTCAACCAAATCCCCTGTCGTGGAAGATGAATGTATGCCCGCACAATTCCATACTCCAATCCGAAGGTGGTGTGGATGGGGCCCCGGGGTTCTCCCAACCCCGGGCACCCCAAATCCCTAGCACTGGGAGCCGCTAGGAGCGCTATCAAAAAAGCGCACTCGTCCATCCCGATAAACGGCTCGTCTGCCAGACTCACGGGTTGCCTGAAAGGCCTTACGCCTCTCCTCTACCTGGATAAACGTGAGGTCGTCATCCATGTAGATAGTGGTACCACGTAGCTTAGCTTTGCACCGCAAAACATCTCGGCGACTCGCGAGGGAAGTGAAGTGGATAATGAGTGTGGTTGCATCTCTAGTGGTCCTCCATGCGGTATCTAACCCATCTGTCCTGTTCCCGAGAGTGGTGTCAAGAAAGCGTTTGGCTTCAGCCAAGGCATCCTGTGTGTCCGGGATCCCATGAACTCTAATGTTGTGCGCTTTTTGGTCTCGTGATTTCTCTTCCGAGATGGTGGCGAAATAATCGAAGAGATGGGAGCGCTTGGTTTGGTGCCTGTTTTCAAAACTGATGCCCAAGAAAGGGCCTCTTCTTGCTGCTTTTCAATCTTGGTCTCTAGTTCCCGTATCATATTGGTGGTAGACGCCGAAGCCGCAGTCTGTTTGGTCCCGATGGATTGTTCGAGTGATGCTACCTTGGACTGCAGCATGTTATTCTATTGAATCAAGGATGTAACCGTTCCTTTCAGCTGCGAGATTTCTTGCCACAAAGTCTGGAAATCGGCCCTGATTTGATCAATCTGCCACGAAGAGAACAATTCAGTTGATTTGGAGGGCGTATACGGGATGTTAGCTGTAGGTTGAGCTAACGATGGTCGGAGTAGGAAGAATGGGATCCAAACCTGCCGGTAGGGTTGAGGTAATGCCAACAAAATTGCCAGCATCGGGGTCAATGAGGGGGAGGGAGATGCAATCAGCAGGGGGGGAGGATGTAGGGGAGGTGTCAGTAGGGGGCGGCACAGATGCAGCGAGGGAGGGGAGTGTAGGGGAGGTGACAGTAGGGGGCGGAGCAGTTGCAGCTGCATCTATGGAGGTGGAGGTAGGGGAGGCAGCAGCAGGGGGAGCTACACCGATGGAGGTAAAGGTAGGGGAGGTGGCAGCAAGGGGAGGAGTAGCGGCAGCAGGGGAGATGGGGGTAGGGGAGGCGGCAACAGAGGGGGGCGCAGCTGCAGCATGGGTGGGTGTAAGAGATCTAAATACCACAGTAGGGCAACACTAACTGATCCACCCAACCTTCCTACTCCCTGATATGGAGCAAGCCCCTCCTAGCCCAGTGTGAGGTCTGGTAGCATGCATACTGCTGCCAAGTGTCGGCCACGTGGCTCTGTCGTGGCCGACTGCACGTCGGGACCCAACATGGGGCCCTATCCTGCTGACAGGGTCCCTAGGCTGTGTTAGGCCCGCCATGGCTATGGACCCTGCCGGGGCACACTACTCACACTGTCTTGCCCTGTTGGTCGTGTACGCTGGACATGACCCTAATTGTGGTATCTGACCTCCTGTGTTCTCTAGGGTTCGGCACTGATTACGTGCTTGTAACAATTTCCCTGCATGTACAAACATCAGAGCACACAAAACTTTTGCTGCATAGATTATGATGAGGAATGCCTCTCTCTAGGCTCACTTATGCACAATCCTCAAGCACCCCTTAACCTTGACCTTAACGTCAACACATGGCCAATTCCATGCACAGTCGACACTTGCCACTTGGCAGTACCCTGACATAGGCAAGTGAGTAGGCTGACATGTGTCACTCATACACTGGACCAAGTGTCCCACTGAGCATGTGACACGTGTCATGTTTGACCGGTCAAACCCTAACATGGGTCACTCATTCACTGGACCAGGTGTCCCAATGAGCATATGGCACGTGTCCCGTTGACTAGTCAACTCCTCCTTTTTAGGAGGTCAATCCAGCCACTCCTAATAAATGACCCAGTACCTCATGCCTAAGCTAAGCACGACTCTTTGAGGTCCAATGCCAACTGATTGCAATTTATTTACAATTTACTTACAAAGGTCACCACAGGCGCCGGTGACTTAGCCATTTCAGTAATTACATTAATTACAAAATGTACATGTGTCTTTGGAAACTGTAAATAACCGGGACAAGGAGTAAAGGCTCTAACAATGGGTGCACCTGCTAAGAGGTGAACCCACATCTTGAGATCATAACTCAAAATCATGTCCATTTTGTACACTGCAAAACTATCTATGTTGGTAATTGATCGATGCTTAAATATTTGTTGGTCCCTTTATTGAATTGGCAAAGTTTTGATGATTTTATTTGTAGCAGTGTTGCCATCGCCATTGCTTTTTAATGAAACTTTTTGGTTCATGGTCATGAGATTTTGAGTACACTCATGTTTATCAAGCCTTTTCTTTAAACATCAATCCCCAACAATTGTTTGCAAAGAATCCCTAAACACAGTTCAAAGTTCCAATGTTATTGTGGTCATTCTGCATTTACAATGCTTGTCACACACCAATTACTTAGGCCAATGTTGATACACTTCCATGATTACAATGCTTTATATTGAACTTTTCAAACAAAATGGAGATATGATTGGGGATTGTCTTCTATTTCATAAGCCAATGGTTTTATTACGTTAGAAAACTTCACCTATGGGTGTTGAAATCATCAGCTCCATGCATATCATGGGGTCTGGGCAACATAATTATAGCATCTTACACAAATAGACTACAAACTTACTCAGACTTGTTTATATACCAAAATATTGTTACATTGATGCAGAATAGATGGCAAAGCCCCCGTTTTACCAAACTAGAAAAAAACTCATTTTCACTTTCACATGTTTCTCTCCTTTTTGCGGAGTTGAAACATTATTATGCTTAAGATTGCATGCACCTCTGCAAATGATATTAAAGAAGAAGAAAAGGGCTTAATCGTAAGAGTTGCAACGAATTCAAAGTTTAATTCATGAAGAAAAAGGCTGAAGAAAACACAGTTGAATGAGTATTAAAAAGAATTGAATCTATCAAAAAAATGCGGTCCATGCGTATGATTTTCCTAATCAAACAAGGTCTACTGTATTTGAGAGTTGATTCACCATGTTGTATATCTACCTACCATATCATAATCTTAAGTTGTAAGGGTGGTTTTGAGTAGGTATCAGTTGAAACATTGATCAGAACAGGGAAAAAAAAAGTGCATTTATGCAGAAATGCTTTCAAAATTAAATATATGGATGACTGTCTCTACAAAATAGCAGCTGAAAACAGTACACATTGAGGCACCATTGATTAATTATTTTGGTATAAATAAAGTCAAATTATAATTGTGTCCTTTCTTGAAGGAGCCCAATTGATACTATGCTGGTAGAATACTCTCAAGTAGAGAGAGAATGTACTATCAAGAACTCGAGTAGAGAAGGAAACCAATTTTTACTCAAATACATAAGGATAAACAATTCAACAGGTTACAGAGCATATGACTTTCATGGTGTTTCTTGATTAGCTGTAATCAAAAAGACAACAAAAGAGGGGGTCGGACACGTAAGTGTCCAATCACATACCTAATAGTAGCATCTACTTCTTGCTTTAGATCTCTGGCATCCAAGAGTTGACATTTTAGAATTTTCTTGACTTTTTCTTTGGTGTCATCCATACTGCATGCTCAACATGACAGACAAGCCATTGAAAGATGCATCTAACCCACGATCATTTGAGATAAGAGACTAGTCACTAACAAAGAAAAGCACATCCTAGTGCCACTGCCTTCTATTGGAGGTGAAACTAATATTCTTGAATCCAGCATTAATATAGCAATTTAAGAATAGAACCTCACATCTTATTAAGGGATCTCTCTTTACCAGCTAGCTCCTCTCTTTTCAGCTTCAATTGGACACGCTCATCTGATTCACTTGCCAAACCATCTTTCTCACGGCGAAGAGCTTTGATCCTTTGCTCCAATTGAAACTTGCTCGTCTTCTTTGCATCAATGATTGAACCAAAATCTCTTTCGTTCAACTTACTAGCAAGTGCATTCACCTCATTCTCCTACATACAGGGAAAAGTTTATTTTCATCAGTGTCCGCTATTTCTTGCAGAGACTGTCGCAGGAAATCAAGATTCACAAACACAATCATTCACACAAAACTACAGAATGTTGCCAACCTACTTGATTGTATCAATCCATATGAGCAGATGTGCGATAACTGCCAAAAAAAGAAATAACCAGTTCACACACACAAGATGGATTTTTTGTTAAACTCTCCCTAATATCAGCATCGTATATCGATAATCCAATAATAAGTGTCGACGATGGTATACATATCTCAAGAGGAAGATCGACCAACTAAAATATGAAGAAGGATGGCATTTAGGACTGCTTCAAATAGCTATTCACTTCCAATCTTTTATTCAAATATAACTTCCAATTTCCTGATTACATCAAGGAAGGTGATGCTTAAGGTGGACAGTGCTCTAGTTTCAGTCAAAGATAAGATTGCAAGAAGTGGAGCTTTTCTAGTACAGAATGATAAATTGTATGATACAGATAACCACAATTTCTCATACAACAATCAGACTGATCATATGTTAGAGCTCAAAATTAAACTATGATTCATTTAGTTACTTGTAGGTACTAGGTCTGATAGTTTCTGACTAACCTAATAAACTGAGCATTCATCAGAAAAGTAAGAAGTTGATCTCAACTCTTCTACCCATTCACAACAAAGCTATAACACCTTTGCAGCTATTTAAAGTATGCAGTTTTCCATTTGAGGCATTTGTTATGAAACCCCATAGCACTACCTGTACATGATGTTGGAAGAAGGAAAGAGGATATGATAGTAATAAAATCAAAGTCAAAAGAGGAATTATCGGGCTCTGCGGAATAATCCTTCTTCTAATGTATGACTACGCCTATCAAAAACGAACAAAGCTATCGCGATAATCATCACCTTTGAACCTTTTAGTAACTAAATTTAAAATCATTAGTCTAAAAGATTTCATAGACAAACAATTACTGAGTGTAAGTGATAGATATAGAATATCGCAGTATCGAAACATTCGACAACTTATACTAATCGATAAGAGATTTAACAAATACAAATAACTTCAGAGAAGCGTGAATGGCTTCCGACACAATATTGAATACAATAAGAAAGAAGTAAAAACTCCGTCACTTTTTTTTATCTCTCTAGTGATCAGCTATTTCTACTAATGAGGAATGTCGTTTAGGCTTATACAATTAGGGCAACTGATTAGGTCGTAGATCGCAATTGAAGCTTAGCCACAACGTTGTGTTGTCATCCATCCAGTTAGGACTTCATGGAAATTTACTGGCTAACAAAATCGAGTAGCTCATTTGCTTCATAACAAACGGAAACAGCCTTCAACACCTTCGATAGTTCGTCACTGTCGAAGCCACATGTTGAGCAATTCCCATGTATTTCTACAGACTGTGCAGAAGCACGAATAAATTGTAGAGCTGGATAAATGAATGGATGTAGATTAACTATAGGATTATCGGAGAATAATCCAACACTCCCCCTTGATCTGAATCCATGAATGCCTTGACCTTCAAACTTAGTTCTACACAAAACTTCATGTGTACATCCAAGCCTAGTGCCTTAGTAAAAATATCAGTTGTCATGTCTCGACAATACTGCAAGTTTACCTCTTTGTCGAGAACTTTGCTTCTGACATAATGATACTTAATATCAATGTGCTTAATCCTGGAATGAAACCTGGGGCTGGACGATAAAGCAATAGCACTTTGATTATCACAAAATAAAATTGTCGGAGCACAGTGTTTCCGGAAAAACGTCCGAAAGCAAACTTCTCAACTACACTGCTTCCTTCGTAGCTCGAGAGGCTTTGATATACTCTGATTCCGTTGATAATAGAGCTATCGAAGTTTGCTTGTGATTTTTCCACGAAATAGGATCGTTGTTGAGGAAGAATGTAAATCTAGATGTGGATGTATGAGTGTCTACATCTCCTGCCCAACTTGTATCTGAATAACCACTGAGAATATTGACTTTGTCGTTGTCGACTGCTCCATAACAAATGCATAGGTCCATAGTAGCTCAAGCATATCTCATAACTTTGATGAGGGCCTTCCAATGTGTAATTCCAAAATTAGCAATAAACTGACTTAAGGAACTGACGAGAAAAGCTATGTCTGGTTTGGTCCAAATCATTGCATACATAAGAGAACCTACCATCAAAGAGTACTCACGCATCTGTTCCTTCTCTTCTATTGTCTAAGGACATAGATCCTTCGACAATTTGAGACCTGGCTCCATTGGTGAGTAAGCTAACTTGCAATTTATATCAATATATTTTAAATGTATCTCTGCTAAATAATGTAGATCAACTTCTACTTCCTATCTCTTTGGATTTGAATACGTAGACAGTATTGAGCTTCGCACAAATCTGTCATGTCGAATTCTGAAGACAGCATTCGTTTCTCATCTTTTATTAGTTCGACACTATTGCTGAAGAGAAGTGAGTCGTCCACGTAAAAAGTGATAATAATAAAAGAATGTTGTACTGACTTGAAGTAGGAATGCTTGGTTCATAGCCATGATCGATAAGAAAAGTGTTGATCCTCTAGAACCAAGCTCTAGCAAATTGCTTCAAGCCATTAAATGCTTTATGGAGTTTCCATACATGATTATTTTTGCCTTCAATAATGTAACCTTCAGGATGTATCATGTAGATATCTTCTTCGACAACTCCATTAAGATAAGTTGTCTATACATCCATTTGATGTATCTCCAGATCGGCTACAACAACATATGACAGTAGAAGTCTGATTGAAGAATGCTTAACTACCAGACTAAAAGTATCAGTATAGTCGACATTCTGTATCTACGAAAATCCTCTTGTGACAAGTTTAGCTTTTCTTCGATCAATGCTTACATCCGTCTTGTATTTGATTTTGAATATCCATTTGCAATCAACTACATTTTTGTTGGCAAGCAATTCGACAATAGTCAAGTCTGGTTTTTGATGAGAGATGAATACTCTCTATCCATGACTTCCCTTCATAGATCGGAATCAAACTGACTAATTGCTTCCTCGATAGTAGTCGGCTCTCGAATAAAATAAGCAGCAGATTCTTTGATATACCTTGTAGGTGGTCTGCGCTCTCTGGACGATCTTCTGGGAGATAAGCGAGGTTGATCATTTCCTTGATTGTTTTGTTGCTACTAAGCTGCAAAATCTTCTTCTGATTCGTTGTTAATAAGTTGTCCGCTATCTGGTGTAGCTTGGACCTTCGATAGGATCAGTCGAGTCGGGCAATGCAGCTACAACAAACAAGGAGGTCGACTTTATTGGTTGGATAGTCGAGATCCAGTGCTAAAGACTGTTTCGACATGTTTGACACAGATGTATGATTCAAATGTCCTAATCTATTATGCCAAAGTAATGCCTTATTGACTAGAACAGAGGTATTCAAGGCTTGACTTGTATCAGAATAACAATGAATCAGTGTATATAAGTATCCATGCCTCTGGCCGAGTGCAAGGATCTTATTTGTCCTATCAACAATTCGACATTTATCAGACTCAAACTCTACCCTATGACCTAAATCAATAATTCTACTTACTAACAACAGATTTGTAGAAAGTTTAGGTACATATCAAACATTTCATAGTAGTTTGAACTGATCATGCTGGAATTTCAATCTTACAGTGCCTTCACCTTCGATAATATATGTACCAACTAATTGACGAAATAATGTGGCATCAACTAGTGTACTCTCATCCTAATTAGATAGTTTCTTACGAACCTTTATAGGTGTAGAAACTGGCTTACCGTCGCACATCTTGAAGCATCTTAGAATTTCATTCACATACTTCGTTTGAGTGAGTGCGACACCATCATGTCTTTGCCAAATTTCCACTCCAAAACAATAGTGCATCAATCCAACATCAGTCATATCAAAACTGGAAGATAAATCCTTCTTGATTGCACTAATCGACTCCTCATCATTACATGTGATTATGAGGTCACCTACATGTAGCACGATCAATGTGATGCTGGAGTCACAAGCAAAGTAATAAAGATTGAAATCTGAAGAAACCTTGCCTTCCTTGTCATTCATGAGCTTTGTATACCATTTAGGTTTTGAAACATCCAAATACATCAAACTTCTCTTTAATCATGTAGATCCAATTCTTCCTTCAGTAATCATCAATGAAAGTCAAAAGTTAAAAGGCGTTATTAATTGGCATTACCTTCATTGGTCCACAGATCTAAGTGCACTAGCTCAAGCACCCGCTTTGCCCTAGTTGCCCCTTTCTTGTTGAACTTCTCCCTGTGTGACTTTCCTAGTACACACCCTTTGCAAATGGACTCTTCTTTTTGACCTACCATAGACGGTTCTTCTAATTCTCCCAGAATTCGGCTTTTGACTAACATAAGACTGCACCTGACCAGGGCTCTGATACCATATTAATAATCGATCTTACAGTTGACCATACCTCCAGAAAAAAGTGAATCTTACAACATCTTTCTGTAATGCAAAGATGAGACATTACAAAGATCGAGTAAACGATAAAATCCTCAAAATCACATTTTTTGCTGGTCAGCTTAAACTTACTTAAACTTAGGGTTCAAAGTGTTCACCCAGAGGTATAATGATGTATCTTTATTAGAACAAAAATAAAGAAAAGCTTCCATATTTAATTTCTTTGACATGTTGTCATCATAGACGGTTCCAAACCCTCCAGCAGGATGTAGAGGAACCGCAAGGAAACGAGTACATGGACTTTCAGGAGGAAGTAAACTAAATCCAAAACAAACTCTAGAAGAAGGGAGCCCAAATAATCTTTTACTTACTAGTGTGTTGGCCTTCTCTTCTATTCTCCTCAAATAGTCTTCTGAGATTGAAAAGTCTTCAATCTGCTTGTGAAGCTCTCCAAGTCTCGTTGTAGCATGCTTCTGTAAGCCACATACAAGGAGTCATGGTGTATCACCAAGCACTATTGACTAGGAAAGCAGCGTGGATTCATATTCTGTACCTTTTGGTCTAGTTTTCCTTTAATTTGACCATTTAATTCGCTACATCGTTTGCTTGCCTCCTCATATTTCCTCCAGAGCTTCATAATCTCAGCATTGTGCAACTTCTGCAAATCATAAATTCAAAAGAAAATAGATCAGTGCATTGCTTCCTAGGCAAATCCTACAAATAACACATCACCAAAACTTGCAACCTTTAGCTGTTCGCCATCCTCTTTTATCTCATCAAATCTTTTCACTAGTCGATTTCGGAGTAGTATTGCTGTATCCTCGGATAGCGGAAGGCTTCCTACACCCCCAAGATTGTATTTTTGGAATAGCTCCTCAATGTATGAGTCCCGATCTTTTGTTTCCTCTGTATAAGCCTGCAGCATTAAGCAACCTTCTTTCAAAGTATTGTTCAAAGCAATCCAGAAGTACAATGCATGTCTGGCAAAACAAATGCTACAAGAAACAATTTGAATTGACATACATCTGCCTCTGCCTGCAGTTTTCCTTTGATCAATGAATCTTTTCTGATATTTTCATTCAGCACATTAATTCCAGCTGTAACATCATCCAATTCTCGCTGACTCTTTCCAATTTGCAGTTTGAGCGCCCCTATTTTTTCTGCAAACTTGGCCTGCCAATCTGCCAGTTCCTCATCCGTATCTGTATAGACATTATACGGCACACAATCACTGTAGCTCAGTCAAAATTTTATGTTATCATACTTTTAAGAAGTGAAAACACACTATCATAAGTGCACAAGGCAGCAACCTAGTAAACGGCTTGTCGATAGTACGAAAAATGCATTATCAAAACCAACTGATATTGCACAAGGCAGCAGCCTAGTAAACAGCTTGCCAATAATATGTGAACAGACTCTAGAACAAGGTCAAAAATGCATGATTTCCCTTGAGTTTTCAAATTTTGTTTGCCTTTGAAAATTTGAAAAACAGATTAAATCCAACAGAATCATAATTGATTGCACAGTTTAAAGTGGGAGGCTCCCGGTGTGGACCATATGAGGTATTTTTTGCCCTGATTGAGAAGCCTTACTTTTGCTACATTTAATGTCCACATCAGGTTTCGAAGTTTCTCGATAGGGAATCACTTAAAATAACAATCAAAAGTAGCATCCATGAACAACTACATTGTAAAATTAATAGATTGTTCTTTATTTTAGTCCCATTACACCCAGAAAATCTCCAATTCCTCACAACCCTAGGCGCGGCATTGAGAAAGACTCCACCTTACTAAGACGTACTCAGTCACTAGTCAAATTCTTTCTTACTTTCAAAGTTTAGGTCCACCATCCTGAAGCACTTGTAAGAGTTTTATTATGTTCACAACTACCGGATACTTCAGTCAACAATTAAATGTACTGAGCCCCTGCTTTTTAATATAAATTTGACACATGTGGATAAACTTGATATGCACAAATTTGACTCAAAGAGAGCCTGAGAGTACATTGTCATCCTTGATAGAACATGAGTTCAGTTGACTTGTGCTAAAACTAGCTCTCATCATTGCAGTCTAAGGATAAATTCTTGGGCTGCTTGACTAACTAATTTCAAGGGAACACTGGATGAATGTCCTCAACCCCCACCCAACTTCAAAGCCTAGTGAATCAACTTCATGTAAACTTGCATTAACCATGCTTGCATAAAATAGATGCACTCTCATTCTTTCTGGAAATTCTAGCTTACAGGCAACGTCATTGACTCGATTTCATGATTTTAAAGAACTTGCAGCATTTTGCAAAAAACTTGTAAGGCTATCAATCCACATTATGTGCGAGGTTAGAAACCAATTCCGACCCTTTTAGGCCGGAACATACTCTGTGTTCCGTACAGTTCGTTCCGGAACGTATTGCCACTACCCTGCTCCACCTTTCGATCTGCTTCACTTAGTAATTGACGGATTACCGAAGAAGTTCTGGCCAATTTTTGTCAGAACGTTTCTTTTTTAAATATAAAAAACACAGGTCCTAGAATGCTCCAACAATTTCAGTTAATGAGAATCTCCAACTGCAGTGGCCACATTGAATCCAAGCGCATCTGTATACTGACATTGATTCCAAGCACATCTGTATCCTGACATTGAGTATTCATAGCTTGTGAATCATAAATGATTGATCATCTGCATGGTATTGTTTCACATGAACAAAAACCTACCTCCTAGAGAAGCCTGTTCCCACCCCTGCATACGAACCATCTACTACTGGATGTTCTCTCAATCTGATCTACTGGATTGCTGTCTCAAGCGCGCATTTCTATCTCTCAACCATCTACATCTATCCAGCATAGATGACTCCAGCAATCTCCAGCATATTTTTTTATAGGTTGAAGTCAGTATCGCTGTTTTTTTCCTTGTTAAAAAAACCCCACACTCAAGCCAGATCATCCTAGAATTCCTTTCGGCCAGCTATCTTTATGCCCCATCACTCTGCTTTGCATCAGAGCTAAGCGAGGTAGAGAAATGGCAGGAACAGCGATATTACAGTATCCCGCTTTCTTCCTTTGTAAAAATATACGTATTTTTTTGAAAAATCTTTTGGTCAAGTTCCGGAACGGAACACGTTCTGGAGCGCGTTCCGGAACGGGCAACTCTGTGTGCAAGTCATGTGCGATCTGTAAATCGACATCACAGACACTCACCACGTCACTGGGTGAACATTATAGCTTGAATAACGGCCCAAAACGCCTGAGCCAATCCAGCTCTGTAAACATTACTTCTTACCAAAATAAATGTTTCAGTTTAAATCAAGCGATCTAGAACCACCCACTGTCCACATAGCATATTTACCCTATTAGATCTTGGAAAATTAGCGTCAAAATCCACGAAATTACTTTCCCACCTTGTACTTAAAATTTTCAACGGATGCAATAGAACATTGGATCTCGAGTTTTCCACTTTAATCTTTGTCCAACAAAAACACCTTCATACTATATCATAAACCCAGTGTATGGCTAGGTGGTCCACACTCGGAGAATCATGACATTCTTACAAAATTTCAAGGTTAATTTGTCATTCTTACAAGAACCAGTTCATCATAGAACATTGAGTCAATACCTTAATCTTATCTAGGTCCACTAGGAATCTTGTAACCCAATATCAATAGTTGAGGGGCTGTTTTCTACCTGAACTCTTTGTCGTAGTTGAACAAAATGTGCATTGGTCCAACAAAGCCCTTTCAAAGATATGTATAAGTCAGTAGAAATTTCCATGACAAGTCAATAGAAATTTTGGTGAAGGAAAGTGTATTCATCTCACCTTTCCTTCTAAGGGCATCTGCAACATGATTGGTACAACGCTCAACATAATAGATCTCGAAGTCAAACTCTTCCATTAGTTCAGCTCACCTAGCCTTCCGACCACAAATATCAGGCCACTTCAAAAATACTCATAGGATAGGTGGTCAATACAAACCACATAATTACTTCCATAGACATAAGCAATTGGAGCAATTTTGTCCCAATTGCGAAATTGCTCACATCCATCCTAACAATATACAACTTTTTAGGATCAACAATTTGAAACAATAAACTCAAGACACCAAGATCCTTTTAGCTTAATTTTGTAAAGAATGAAGCTTCTGTGCATCAAATTCCTTTGAAGCTTGCCGCATCATGAGCATCTAACAAGAGAGTCCAAACTCCATAGCCTTGCAATTCTTGAAAAATGTCAGTCTCGAGATCTTGAAAACCACGTTGAATATTCCACCTATTTTCTATACAAAAACATGTTTCTATAATGGATGGATTATAAAGTACAAAATTTTTACCTCATCAACATCCAAAAGTAGTGTAAAATCACGTTCATTAATGTAAAACCTCAAATGAATTCACAAGTCCAAACAAAATAAGCTTATGCTACCAAGTTTGCATTCCACAACGCAACTAGCAACATATCAAGTCCCAAGGAATGTCACCTTCATTTTCTTCTTGTAGATCAGCATATTGCTGATTTTTTAGCTTGAGAAGCATTTCTCTTTTCGAACCCTTTGTACGCATCTCATCCTGTAGATTTCTCATTTGCTTCAAACTAGACTCCCTGCAATTTATTTTGAGTTGAATTTCACCTATTTTTTTCTCAAAAGTATGTATTTGAGACTTTAACTGAGCAGCCTTGTCCTGGTCACCCTCAATGTTCTCATGCAACTGCAACAAAATAAGAACTTGGACAAGTTCAAAATATATTTACAAACCAACAGCAAATACATGATTTGAAATATCGCCAACATTGAAAGGATAATAAGTCAACCTTGTAAGCGGCATCTTTCAGTGTCTGGAGATTTTCCAACTTCAATTTGTACATCTTTATCTCTTGTGCTTGATCTTTATGCAACTTTTTTATCACATCTAACGCCTTTGTGTACCTGCAATCTTTAATGGTCAACAGTCTCCCTAGCATCACCTTTATTTTTCTTCAAAGTCCAACAAAAAAAAGTTAAAAATCTTTCTACCATGTGTTGTCCATGTATCTCACAATTTGTTAAACACACTTTGAGATACTGAGCCCTAATCAAGCGATGTATTCCATTTGTAGCACCCCAAATTACTTGTTATTCAACAATAATTGATAAAAAAATATTTTTCTAGGGATGGCATGTATTCAAATTTCACATTTTTATGTCAATATCAATAGCATTCCTTTGTAGTGTATTATGTAGTAGTCTCTAATAGAATATAAGACATGACTTTGAATTTATTTAGCTAGCAAGGATGTCATAGTGGTCAAGTGGTCAAAGGGATTGATAACTCCATGGCTTGAGCAGTTGAATGGAGTGCTACTTGCTCCTAACTGATGCCTGATTACTTGGTGGACCATGGGTAAAAGATGTTGAACTGTTCACTAGGTAAATAGGCTGGTAAAGGCCCAAATCAATGATACTAGGATCTGTTGAATGCAATGATGCTAGAAATTCTGGCACATGCAACAATTCTTATAATAATAAGGGATAAAAGCTAAAAGTAAGCTATCTTCAAATAGTCACACTCATAGTGGCTTGTTTATGGGAACTTGCAAGCTTATTTCACAAAAATAACCATGAGCACTTCATATGGGTCTAAGCACACCACTCCCAAAGGTGGTTATGCCTTTTTAGTCCCATAATAGCTTCCCACCTTTTCTCCTCCAACTGTTCTAGATAAAAATGAGGGTTTAGAGGAGACATGCAACTCTCTCTTGCAAGTACGCATATGGAAGAGAAAGGGTTAGAAGGGTATTAAGAGCCTATGACATTGTTAGGATCATGTAGGGGAACACATTGTTAATGGCATTTGTGTGCATAGGGACCCAAGTTAGGCTTAAACACCCATGGGGGCCCATGTACTAGCAAGAATAGGCATAACTTTCCAACAGTGGATAAGGCCCCAAGTCAGATAGTTACATGCACACAATCATTATGTGTCCAGTGACAACTACTGAGGTGTCAAACACTTGGCACCATGCATGCATGACATCAGCCTACACTGGGTTTAGGAAGTTCCTCTCTATAGAGGGAGGACATGGCTGGGTGGAGAATCCTTCAGTTGCCCTGCTATTGCTCCTAGATGTAACATTGGTATCAGAGCTTAGCAAGTACGTGTCTGTGGTAACGAGTTCCTCCACGATTCATGTAGCCATCTCTTGTAGGATTTGGAAGGAGAATCCAGCATATGTTTGGAGAGAGGTGAGTGTATTTTTTTTAAGAACTTCCACATTAGTTTGGGCACTCTTTTTCAGAATACCATGGCACATTTTCAAGGTGGATTCTAGTGCAAGCTTCTAATGGAATTCAGCGCACCTGGTGAAGAACAGAGGGTGCACCGTTCCAGCAGTTTTTGCATGAGTTTTTTGTACAGGATTAAATGCACTTTTTTGGAGGATTGACAGCACACTTTCTTGCAGATCCAGCACTCCTTTCCTGGTAGAAGATGGGCGCCAAATTACTATAGGACCAGCATTTTTTCTTGATAGGTTCGGTGCATTTCTTTGGGCAGGTCCAGCGTGATCTGAAAGGCTAATTTCAGGCAGGAAGCCACAGCCAAGAGATTTTGCAAGCAGGAGCCTAGCGGTCAGCACATCAGAACCACATAGAAAATCGGCGAATTTGGATCCACTATTCTGCAGGTCCAGTGCACCTTCTGCAGGCTATTAGCGCACTGTTCCAGCAAGGTTTGTGGAGATCAAAGAAGGCAAGAGCACAACCTTTGCTCATTTGTTCTCAAAATAGCCATTGCCATCATATTGGAGCATCAAGTTAGTCTTTTTCTATTGTGAATTTTAAGAGCCTACAGCAAGAATTATTCTGCATGTTTACCAGGGCGGGGTCCACATTTTCAAATGCTTGCCCCAAATCCTTGGAACAGATTTGATTCATAGAGAGATTAAGTTAAAAGTTTCTCTGGGAGCTTGTATGACCAGAATACTTTACAATATGTGCATTGCATCTGAATCGGGAGACAAAACAACTTACAGCCTACAGGCTACAATCCACAACATACAAGTTACACCTTAGAGCTTACAACAAGAAATCTGAAATCTTGATACATACTACAATCTACATAGAGGTTCCAACTTTCAATGCCAAAATTACTTACCTTGCAAGTTTCAAGGTACATCAATGAAGTATCATGCCTGTAAACTTGAATTATAGACTTTGGATCGTGGATACATGACAAATACTAGTAACAACTGATTATGAGCTAGTCTCGACTCTCGACACTCAACTGAGCCATGATTCATTTAAAGCCACCATTGGGAACAATCCACCTCCTATCAGCCCTCGCATGATGTGGTGGCAGGGTTGGGCTTGGCTACCCAAGGTGGACAGATACCTAGGCGAAAGCCCTACTGAAGACTTATTTTTGGAACAATCCACCTCCTCATTAGGCAACTCATAAGCAACATAATATGAAAGGTCAAGCTCTGCAACTTTGTGAATCATAATCAGCATCATCAACAGGGGGTCAAGCTCAATGACTTCCTCCTTGGCCTCGGCCTTCTCATCAAAATCCTTGAGTTCATCTAGAGCATAAGCTATTGCAACTGTTGCATTAGTACATTCATGTTGTCCACCCAACATCTCAAATGTCCCATGTACATCTCAACAACTACCCCCAGAGCAATAAGCCACTCCACATCTGGTTCCCTCTCAAACTCATCTAAGGCAGACTCCAATTTCTCAAATGCTTCCTTTTTATTTTGAACATTAGCCTTCTTGTATCAATGTACACCAGCCTCTCACAGCCTTTGAGATGTTCCCCCATTTTGTGGGCATCAGCAAATACATGCTCCAATTTCTCTCAGTTGACCCTCCGCAACTTATATAAATTACCATGGCAATTCCTAAACGGATTTATTATTTTTTACATGCCCTAGCCTGATTCATGATTAAAAGAAATAAATTTATGGTTAATACAAAATCTGGTACCTTGTGGCAGAAAAGATGTCGTCAAATTTCTTTTTTAAGACAGCAGCTTCAGCTAATGGCCAGTTTGCTTCGTCTTGGTGAACAAAAATTACATTTTCCAGTATAGCCTTTGAGACTCCCATCAATGCTGGAACTTCTTTGTCCATGTCAGCGCATCGGTAGCTCAAGCATACTTTCTGCGTTGTCAGGCAAAACTCATTCATATATTCAAGAAAAACAGCAGCATCAAAATGACAGATTAGGCAGATCATCGAACATTGCTTAATTTGAAATTTACAGCTTTGAACTTGAATTTTTGCCTTGGGCTGAGTAAGTTAGAGCCAATAAAAGCAAGATCTCAATTAACAAGTGACCCCCACAACTAGTTACCATATCAATTCTTATAGCATGATGAATATGTTAAGAATTAATGTTTATTTGATACCCCTTAATGATAGTTTGGCCATGCCTGCGTGCTATTATAGCGGCCATTACTATTTATAGTAAATTCGTTCTTTATTGCTTATGCATGTAGTTGGGCGCACTACCATAAAATTAAGATCTATTTTCGCTATTTGCTTTAGGCTTTTAAATTTTCACATAGATTAGAGAAACTATATATGTAGGCTGGTGTCCCACCACAAGATCATTCCAGTGTGTTAGAGCTTTGCTCAATTCTTCTATAATCTGATTTCTCTTTAATCTTTATGCTTGGTTTATGTGAGTGCTAGTAGGACTAGTAACTCCATCTAGAATTTGTATGACAAATTCTGACAGAATATAGTATCGCAGAATGGGAAACACATGGAAGAATGGCACTAGTCATCTAGAATTTGTATGAAAAATTCTGACATGGTATCAGAGCAGGCTTTTTGGTGATAGCGAGAGATTGCTTTTTGCAGGATTGAAGAAGTGGATTGGAGGAATGGATTGCTGGCTGTAGCTGCGTGTTGGATCGCTAGTTGCATGTTGATCAGTTCACTGGAATCAAACTTGGTGGATTGCTGAGTTGAAAGAGATTCAAACTGCTGTTCGAATCAGAACTGACAGCTGTCTGCTGTTTACTGAGAACCTCAATTGCTGTCTACAGATTGATCATAGGTTGGAGACTGCTCGTTGTCTGCTGTTTCAGGCTGATCGCTGTCAGATCTGAATCAGATCGCTGAAAAAAGGTAGAAGAGAAAATAGGTTGATCGCAGCTGTTTCAGACTTGATCAACAGGAGGATCATCATGAAGATCAAGATCGACAAGAAGATCATCACGAAGATGGGGATGTACATTTTGCAAGGG
Source organism: Diphasiastrum complanatum (assembly GCA_029204225.1). Lineage (NCBI taxonomy): Eukaryota > Viridiplantae > Streptophyta > Lycopodiopsida > Lycopodiales > Lycopodiaceae > Diphasiastrum > Diphasiastrum complanatum. Next base: position 67,238,851 of record CM055099.1, on the reverse strand, counting down.
TCCATCTACTTTCAGAGAGGCAGAAAAAGAGGATATTTGGACGAAAGCTATGGATGAGGAGTATGACTCATCATGAAGAACAAGACTTAGATACTTGTTCGGTTACCTACAGGTATAAAGGCCATTGGATGCAAGTGGGTCTATAAATAAGTACAAATCAGATGGTTCTATAGATAAACATAAGGCAAGATTGGTGGCCAAAGGTTATGTTCAACAAGAAGGGATTGACTATGAAGAAACTTTTGCACCAGTTGCTAAGTCTACTACTATGAGGATAGTTTTATCATTGGCAGCTCAGTTTGGATGGGATATTTAACAAATGGATGTGAAGAGTGCATTCCTGAATGGATTTCTAGAGGAAGAAGTCTACATGGAGCAGCCAGAGGGATACATAGTAGGAGGACATGAAGACAAGGTTTGCAAGTTGGACAAGGCACTATATGGACTTAAGCAGGCACCCAGGGAGTGGTACACGAGGATTGACACATACTTTGAGGAGCTTGGCTTTTGGAGGTGTAGTTCGGAGCATACACTTTACGTTCTAATCAGGGATGGTCATATTGTGATTGTAGTGATATGTGTGGATGACCTTGTTATCACAAGATCAGACCATAGTATGAATGAGGGTATCAAGAAAGATCTCTCATCGAAGTTTGACATGAAAGATCTTGGTTTACTACAATATTCTCTTGGGATTGAGGTATGGAGAGTAGCACAGGGGCTATTTATTTCTCAATCTAAGTATGCTCATGAACTTCTTGAAAAGTTAAATATGTCAGAGCGCAAGCCTATTTCTACACCATATGATAGTGGACGTAAGTTTACTAAAGCTGAGGAGGATCGGGATGTAGATGAGACGTTATATAGAAAGCGTTGGAAGCTTAATCTATCTAACTACTACGAGACCAAATAATGCTTATGGTGTGAGTATGGTTAGTCAGTATATGACTAAGCCTAAGCAGATTCATTGGAGAGCTGGTAAGCGGATACTCAGATATATCTAGGGTACTTTGAGATTTGGTATTCTCTATGGGAGACAGGATGATTTGAAGTTACAAGGATATCTGGATGCTAATTGGGTTGGAGATGCGGAAGATCGAAGATCTACTACAAGTTATGTTTTTGGTCTTGGTTCTGGTGCTATCTCTTGGAGTTCAAAGAAGCAGCATACTATTGCATTATCATCTACGGAGGCAGAATACCAAGCCACTACAAGTGCAGCAAGTGAAGCAATATGGTTATGAAGTATTCTACATGATCTACATATGGTACAAGATTCACCTACAGTACTTTAGTGCGACAATCTACTAAGTTGGCGAAAAATCCAGTTTTTCACACCAAGACAAAGCACAGTGAAGTACAACAATCATTCATCAAAGAGAAGATTCAGAGTGGTGAAGTGGAGCTTATCTAAAAATATCTTTACCAAAGGACTTGGCAAAGAAAAATTTCAGAAGTTTAGAGAACTTCTAGTAGTAATAGATAACAAAGTAAACATTAAGGGGGTGCTAGGAATTAATGTTTATTTGATACCCCTTAGTGATAGTTTGGCCATGCCTGCGTGCTATTATAGGGGCCATTACTATAGTAAATTCGTTCTTTATTGCTTATGCATGTAGTTGGGTGCACTACTACTAAATTAGGATCTGTTTTACTACTAAGAAACTCATCTTGGGTCTTTCCCAATATAGGTAGTAAGTTTAGCAATTAGCTTTTGTTCTTTTGCTATTTGCTTTAGGCTTTTAGCTTTTCACATAGATTAGAGAAACTATATATGTAGGCTGGCGCCCCACCTCAAGATCATTCCAGTGTGTTCGAGCTTTGCTCAATTCTTCTATAAAGAGATTTCTCTTTAATCTCTATGGTTGGTTTATGTGAGTGCTAGTAGGACTAGTAACTCGATCTAGAATTTGTATGACAAATTCTGACAAAATCAAAATGGGAAACACATGGAAGAATGGCATTAGTCATGTTACCCTCGAAGTCCCAGACACAGCATTGGAAGCTAGCTAGGCCAATATGTTAACACATTGCTAATGATCAGTATATGAATTGGCCTCAAAAATGAAACGACTTGCATTAAAATGATTACCATGGGCTCCCACATCCCTACCTCACCACATAAATTGGGTTAATATATTAAGAAACTCACGAATATATTCTTAGTCTAAAGAAATAGCTTGTAGGGTTTCCGATTTTGTAAATTTGAGATATCCATAAGGGGTCATGACCAATACCTCAAATTTTTGACAGAACACCCTCTTGTGACCAAATAGTATTTAGAATCTTTACGATTAGATTGGTTACCGATAAAAGGAGAGCACTCCAACTTGAAAGATTCCCTTCATGTGCAAGCTTAAGTCAAATACAAACAAGCACTTTAGCATTCTCTTCAAAAAGGCAATGACAAAGCAGCCTGAGTTGTAAGACCAGTTCTTGTGATCAGGTCTAATACTCTCAAGATGATTTTCCTACAACAACAAATATTGAAACATGAGCAAGGCACTGCCTAGCAATAACAAATCATGATATATTAAGCCAAAGAGCTGACAAATCGTCAGTTTACATTATAGATGAAACTGAGAGAAAGGACAAATGTAATTCCTTAGTACAAACTAGTTGCCTAGTTCATAGAATAGCTTCTTATAAAGTTTACCATGCTTCAGTACAACGCACAGATTTTGAAATTTGTACTAAACCTGAGTCAGCGGTTTACAGAAAACTACTCAAAAATGAGGATACAATATCCACATTATTACCTAATCAGGACTGGATTTCACTATCCAGTATAATTTCAATCTCCATTATTACCTAATCAGGACTGGATTTCTAGTTCCGTGCAGAATGCAAGCCAACAAGATTCCGTGCATTAGTAGTCTATATGCACCAATGTGAGGTCATATCCACAGATGGTATATAACAAGAATTCATTAAACAGTATCCCATTAGTTAGCTTGAGTTCAAATGCTGCACAACAGGTAAGTAGCCTGTATCCCCATGTACAGGATCTCGATTATGCTAGCTTCAGTAGCATTACATGCTTTTGATACAAACTTCACAACATTGTCCTAAACAACTCCAACAATACTGACAATTCTAAATAAACACTGATTCTTGTTTTCATACCAATGCCAATTTTGGATTCAGAGTTCAATGCACTAATGAACTGACTAATCTTCCATTCTAGAGTCTCATATAGAGCACACACATTTCATACTCCAATCTAATAACAACCAATCAACCATCAAGACCAGTCTTCCAAGAATTTTCGAAAACTTCAATTGCATGATATATCTGGCCCATATAGTAGACCAAAAAGGCTTATGACAAGTCTATAATGAAGGCTAAGAGGAGTCTATAAAGAAGGCTTATTTCTAAGTCTATAATGAAGGCTCAAAGGAGTCTATAAAGATCGGGACTAGGCCAAGGGACTAATCACCCTACGGACTTTTCCACCATGATTAAGGATGGGCAACCTCTAGAAAAAAGTGCCAATGACCATGATTGAGGATGGGCAACCTCTAGAAAAAAGTGCCAATGAATTAGAGACTATTATGCAAAACAAGATGGGCATATACTTTGGCTTTTTCCCTAGGAAGATTGCACTTAAGGTGAATTCCCAAGTTGTGATAATAGAAATCTATATATAATAAGAAGCGAAGTTTAAACCTTGTGCCACCTACCTCCACCTACCTTGCCACATGTCTTCTAGGCCATTATACACCTGGAATTGGGCGCCCTCCTACACTCTTACTTCATCATCCAACTCATCCTAACAACTCTCTCAAACACCCATTCACCCTCTCTTACTAATACACCTCATCCATGCACTCCACTTCATCTTTAGTCAAATGGAGTCTTCCCCACACCTCATGCACTTGTACTTGACACCTCACTCACTTTGGAATGCTTCTCCACTCTCTATATAAGAGGAAATGCGCCCCCCTACCAAGAGGATTCCATGATTTTGCATCCTAGCTCTTCCCTCTTGTTTGTTCTTGTGTATAGGTGCTTTGGAGAAGAATTTTGGAGCATTGGCTCAAGGAGGCTATGCTGAATTTTGGATTGGAGGATCTGGAATCTCAAATCCTCTTGGATCCCTTTCTCTCTCTCTCCCTCTCTCCCTTCTCTTTCACTATCTATCTACACCATCTCTCATGTGCTACATCTCCATTTTTGGAGTAGCTGCACTACAAAACTAAATTTGGCCATTCCTCTAACTCGGCCCACTACTTCCAAAAATCCAGCAACTAATAATTTATGAAACAAAGCTCTCTCTTCCCCAAACTCGGCCTTCTACAGGTCATGAACTGTCCATAATGATCTTATGACCTTGATTCAAGATTTCCACTTCCAAACATCCCAAAACTGGTTGCATGCATGCATTATGACCTTCGAAACTTTTGCATGTGGACATTTTTCTCTGATGATTGCACTTGCATGTAACTACAGTTTGTTTGTTTGCCTTTGCATGTAACTGTAGTTTGTGACTAAGTAACCTGAACTTGGACCCAATTTAAAAATTGGTAATGTACCCTACTTTCACAAGTGTGAACCAACCATGTGAAGTTTATTTGCTAATTTGGCCCCATTTAGGCTCAAATTGCCAAACTAACTAGTAAAGTAGAAAACTAGTTGACAATTTTCACAAACGCCTCCACTAACAATACGAAACTAAAGCTCCACCAAATAAACATTCAAATCTACAAAAATATTTATATATTGTACAACCTCATCAAAATTGAGAGCAAACTCTACCTATGAAGAAACCAATCCACCTACAAACCAAGAGGTAGCCACACTAGTGTTAGAAAAAATTCACCTCGAAGCAATCTCAGCATTGCCTGTCGCCACCTCAACTTTGACCGTGGCACCCTCCTCCACTTCATCTTCATCTTCATCTTCTTCTTCTTCTCTCTCTACTACCCCTCCCTCTCTTTCATCCTCTTCCTCTTCCGCATCTTCTTCACACACAAATACAACTCCTCCATCTACAGCCTCCATTCTCTACACTCCCTCCAAATCAACTGAACTCTTTTCCTCTTGGGAAGCTGACCAAATGAGAGCAGATCTCCTGTTCTTGAAGCACCGTCCCTACCGACTCGCCTATCTCTATATCTCCACGACCATCTGAATTCTCCTTCTTCACATCTGACATGGTACTTGCTGCCATTAAGAAGATGAAGTCCCACAAAGCCAGAGATATTGAAGACCTTGAATCTGAACTCCTTTCCCATGCCTTTGACTTACTCGCCCCCACTATAGCCACCCTTCTTAACTCCGCAGTTGTTTCCGGCTTCCCATCCCCCTATGGTGCACTAACATTATCCACCCCATCCCATAAGAATGGTGACCCCATGATTCCGAGTAACTATCGCACCATCATGATTGGGCATGTCCTGGTGAAACTATATGGTACTATACTACAGTCTGTTGTGAGCACAGAAGCAAAAACTAGGAAACTACATGCCATGGGTCAGGCAGGTTTTCGAGCCCATTATTCTACTGCAGATCACATCTTCACATTGCGGCCCTTGATTGAGGAGGCTAAGCACAGAAGTGAGAGGGTATACTGTTGTTTTGTGGACTTCAGGAAAGCCTTTGATTCTGTTCCTCGCTCATTGCTCATCCAGAGACTCCGAGACCTTGGCTTCTCCACTGAGATCATTCTTGTTGTGATGGCACTTTATGAGCGTGTCCTAGGATGTTTCCGGCATAGTAGTGGCATATCTGATCACATTTGGAGCACTATTGGGGTGAAGCAAGGTTGCTCCCTCTCACCAGTCCTCTTTGGCTTGTATATTGATGAGTTGGAGCGGGTCATTACACGGTGTGGTGGTGCTGATTGTAGGCTGGGGGACATCTTGATTGCCATCCTCCTTTATGCCGATGATGTGGTATTGGTCTCACCGACCAGAGAGGGTCTACAGCGACAGTTGGATTGCTTGCATGAGTTTTGCATCAGATGGGGCCTAGGGGTGAACATTGGGAAGACCAAGGTTATGGTCTTCAACACTTCCCGAGCATTCATGCAGCGACAGGAGCTTACTTTGGGTGGACAAGTTCTAGAGGTGGTCCCTTCCTACACATACCTGGGGATCCTTTTCTCAGGTCCGACGCCACCACTCGATTGGGGAAGGGACATGCCTCCCTTGTTCAGCTAGAGCGATTTTGTTTCCGGAAGTCCATCCATGATGCTCGCAGTAAGTGTCGCCTCTTTGATACCATTGTCACTCCCACGGCTTTATATGCGACAGAGGCTTGGTGTACAGGTCTCCCCTCTTCACACTGGGCCAGTCTTTCACGATTACAGACCACCATGCTAGCTCGGTTGATTCGAGCGAAGCCTTCTGTTCCACATAAGATTCTCTTGGCCGAGTTTGCAATTCCACCTTTACAGACCGAGGCATCTTTACATCTCATCACCTACATATTGAGGATACAGGCGTTAGCAGAGACATACAGACGATACATACAGGTTGCACTATCCTCCTCGCAGCATCTTCATGATCAGGGCTACAGGCTATCATGGTTCTCTCAGGCATCTCACCTCCTACTCGACTCATTTGGTATCTCTCACAGAGCTTCCCTCAGGCACCCATCAGTATATCCGACGATTCCTCTATCGCGCATATCTAGAGAGGACTTGGCGTAACTAGCTTGGGGTCAAATCAGCTTTTTACCAGACCCATTTCTTGGAGCTGGATACGTTAGGGACCCCGGTTATGCCATGTTATTTGGATTCGGGACTATCAATTGCCTCAGATTCACACTGGGACAGCTTAGAGTGTCTTCTCATCAGCTAGCTATTGAGACTGGGAGATTTCATGGTATTCCTAGAGAGTAGTGGATTTGCCAGTTATGCTCTCTAGATGAGGTGGAGTCTGAGGAGCACTTTATCTTTCGATGCCCTGTATACTATGAGATCAGAGGGCGGTATCATTGCCTATTTCAAGACATGCCTACCACTCTACGCTCTCTTGTAGCATATGAGGACCCACGATGTGTTGCTCTGATGATACGCGAGATGTTCATACTACGGAGAGATTTATACGGGGCATCCCAGCATTTTACCTCACGGCCATTGATTACTTCATTCTTTACTAGGCGGAGATCGCGTGTTTTAGTGCCTGGGGATGAGGATTATGATGGCGACGAGGATGATAGCCGCTCACATGCTCACAGAGATCAGAGACAAGTGTACTACCCACCAGCATATTCCTACCAGGCTCACCAGACATCCTACACAGAAGTGTGCTACTGTTACGCATGCTCATGTTCACAGACGACGCCATCAGACTCCAATGCTTTCTCAGGTTGTGGCTTGCATTACATCTTTTTACAGTATCAGCACAGCAGCCGCAGCACAGTCTTCACAGTCTTGACATCTTGACATAGATACATAGGATTAGTATGCACACACATTCTCACATACGTGTCTATTTTAGTCTGTTCTAGATGTTTTCTTTATTACAGTTTGGAGACGTTTTATACGCTCCCATTTTGGTATTTGTGTTTAGATTTATTATATATGCTTTTCTTTCAGTTTTGGAGACGTTTTTCATACGCTCCCAGATGGTCCACATACTGATATGTACTTATTTGTCTTATATGCCTTTTGGCATGGAAAAGACATTAATAAAGCTTTCTTTCTTTCTTTTCTCTCTCTCTCTCTCTCTCTCTCTCTCTCTCTCTCTCTCTCTCTCTCTCTCTCTCTCTCTCTCTCTCTCTCAAATGCCCAAAAAAACGGTTTGAACCATTTTTTCTTTAAAAAATATTTAACTTTTTTTTTCCAATTCCAAAAAAAAACGGTTCGAAGCGGGCCGGTTCGAACCGCGGTTCGACACAACTATGGCTCCAACACAATTCTTAGGATGATTCATGGCATCGAACAATGTTCTCTTTGTAAGATAACCAAGATATCTTCAACAAGAGGTGACAAAGAGTTAAAGTTTCACTCAATTTCATGTTGGCTTTCTAGAATCCTTGAGGGAAAATGTGAGCATGGCGCCCACTTTTCAAAGTTTTAGAAATCAGCCAAGGAGCATGACCCACAAGAGAAGCCCAAAAGTACACATGTTCAAGGTAAAGCATCCAAGGGTACACTTGCAATTGAGAATGAGATATCCAAAAGTAGATTGGATGATGTTGAAGATATGAGTTTCTTAATACACTTCTTGTTGAGGGAAGATCACCCAAACATACACTTGTCATTAAGAGTCAATCATCCAATAGTACACCTAGTGTCAAGGACACAATATCCAAAAGTATGCATTGTAGATGTCAATAAAAGACCTTAAATAAAGACCTTGAAAAAAACGATGTCAACAAAAAGACCTTTAAAAAAAGGAGAAGCATGCAACCATGGGTAGTATGGATCTTATCTGAGAGAGGTTTGGCATTGATTCAAAATGGTTTCATCTTATGCAAAACCGATTTTCATAATGAAAATGGCAAAAACAATTGATCCAATTCTTTGAATCGAGCAATATAAACTAAATTCTTGATTCAATGATTGATGATCTCATCATTATTGATCCAATCAAATCACTATTCAAGGACAAATTAGTGTAGAAATAGTTTGGATGGGCATCCTAGTTATGGACTCGCCTCATTATACTCACTTGACTATGTTATTCTTATTCATATATTTTTATCCATGTATAGAACTAAACGCCCATTTTATGCATTTAAATTTTGGACTGCTGCAACAAGTAATAACCAAAACTAGCTTACGACATGCTGATAAAACTCTTATAGACTAGCTTGAGCTCATGCATCTAAATAAATATAAGTTAATGACACTTGAACCTTGTCTGCGCACCTCACCAGTGTGTGAATTGATGGTCTGAAGCACACTCTCAATGGCTTTGTATTCCAACTTAGATGCTTTCTGAATGAGCTGAAACGAACGAATGCATACAACATCTTTCCCAGCTGCAGTCTTGAACCTCAACTTTATCTGGCCTTTTGTTTCTGTTTCTCCAGCAATCTTGTACAATGATCAATAAATAAAAAGGTACATTTCGTTATAGCCTCAAAAATAGATTGCTGTCCAGAACCATTTACAAGCTTTCCTAATCACCAGTATCCAATTCAAAAGAGATGACAGAATCTCAAGCCCAACCCAAAGCAAATTATAACCTTACAAACAAAAAGAGGTCAAAATTTCCACTGTTCGACATTTATAGAGGGCTCATCACTTGCTGGTTGCCGATGAAATTCTATAGAAAATACCAATTAACCAATGATACATCGTGCCAAAAATCTTAAAGAAAACATGTGCAATTCAAAAACTTAGTAAAATGCAACCTTGGGATCATGAACGAAAGAATGCCCAGATCTTGCATTTGGTGGAAGCTCCCCTGTGCAAGCATGCTTCAGACATTCAATAATTGTCTGGATCAAAAAAAAAAGAAGAAGAAATTAGTTTTCTTTCACTTGTACAGTATTTGAGCTCTTTACCTCACACTCACAAAGTCCTAATACAAGCATGCAAAAAGGTCCAATATTGTTTCATATAGCAGACTAAATTTTAATGGAAGGCTAAATCTCATTCGAGTAAAAAAACTGAATTGAAACTAGTAACAGAACGAAATTGAAATTCTCATTAAGTTGAGACTAACCGTCTTGCCAGCACCATTAGGACCAACAATTAAAGTAAGCGGTTTGTAAAAGGTGATGACATGCGTATTTTCTGGATTGAAACTTCGAATTCCCTTGATTAGCATCTTGTCCAGGGTACTCATGGCTCCTGTTGCACACTCACATACATAAATCTCGGAAAAAACAGGTTATGATACAACAAGAGAAAACTATGCTGTCAATGCATGGAAAGAATGCAGAATTTATAAGGCAGAGCACGCATGCTCATAATATAAGTGGGGAAACAAAAAAAATCAGGAGCATTGGAATCTCGAAACATGTATTAAGTGATTGCATCAAAAAGACTTGCAAAACATCAGAATCTCATTAAAATGTACCACAAGTGATTTGTTTCCTTGCTCCTTGCTTGATGTTTTTTGATTGTTCGATTGACGAAGCCCCCCTCCCTCTCTCCCTCTCTCTCTCTCGCTCTCACTTTTTCAAGGATCGCAATTAAGGATCGTCATTGCCCTAAGCGCAAAGCCTCATCCTCATGCAACACCAAAAATGAAAAAATACAACCTAGCCTCTCCAGGGCTATGTATGCATAGGGGAGCTTCTAGGTTTTAGTCTTAAACCCCCCATTGTAGGTGGTGTAAACATCCAGGTCATTTTTGTCAATGCCTTGCATACAAAGCTTGTCTAGAGTTTTATGGGTGTAATGCCCTCCCTAGCAAGCTCTCCATGTTCCTACGACTTCATGTCTTGCTAAAGACTTCTAAAAGCCTTTGAAAGTGTTGAAAGCACCTTTTCATGCAACTCGTCTATTTGTGAACGTGGGTTGGTCCTCACTCGTGACAAGCATTTAATGTTGCTAAAAGTTGAAAGCATTGGAGGTTTTGGTCCCACTCCTTTCAAACTCAACTCTCAAACTCCCTCTTAGTGCAACCTGACAAGCTTCTAACATGTTTCAAGTTTAATGACTTGGTGTAACATGTCACAATCATTGGTGGGAAACATTGATACAAAGTGACCGTTATTATCTTGGATGTGGAATTCAGATATATGCATGGATGGTGTAATGCACAACCTCCTCATTTGATGTCAACCATTTGAACTTATATGATACATATTGGGGGGTTTCAACCAAAATGGGTGGCCTTTATGACCAACTATAAAAAGTTGTTCAAAAGTTGCGTTAGATTAGAAATGCCATCAACAACCTTTATAAATGATTGTAAGGATAATCCTTTGTAAATAAATGTAAGCATAATCACTTAGTAGGAAGCACTCATCATCCACGAGAGTTTTTATTTTAGAACTTACTATGAAAACCTATGCTATATTGCTAGAATTTAGCAATTTTCACATGATTTTTGATGTATTTTGACATCTATGTGGATCCACACGTGTGAGGACCTGTCCACACGTGTGAAATGACACTTGTAATATTCAGATCCATTTTGATTAGCTTTCATTTGAGTTAGGAGTTAGGTCCTAGATTGTAGGAATCTAGAAGGTCAACACAAACCACCAATGGATGATGTGGCAAACTTGATAGATCTTATCCAAAGTGGATATGGATAAGTACAATGAGCTGTCCCCCACGTGCTGGATGCAGCTTAGATAGAGATTATGGTGATTATGTACTTGATCCATGATGGATCCATTGTAAACCTAATGATGAGAAACATTGGTTTGTGATCCATTGTGATCCGTTGTGAACCTAATGATGAGAAACATTGGTTTGTGAAGCAATCTTGGTGTTTTCACTCTCTTAAGCACTTTCTTTGTGGATGAATGCTTAGAAAATTATAAGTAAACTATTTCTCTGTTATTAGGTCGTACAGTTGCTGTACTTCACACGTGTGAAGTCGTGGATCATCATTTCTTGATTGTTCTTGCTTGGAATCACAAAGATTGTCAAGTAGAAGCTAGATTTGGAAGCTAGTCTTGATATAGATCAAGATCCCAAGCTACCAATCACTCTTTGTGATCATTTGTAGATCAAATTTAGTCCTTCAACTCTGAAATTTGACATGGTATCAGAGCCAAGTCAAAGAGATTAGTTGATGATCAAAATATCTTCATTTGTTGTACTTGTTACTAGTTAGAATGGGTTCAATTGGAGCCTATCTTCTTGAGGCTAGTGAAAGGCTAAATTCTAATGTTTATTCAACTAGGAAAGTAAGAATGGAGTCATTACTAGTGCTCCAATATATGTATGATCTTGTCATAGGAGAGGAAGAAGAACCTCAAGGAGGGCAAGATCTAGTGAGATACAAAAAGAGAGCTAGACTAGCATTACATTGCCTAAAAATGAATGTTAGTAATGAACTTCTAAAAGAAGTGGCATCTTGTACCTCGGCCAAAGAGGCATGGGACTATCTAAAAGGGATTTATGAATCCAAAAATACCTCGAGTGCTTATGTTAAGAAATAAAGTTCTTCAAAGCATTAGAGGGAGTGATGAGAGTGCTCAAGAGTATGTCTTGAGAATAAAATCTCTCAAGAAAGAACTTTCTATCATAAGTGAGGGTATTCATGATGATGAACTTGTTCAAATCATTTCGAATGGTCTTGGAGATGAGTTCTCCAATCTTGTACAAAGCTTTGCTATTCAAGATGCTCTACCTTCTATTGACAAGCTCCATAGTGTGCTTGTGGCCGAGGAGAGTAGAATCTTTCATGTCAAGCAAAGAATTGGTTCCTTAAAGTTGCATGATGGTGATGAGAAGGCCAACTTCTCAAGCAAAGGAAAGGTAAAGTCCAAGAAGAAGATCCAACAAAAGGAGACCAAGAGTGATGATCAACCATCAAGCTCTAAAGGTGGAAAGAAGAACAAAGCCAAACTCAAGTGCTTCTGTTGTGGAAAGAAGGGGCACTTTGCAGCCGAGCGTTACAAGAAAAAGAATACACAAGGAGAGAGCAAACAAGGCAAACTCACCCTTGAGGAAGATAAGGATGAAGTGGATTCATCCTTGATGGCATCTACATCAACATCCAAGAGCTACTCCAATGACACATGGTGGATTGATAGTGGGGCTAGTTTCCACATGACATTCCAAAAGGATTTTTTCTCAACTCTTGTACCTTTTGTAGGTTGTAAAAAGTCTATTCTAGCAGCAAGTGTTCAAGAATGTAGAATAGATGGAGTGGGAACTATTCCCTTAAGTCTTGGATCCTCTAAAAGAGTAGATCTTGATAATGTACTCTATGTTCCTACACTCACTAAGAATTTGTTAAGTGTAGGACAATTGATGGATGATGGTTTAGATGTCCATTTTAAGCAAGGTGTTTGCTCCATAATGATGAATGATACTTGCATTGTAAAGAGATTCAAGGAAGGAAGGCCTTTCAAGCTAGATGCTAATGTTTTTCTTGGAAGTGTGAACATGGTGAAGGAGGAGCTCAATCAAGTAGAGCTTTGGCATAAGAGGTTGGGCCATCCCAACTTCAAATCAATGGAGACGTTATGCACCAAGGATCTTGCTCTCAGCCTTCCAAAGACACTCTCAAAGTGTGGAAAAAGATGTGAAGCTTGTAGCCTCTCAAAGGCACACAAACTACCTTTTGTTAACTCTTCCACTAGATCTACAAAAGCATTAGATCTCATTCATGGTGATGTGCACTGAATCTAATAAGGTGCATCTATGTGTGTATCTTTTATTGATGATTACTCTAGATACACTTGGATTGAACTTTTGGATTCCAAAAGTAAAGTGTTTGAAGCCTTTGTTAAGTTCAAAACTCTAGCTGAAAATAAACTTGATGCTAGAATCAAAGTATTGAAAAGTGATAATGGTGGAGAGTATATCTACACCAAGATGATAGATTTTTGTAGATCCGATGGCATTAAAAGAGAGCTTACATGTACTTATAGTCCTCAACAAAATGGTATAGCCGAGAGAATGAATAGAACACTTTGTGAGTGTGCAAAGGCTTTAAGGCTAGATTCATCTCTACCTAAGTCTTTTTGGGGAGAGGCTATTATTTGGGGTCTTGACTAAGCCATTCACTAGAACTGGAGAGCCTACGATAAACAATTGATTTAATAAGGATCTGAAGTGATTTACATGATAAAGATAAATTTGAAAATTCAAAGTAAAGAATGTCTTTTCAAGTATAGATGTGTGGTCGCTTATTGGGTTTCAAATAGGCTTCACAATGTGTCCCATGATTGTTTGGAAGAGTGCATTGACTAACATGAGCGATTTGTGACATTTTTTATATTTGGAGGAATTAGAGCAAGGGCTTTGGAATCCCTATTCACACGTATAAAAATTGCTTGTGGATCATGACCAAGAATGGCTTCATTGCCATTGATCATATTTCATAAGTCTTTCTCAAGCAAGATCATCCTCATCTTGAACTTCCATGCACATATGAAGTCTTGGCCATTGAAATTTTCAGTGAGCATGATCTTAGAGGATGATGTTTCCATTGATTTTGAGACTTGCAAGAAGCAAAAACTTTGATTGAATGTTGAAAAGAAGAAGTTATGGATTAATCTTTTTAGGAGTAAACCATGAACGACAAAGAATTAGAGTTGAATCATATGTCAAAAAATCAATTACCAAGAATAGGCATTAATTACAACCATACCCTCAAATATTAGAACCATTTTAGACTATTGTGTATTTTAGGATTGAGAGAATTATTGATCATTATTCAAGATGCTCAATTCTCACATCATGGACTAAATCAAGGATTTGATGCTATGGTGAGCAAGCATGGCTTTAATACCATGATGGGAAAAGTAAAGAAGCAAGACTTCTAAAATGATTGACGAATTAAACCAAATACCTCCTTGGTGGAGGTAGAGGTCCACTGGCCATGTTCGAATATTCATGAATGACCAAATCTAGTCAAGGTATCATTCGCATTTGAAAACGTGACTTTATACTATATGAAAAGTACAATCTACAACATAATGGAGGTTGAGGTCCCACTAGCTATACCATATATTCATGAATGGCCAAATAAAATTAAGCTAGCATTTGCATTTTCAATAGACCATGCAACATAGAAAGAGCTACCCACCTTATGGTGAGGCCAATTCAAACTCAACCTCAAAACTCCAATGGTCAAGTGGATGATGATGTTGAATTAGTTGATGAACTAGCTTCATTGACTAGTTTTTCCAACAATAGGAGGCCGTTGGGGGGTAGATATCACACTATCAAAATTGACCAAAGACATGATAGAAAAATGATTTCATCTTATTGGGACTTTTTGTGACTCTAACAAATCACCAATGGGGGATACAAAGTTATAGAACATCGAAAACCATGATAATAGTAGCATGGAATATCTATAAAGTAATCACAGGCACAAAACCATCTTGCCCAACACAAACTAGTGGATTAACTAGATAAAAAATGTTGTGCACTTAGCAAATATGTCATTTGGACGATTGAAGTGTGAAAAATGCAAAAATAAGCTTGGTCCTTTTTGTACTTTTTGCACATGAAGGTAAATTAAATTCATGTTTTTTGTGGCTCTCTTGTTGCTTATTATCAAACATTTGTATGTGGATCAATACGTATCTCATGAGATTTGGTCAAACATGTTTTGATGATCTCATTGGTCTCACACTACTGTGGTTCTTTGCTGTTGGAGATGGGCATGTTCAATGTACTCAATATTTTTTCAAGGATGACATCTTTTGAAATTTTGATCCACGATATAGAAGTCACTTACATATATGTTTACTCACAAATAGGAAAGTCCCTTAATTATAGTTGATCATTAGTTTGGAGCTCGACATATACTAGCATTTGACTGGGGGAATGAGAAAATGGCGTGCATATTTGTCATCAACCATCAAATATATGTCAAATTTTAGAGTTTAAGGACTGAATTTGATCTACAAATGATCACAAAGAGTTATTGATAGCTTGGGGTCTTAATCTATATCAAGACTAGCTTCCAAATCTCGCTTCTACTTGACAATCTTTGTGATTCCATGCAAGAACAGTCAAGAAATGATGATCCACGGCTTCACACGTGTGAAGTACAGCTACTGTACAGCTTGATAACAGAGAAATAGTTTATTCCTGATTTTCTAAGCATTCATCCACAAAGAAAGTGCTTAAAAGAGTGAAAACACCAAGATTGCTTCACAAACCAAAGTTTCTCATCATTAGGTTCACAATGGATCCATCATGGATCAAGTACATAATCACCATAATCTCTCTCTAAGCTACATCCAGCACATGTGGGACAGCTCAGTGTACTTATCCATATCCACTTTGGATAAGATCTATCAAGTTTGCCACATCATCCATTGGTGGTTTGTGTTGACCTTCTAGATTCCTACAATCTAGGACCTAACTCCTATAATTTAGGAGATGTCATATTTGACTCAAATGAAAGCTAACCAAAATGGATCTGAATATTACAAGTGTCATTTCACATGTGTGGATAGGTCCTCACATGTGTGTATCCACATAGATGTCAAAATACATCAAAAACCATGTGAAAATTGCTAAATTCTAACACTCCTCCTCAATTTTTACATGATACAACTATAGTACATCTATCTACAACTCCTAAAGCTGATCTTAACTTGATAAATGAAGCCTTTGGAAAGCTTTAGTGATTAGATCAGCAAGGCAATCTGAACAAGACAATGATGTAGCTTGATCTCCTTTGCTTGAATCTTTTTCCCTCACAAAATGGTGAGCAATATCTATGTGCTTGCTCCTTGCATGGAATGTCGATTTGTTGCTAAAGCTTGGCTTGATTGGTTATCACAATATATTATTGGTTGCTCCTCGGCCTCCATGACTTGCAACTCCACCAAAAGCCTCTTCAACCATAAGATCTCCTTTGTTGTTGATGTTAGTGCCTTGTATTCCGACTCGGTTGAAGATAGAGAAATAGTATCTTGCTTTTTGGAAAGCCAAGACACTATGCCATTGCAAAGAAAGGTAACAAAAGCACTTGTGGACTTCCTATCCACCTTATCACCTGCAAAATCAGCATTCGAATATGCCCTCAAGGCAAGATTAGATCCATCATATATAATGCCAAAGTTCTTGGTGGCCTTTATAGAGTTCAAGAAAGCACTCAACCTAGAGTAACAAGCTCTAGGTGCTTGCTTAAGCCCGGGCATAAAGGCTTCTTAGCAACAAACACACTTTTTCTTCTTGATCTTCTTTGATGAAGCCCTCGGGTTGCCTCATGAAGATCTCCTCTTCCAAATAACTCATATCAAGTTGAAATAGAGGCCAATTGAAAGTAGTTGCAAGAGAAATGATCAACCTTATGGAAACTAGTTTAGCAACAAGAGCAAAAGTTTCATCAAAATCTACTCCCTTGGTTTGCAAGAACCCCTTTGCCACTAGCCTTGCCTTGTGTTTGTTGATGCTCCCATCTTGATTGTACTTCAATCTATAGATCCATTTGCACTCAAGTGGTTTTCCTCCATGAGGAAGATCCACAAGCTTCCATGTATGATTCTCCATAAGAGCATCATACTCCTTTTGCATGGCATCCCTCCATTCTTGTGACTCCATAGCCTCTTCAAAGCAACTTGGCTAAGAGAAGTCTCTCTCTCTCTCTCTCTCTCTCTCTCTCTCTCTCTCTCTCTCTCTCTCTCTCTCTCTCTCTCTCTCTCTCTCTCTCTCTCTCTCTCTCTCTCTCTCTCTCTCTCTCTCTCTCTCTCTCTCTCTCTCTCTCTCTCATAGGAACCCTAATTTGTCACACTTTTCATCTTGAAGGTCACACTTTGTTGAATTCCAAAACACTCATGGTATATATTGTGAAAGATTCAACTAGTTTGATCATATTTGCTACATTTCTATATTTAATAAATGAGGGGAACTTTGTTTTAGACTTAGAGTTTGACTTTTCAAAGCTCATTAGTCTAAATTTCATTTATATAAACACTTTTTGAAAGTGTGGGAAAGTTAGAAGTCAAGTTTGAGTAGATTCAAATTTGAATGTTGGGTACTTTGAATCTAGACCCAGAAATAGTAGGGTTTGCATTTTGGTGGAAAGGCAAGTGGCCAAATAGGGTTTGGACCTGCTATAAAAGGATGTAACTCGTGGAGAGACATATCTTCTCTCTTATCTATCTCATTTCATGCTTATACATGGTTCTCTTGGGTTTTGCTATCCATTGGTGCACTATACTTGTGACTGCATGCAATTCTATGTGTAGAATGATCTGTATTTGTTATTTTTGGATCCACACGTGTGAAATACAGTAGCTTGCTGGTTTTGTACAAATAGCAATAGTAATTTATCTTTTCATTCATGTTTGATCAAGTTCTATTAGATTTTGCATCTCATTTCGTGTGTAGATACTTATTTTTCTACATTGGTGAGATGGGTAGAGTATCTTCTTTTATAACCCAAGATCTTTTTTGTGGATTGGATCATCATTGATCTGAAATCCTTCACATGGTATCAGAGCTTTTGTTTCAGGTCTTGAAGGAGAAAATCATATCTATTAATGATTTGGTGAAGATATCAAGGCTAGAGCATGCTAGAGAGGATTCTACACCAAAATCGAGGTTTTTTGCTTTTGTAGATTGGATCTTTTGTGGATAAAAGCCCTATATAGGTTCATAAACTTGAACAGTTCCAATTTTTGAATTAACATACTAGATTTGGCTGATTTTTGGATCATTGGATCAGCCTAAGTGGTGGCTAATAGATTGCATATCAAATTTTCAGCATTTGCATGTAGATTTGGAGTAATCATTTTTTTGTGATTTTGTCAAAACTCTAATTTTGATTGGATCTCTAGATAGTGAGGTTGTTGTACTTCATTTGAGTGTGTTTCAATATAAGGAAGTGGCAAAAGTCATTAGATTGAGGATAGATAATAGGTTGATCAAGATTTCATGATTCTATGTGTTGATTTGCTTGGTATAAGTGCTAGAAGAGAATTTTGGAGATAGCTTCGAATCTTTGTGATTTCTTTTGAAAACATTTGTTGTTGTTCAAAGGAGTTATTTGTGCATTGAAATAGATTGAAAAAGAAGATCACGTCATTGCTACGTGGCAACATCAAGTGGAGTCATGTTGGAAGCCAATGATAGGCTTACCTCAAGTAACTATTCATTGTGGAAAGTGAGGATGGAATCACTTCTTGAGATGAATGATGTTTTGGATATTGTTGTAGGTTTGGGGAGAGACCAGCAACACAACAAGATCAAATGAGGTATGCTAAGAGGGCCAAAAGGGCTCTACACATTATCGAGATGAATGTTACCAATGAGCTTTTGAAGAAAGTTGGTAAGTGTATTTTATCTAAGGATGCTTGGGATTCATTGAAGAAGCTTTATGAATCCAAGTCTACTTCTAGAGTGTTGACTCTAAGAAGGCAAAGATTTTCAAGTACTTTTTTTTTTAGGATGAATGCATTGAATGATGAGTTCGCTTGCATTGATGAAAGCATTACGGAAGGAGAGCTTGTTCAAGTTATTCTCGATGGATTGTTGGATGCTCATGCTAACATTGTTCAAAATATAAAAGACTTTGCCAAGTTTGATGGATCTTCAAGAGATCTTGATCAGTGAAGAATATAGGCTTCAAGCAAGAGCTGGATCTACATCGACACTTATGTTTGCAAAGGGCAAATTCAAGGGCAAAATCAAAAGTAAGTGGTCTAAAGGGCAAGATCAAGTGGATGCTTTTTCAAGTGGCGAAAATAAGGATAGATCAAAGCTCAAATGCTTCTATTGTGGCATCAAAGGATGTCGAAAAGTGGTGTGTAGAAGATAGGTCTAGCTTGAAAAGATACGAATGAAAATAATTCATGTGTCTAGAAAGAAAACTTTTTGTGCATGGCAGAATAAACTATCTTCATATTTCCAATGCATGACTACACCTATCAATTTCAAACAAGACAATAGTGATAGAAATCATGTTTGAACTTATAGTAACTAACTTTGAAATTGCCAGTACTACAGTGCTTATGTAGCCAAACTATTAAACATCGAAAATTATCAGACAAATAATTAATCCCGAAGAATTCCAGAAAATGCATACATTTTGAGATGAAGCTGAACGCAATAAAAGATAGTATTGATTCAAAACTAAACAGAAGTAAATGAGTACAATAAGTTGCGGATTGAAACCGCATACTCTAAGCAATTTTTGAACGGCTAAAAGAAAGTCTGAATTATGCGTTATGCTGATAAGCAGTAGCGTAATAGCAATCTCTAAAACAACTCTAAGAAGTGAGCTAGAATGCTCAGGAGTGTTCAAGTTCGCAGGCTTGAGAGAGAGAGAGAGAGAGAGAGAGAGAGAGAGAGAGAGAGAGAGAGAGAGAGAGAGAGAGAGAGAGAGAGAGAGAGAGAGAGAGAGAGAGAGAGAGAGAGAGAGAGAGAGAGAGAGAGAGAGAGCTAACTATTCAAATGCTTTTGATGTTCTCTTAAAACTGTATGAATATAAACGACTATTTATACTAAGAAATTAGGTCGTCAATTGCGATTGCCAGTTGGCTGATCTCCATTGGCATCTATCCGGTTCCTTGTCATTGATTGCTAATAAGCGGTGGAAATTGGCCGTAAAACGTCTGTATACATAAATGAACCAAACTGTCACTTCTGCAGAAATGAACTAAAACAGCCACAGGCGACATTGTCGAGTTTTTTGTGAAAAAAACGAAAAAGGAGAAGGTGCCCATAAATCTCATTTAGGGTTGCCCCACACTTTGCCAGAGTCATTTCCTTAACATTTGAGACTCTTTGGAAAAAGCGAAAAATGCGAAACTATGATTTTACACGAGATTTCTGTTAGGCAAAAAATGCGAAAAGGACGACACTGTATTTTTCAACGGAATTCCTGACAGGCGAAAAAGGAGACACTGTCGTAAACTCCATGTAATTCTATAGAGTAGGTAAAAACACGTGTAATTATGCAGACAATGTAAACACACAGGAAAATCCACAGAACTGGATTAACAATGGATGAAGATTAAAACTGATTAGACGATTGGTAAGAAGGAGAATAATCCAACACTCCCCCTTAATCTGAATCCTTGAATGCCTTGACCTTCAAATTTAGTTCTACACAGAATCTTCTGTGTGACTCCAAACTTAATGCTTTAGTAAACACATCTGTTTTCATATCTTGCGTTCTACACTACTATAATCTCACCTATTCGTTGAGAACTTTGATTCTGACGAAATGATACTTCAATTCAATGTGCTTACTACTAGAATGAAATCTAGGGTTGGTTGATAAAGTGATGGCACTTTGATTATCACAAAATAATGTCATCGGAGCATATTGATTCAGACCAATATTTGAGAGTAAGTTCCTCAACCAAATTGCATTTTTTGTAGCTTGAGAGGCTGCGATATACTCTGATTCAGTGGAAGATAGAGCTATCAGAGATTGCTTGCGACTGTTCCAGAAAATTGGACCATTGTTGAGGAAGAATGTAAATCTGGAAGTAAATTTACGAGTGTCTACATCTCCTGCCCAACTCGCATCTGTGTAACCACTGAGAAAATTGAGTTTGTCATTGCCGACTGCTCCATAACAAATGCAAAAGTCCATAGTAGCTCGAAGATATCTCATGACTCTGATAAGAGCCTTCCAATGTGTTATACTAGGATTAGTGACTGAGAGAGCTGACTGCAAAAGCAATGTCTGGCCTGGTACATATCATGGCGTACATAAGAGAGCCTATAATAGAATGGTAGGGATACTCACGCATCTGTTGCTTCCCATGAATTGTTTGGAGACACTGGTCCTTTGACAATTTGAGTCCTGGTCCCATTGGTCAGAGAAATAACTTGTAATTGATCAAATTATATTTGACTAAAATGTTGTAGATGTACCTATGTTGTGTAATGTAGATCAACTTCTGTTTTCTGTCTCTGTGGATTTGTATACCAAGGCAGAAATGAGCTTCACCCAAGTCGGTCATGTCAAATTCGAAAGATAGCATTGTCTTCTCCTCTTTTATTAGATCGCTACTATTGTTGAAAAGCAATGTATCATCCACGTATAATGTGATAATAATAAAAGACTGCTGCACTGCTTTGAAGTAAACGTTTGAATATGAAGAGCTAGATGTGTAGCCATGATCAATAAGGAAAGTATTAATCCTTTGAAACCATGCTCGAGCAGATTGCTTCAAGCCATAAAGTGCCTTATGGAATTTACACACATGATTGTGTTTACCCTCGATAATATAACCTTCGGGTTGCACCATGTAAATGTCTTCTTCGATAACTCCATTGAGATATGTTGTCTACATCCATTTGATGTATTTCCAAATCGGCTGCAGCGACAAATGATAACAAAAGTTGAATAGAAGAATGCTTGACTACTGGACTGAAGGTCTCAGTGTAATCGACGTTGTATACTTGAGAAGAACCTCTGGCTACTAGTCGTGCCTTTCTTCTGTTGATGCTTCCATCTACGTTGTACTTGACTTTGAAAATCCATTTGCAATTAACTACGTTTCTGTTGGCAGATAATTTGACAATTATCCACAACTAGTTCTTGATAAGAGATGAATGCTCTTTATCCATAGCTTCTTTCCAGAGATCTGAGTCAGGCTAACTGAGTGCCTCTTGGACAAACAAGATAGGTTGCAGACTCGTCGATATACCGGTTAGCTGGTGTGCTAGTCCTTGAAGATCTTCTAGGTAATACAGGAAGTTGATTATTTCCATCATATTGTAGTTGCTGATTTGCAACACCATCATCTTCTGATCCGCCAATAATTTGTTGTTTGTCAAGAGTAGAGGATCTTGGACCTTCAATAGAAATAGTCAATTGAGGAACTGGAAAGTTCAATGCGTTAGGAGAGTCTGATAGGTCAGCTACATGGGAACTGCCCTTTCCTTTGAGGTCTTGAAATTGATCTTCGATGAAGATGATATCCCGACTAGTGAATATCTTTGACTCGATGGGATCGAACAACTTGTAGGCTTGATCTGAAGTAGTGTAGCTGATGGAAACACATTTGATACTCTGTAAGTTGAGCTTCTTCTTGCGATCACGAGGTATCTGCGCAAAAGCAGTACATCCAAAAACTCGTAAGTTTGATAAAGAAGGTTTGGTACCTGTCCAAACTTCGAATGACGTTTTGTTTGAGAGGCCTTTTGTAGGACATCTGTTTTGAATATAGTTTGCTGTTGAAACGGCTTTAGCCCATAAGGACTTCGGAAGTGTCGCATGTGATAACATGCACTTTGCCGATTCGACTAAGGTTCTGTTCTTTCTCTCGGCAAGACCATTTGACTAAGGCGAATAGGAGGTGATATATTGTTGCTCAATGCCGTTCTTAAGGCAATACTCCTTGAATTCATTGGAGATGTATTCTCCTTCGTTATCTGACCTCAGCGCTTTGATTTGTTTGCCAACTTGATTCTCAACATGCTCTTTGAATTGTCTGAATTTGATGAAAGCCTCTAATTTTTGTTTAATGAAATAAACAACTGTTCTTCTAGAGAATTCATCAATAAAGGTAATGAAGTACTTTGCATCTAGCAATGAAGGAGTTTGCATAGGTCCACATGTTCTCTCTTTTCAGGAGGGTAATGAAATAGTTACATTGTTTGGAGACAAATATGTACATCTATCTAGAATGAGTTCATTTGCTAATGTAATGGAAATTTTTGATTTGTAGTATGAAGCTTATTCTTTATTTGCTAAGCCAATTTTAGATTTATCTGAAATGCATCTATCGTAAGATATGATATGTCAAGGACAGCTCTAACCATGTTGCGGATGTGCTTAGTCAGATTGGTGAATTAAATGAACTTTCATTCGTCCAAATTTTCACTGATCTATATCTTTCACTGAGAGGGAGGTGTGAATTGGATTCTCATTTTGCTCCCATCTAGAAGATGGTGGAGATAGGAAAAAATGAGAATGGAGTAGAGATTTACTCACATGGGTCTTAGGTTCCTAGGAAAGATAAGAAGATAGCAGAACAATTATCTATCCAAGGTGGTTTACTATTTTAAATTGGGAAAGTTTGTGTACTAACGGATGATGAGTTAAAGAAGAGGATTCTTTATGAGTGTCATGACATTCCCTATGCAGGTCATTCGGGCATACATAGGACTTTAGACTTGGTCAGAAGAGAGTTTTATTGGCCAAAACTCAAACCATTTGTCGAGTCTTATGTGGTTAAATGTAGACCTTGTCAATTAGCCAAAGCTGAACGCTTAAAGACTGTTACATCCCCTAGAAAGTATATCTATGGATTTTGTGGTTGGACTTCCAAGGACCCAACGCCAAAATAATTCTATTTGGGTTGTGGTGGACAAGTTGACAAAGTTAGCTACTTTTATACCAGTCAAGTCGACTGCTAAGGCTTGAATTCAGCCCATATCTTTGTGAAAATGTTATTTAGGCTTTATGGACTGCCAAGTGATATAGTTAGTGATAGAGATCCTAAATTTACAGGTCACTTTTGGTCAGCTGTATTCCATAAGCTAGAAACCTCGCTTAGTTTTAGTTCTTCTGATAATCCTGAATCAGATTGCCAGATTGAGAGAACTAATCAAACTATGGAGGATATGTTGAGAACATATGTGTCTCACAAACAATCTCAATGGGAAGATTACATTCCTTTGATTGAGTTTGCTATAACAGTAGGAAACATTTTGCTATTGGTTATAGTCCGTTTATGCTAATGTACGGTTTTCAACCTAGATCTCCAATAAATGTGGAGACGAAGTCTGTTAAGATCCAGAAAGTTGCGGATTTCTTGCATGATATGCATGAGATGTTGCAAATGGCCCGTGATTGTATCCGGAGTGCTCAGGATAGAGCTAAGGACTATGCCGATCTTAAGAAGTCTCCTAGAGATTTTAAAGTTGATGATTGGGTATACCTTATAATACCTAAGGATTCTAAGACTATGCGTATGGGGAAGCATTATTAATTGTCTACTAGATATTGTGGACCATTTCGATTATAAAGAAAATTGGTTTTTTAACTTACGAACTAGATCTTCAGAACAAGTCTACAGCTCACCCTGTGTTTTATGTAAGCTGATTAAAATTAAGTTTACATGAAGGTGTCGTAGTTGTTTTAGAGGAAGATCTTACCCTTTTGGAGGACTTATTGCTTAGTGTTCCTTTGGAACCTGAAACTCAAAACCAGAGATAAACAATTGAGAAATCATTCTATCTCTGAGTGCTTGATTAGGTGAAAGGGACGAAACTAAGGATGATGATTCATGGGAGCGGGTCGAAAGCGTAAAGAAGAACCTCCTTGGTTTTCACTTCTAGAGAAGAATGTTAAGTCCATGTCCTATATAAGGGAATCAGAATAAATCCTGACGTGGATAGCCGGTCACTCCAGTTGTATGTGGTTATTAGTTATGCTACGTCATTCCGGACGTGGTTGTTACAAGTAATTAATAATTGTATGAGGGCCTAGACCTATAATTGGACATAGGAGCACTTGCATGGTGATTAACTGCTATAATACAAGAACAGGAGGTCAGTAGATTAATATAGGCTGCATGGGGATCCTAAGGAGAATATTCTCTCCTCTTGGAGAGAATACTTACCATGGAAACTCGCCCATCTCCTATTGGAATTTCAGATTCTTGAGCCAGGTTTTCCTCTCTTGTATTCATTCATTGTGGCTTGGGGGTTAAGAGTTAGGGTATTGACTAGCCTCTTCATGTTGGTTGGGTGGTTTATGCTCCATAGGTGTCCTTTTGTTTACATGTGACAGGATTCTTGAAGATCTTCACTTGGCGATCGTATTACCTGAACATGAAAATCATCGAAAACAAAATTTTATCTTGACAATGAGATTGTAAATTCTTGCTATTTTAGACAATGGATAGAGATTTGTTGACCTTCAAATTCATCACTTCTCTATCATTCATCGGTTATGACCAAAAAAAGAGTACTGAAAGAGCTACTATTACCTAAAATTGAATCTAGTTTTGTTGATCAAATGAATAATAGAATGATAAACTATACCAATACGTCATGAACTGAGCATTGGAACTTGCTATACTCATCTGATTCTCGTTCTTTAGTTTTGAATAAAAAAAGGTACATCGATCTATTTGTAAAGTTGGCCTTTAATCATCATTTCGTAGTACCAATCGCGATTGGGCTTACCATCA
The DNA here is from genome assembly GCA_029204225.1 of Diphasiastrum complanatum. Classification (NCBI taxonomy): domain Eukaryota; kingdom Viridiplantae; phylum Streptophyta; class Lycopodiopsida; order Lycopodiales; family Lycopodiaceae; genus Diphasiastrum; species Diphasiastrum complanatum. The sequence continues at coordinate 67,213,183 of CM055099.1, read as the reverse complement.
ATAGTGAAGTCTATGGGGTTTAGGTCCTCATGGGTCCAAGAAAATTAATCTCTTTGTAGTTTGAAGAGCTCTCTAGCTTGGTCTTGAAAGCAAGGATTTGATGTCATAAGAAAAAAAAATCACTTGATTAAAATCTTGTTTTCTAGTGTATAAGAAATTTAACTTATCTTACTAATCTATAGACATTGGTGGCCACTTTTGCAACAAGATAATGAGACTCGAGAAACATTGGTGGCCAAAAGGATTTGAACTTGGGTCACGACTTAATATTCTTTGTAAATAACAAGAGATTTGTGTTCACGATGACAAGATTTCTCAAATGCAGATTCTATGATAATGGTATACAAGCTTTGTCGTCTTTTTATAGCATGATAAATATCCCATTGATGTCTATTACATCAATTTTGTCAAAAAGAGCCGCATTAACTATTGGGATATGTTCTTGAGAATGTATGTCAAATATCATCTACCTTAGTGGTGTACTCAAGTACATCAAATCGAGTAAAAGGAAATCAATTCAATATTTGGATCCATGTAACATACCATAATTCTTCAATGACCATACCCTATAGTTAATCTTAAAAAAATGATGAAGAGACATAGATGTTTTACATTTTAATTAGCTATATAAAATGAAAGCAAATTTAGCTAGGTGATGAAAAATATGTATCTAACTTGATAGAACCATTGAAATGATTAGTACTAAAAGCTATTTTTTGAGTTATGCTCTTGATGATTATATGTTCAATTAAAAAGTTCTTTTAACTTTTTGATTTGATTTTTCCATGTCTTGGGAGGATCCAAATGAGAAGATGAAATTGTCATGGGATGCCTCTACAAAGCTTAAGCTGTAAAGTAGTTTGATACCACTTCATCTAAACCCTTTTTCTTGGCAATTTCCTTTCATAGCTATTGGCACCTTTGTGTTCAAAGGCTTAATGGGAAAGAAAAATCTAGCTACATCGCTTAAAGTACTTCAAGATTGCTTCTAACACCTATTATAAATGCCAAAGCAAGGCGGGCTCAGAAAACAAAGATTGGAAGTGAGCACATAGAAGTTGTTGTTTCTATATGCTAATCTACCCCTTGGTTGCTTTGGTACACACACATTCTCTCTCTCTCTCTCTCTCTCTCTCTCTCTCTCTCTCTCTCTCTCTCTCTCTCTCTCTCTCTCTCTCTCTCTCTCTCTCTCTCTCTCTCTCTCTCTCTCTCTCTCTCTCTCTCTCTCTCTCTCTCTCTCTCTCTCTCTCTCTCTCTCTCTCTCTCTCGCGCGCGCGCACACACACACACATTTACAAGAAACAATAGGCAGAAATTCAACTTTTATGCTGAACAAATGGAGTTGGAGAACATAGAATACAAAGGATGTGGCCCTTATGTAGTTGGTTCCAAAAAGAGTTGATTGACAGAAAACTATTGGTCATTTCTAAACTTAAGAGTCTAAATTAACTTGATGTTATTTATTTTTGCAAATAACTTGACTTGCACAAGGCTTTGCATTTTCTATTTTGAGTCGTGCTATGTTGTTCCATGACTATGCTTCAAGGCACATTTGCTATCAAATAAACTACTTAGTATTTCTAATGCTCTTGGTAGATTTACATATATTAGCGCTTTTGTGTAGTGTTATGCGATGTCTAGCTTATTTAGACATATAACTTACAAAATTGAGGGTATGAGACCCTTTGTTATTTATTTACATTAGTATCAGTTGCACGACGGCTCTGTAAATGCCCAATATGCCCCTAACACTTGTGGTACTAGTCCCTTAGTGTCAATTTGTATGACAAATAAAATATATGTATAAAAATATTTGAAGACCCCAAATTTGTATTTGGTATCACTTAGAAGTTTTTGACTTGGAATTTCTCTTGAGATACAATGTACAAGATTGTTATGGTGGTATGTGTGATCATGAGATATATGATATGTTGACATCGTTATTTCAAAAGTCTCACCTCCATTTAACATGTTGATGTTACAACTTTCTAAATTTTCACCTTTATTTAAATAAAGATTTGTCACATATAGCCATATTTCCTTTTCTACATGCTACTCTGTTCTAAAGTTTAATTCAATGATTGTCCACTTTCTTTTCAAAAAGTTTTATATAAATATTTTCATCTTGATCCTCGCCCTAGATATCACATCTAATTGCTCTTAGTCCCCTTCCATAAAATCATATATTGCAAAGGAGTATTGTTAAATTCTTTGATGCTTCACCATGTGCCAATGTATCTGGCCACTTATTGTTTATGATCAATGTGCTTACTAATTTCTCATTCATTGAAAAACCATTTCTAGCTTTGTAGCTATACTTTCATCAAAGTGACATTTTGAGGCCGTAATATACATATTTTTCTCTGGTATGTCCATTTGAGTAGCTAATTGGAGTTGTACTCTTGAAGTCTAAGAGAGAACATAAGGTCTTTGCTTATTGGGAGACACAACGCCCATAGAAGAAGCTACATTTTGAATATGTGAGTTTGGAATGCTTTTGTTCTAGACAATAAGTCTACATTTGGTTACTTTGATGCTAATGTGCAAGCATTCATATGCATGTGTGGCCCAACTACCCTCTACTATGTAGAAAGTCCTATATACATGCTCGTGTATGTACCCTAAATCCTAGGTGTATATGATGCATCCAAACTTTAATAAAACATGGAGATTAAATGTCCACTTGGGATAATGTGTGCAACATAGTGGATAATTTTATACTAAGTCTTTGGGACTAATTTGAATGGCAACAAGGTGGAAGACCTTGCTTTTTTTCTTGGCATATAGATTATACATACACTCATAATGTCGAAATTTGATGCGACAATATTCAACGCTTGTGAAGATATGCTGATTAGACGCACCTTTTAGCTATTTAGAATTTCTTTTGGCATATGCTTTTTCATTGACAAAAATGTGATAACAAGTCACAAAAATGCATAAAAAATCTCATGATTTGAAGTGAGGTGAAATTTTAAACAAGTTCATGTATCAAAACCATGCAATGTACCAACCTAATAGAGAGTGCTTTTTAATCCTTACAATAACAAATTAGTGGCATAACATAGATGTTAAGCTTGCTTATGGCCATTGCTAAGGTGCACAAATGCAAATATGTTCAAGGTGGTATTCGATCATTGAAGATCTTTCAATGAAACTTGAGAATTTACTCTATCCAAGAATGTATTTAATTTTTTTTTCTAGAGTAGGATGAGTTGTTGCCAATAACCAGCTTTGAAGTGAGACAAGGATAACACAATCAATGACATGGTCTAAGGCTTGTTGGAAAGCCTTGATTTGGTACAAAGCTATCTTCTATGATTCTTGAAGCCTTGAAGGATGACACATAAGAGTATGATGATGTCATATACCCATTGTCCCATCAAAGAAGATATTGCATATCCACTTTTAAGAAACTTGATGCAAAGTTCAGGTAGTATACCATTTATGCTACTTGTTATAGCAATAAAACTAGTGACGTTTTTTCTTCTTCTTCTAGACATTCCCTCTTTAGATTGTGATGATGCATTTTGGATGGCGATGTCCAACACGTGTGTGAGTCCCTTTTTAAGTTCATGTTCTTCTTACAAAATTTCTAACTAATAGATTTCAATATTGTTTTTGATGTTGTTGAGAATAAATTTTTTCTTTCCATATTAGGGAGTTGGATGGTCTAGATCTCTAAGGTTGATAAAGTATTGATTTTGCATATAGATTTTTAATTTAATCTTCATGAGCCTCGGTGTTATAAGTTTCCAAAAAAGGAGAGAAGATTATTGATAACATAAGCAAAGTGAGTCGCTTCCACTTGCTTATCTTTCTCTTGAACATCAAAGATATCAAAGATATGAATATCTTCAGACCTGAACCTCTGGAAATACTCCCTCTCAAACATTTGATCTAGATCCAACAAGACCTCATCAATGCTTGATCTCATTCTTTCACAAAGTTTAGTGAAAACAATGCCACCAATGTCACCATCATAAATCAAAAGATAGATGCCAAACTTTCCATACAACATGAAGTAGAGTAGGTGAAGATGAGTATCAAACCTAATAAATCCAGCCTTCTTGAGTCCATAACAAACCTCAAATGAGATCTCCCTTGCCTTGAAGAAATTGCCTCTCCATTTGCTCCATGTAGACTTCTCCAACCAACCTTTTGCTATCTTGATCATGAGTGATCAATTTATAATCATAGAATCCTTTGAGTTGATGAAGAGATGTGAGATCCATGCCTTGGATCTTTCCAAGAACCAATCTTCCATTGCTCTTTCCTTCATAAGACTCCCTCTTAATGATTGCATCATAAGAAGTAGATACCTCAAAAACATTAGAAGCCATGGAAAAAATGATTAGTATTTTCAACATAAGGATGATTGAAGTACTCTCTTTTTTCAAACAAGAACTTCTACTCAATGTTTTAGGTAATGACTCATATGATAATGATTCTTTCTCACTATCATTCACAATGACATCATTCAAAGAACATACTACTTCACATACTTCTCTTCTTCTTGACTTGTGACTATCTCCCTCACCAAGTCTCATGATAGAACCATTTGATCTACTCTCTTTATGAAGACATGTGACTCCACTTGCTGGAAAAATGACTTTCTTGGACTCATCACAAAAGAATGTAGAAGAACCACCTCCTTCATGCATGCACCTAGCAACATCGTTTTCCATATGATCAAAGAAATCATTAACAACAATCTTTTCCAAGGAAGAACCTTCACCACCATTGATGAAGTTAGCTCTTTCCTTACCTTTTGCATGCTTGCACTTGTCATGGAGAACCATTAAAACACCATCATTATCCTCGAGACTAGCCAAGTTAGCACAAAGATGAACATCTCCAAGAAGCATATTAGATCTTGACCTAGATCTAGCATAAGGAAGCTTGGTAGACTTTGCATAAGATCCTGTTAGATTTCTTATGCTTAGTCTTAAAATCGTTCAAGTAATGAGCATCCTGAAAAACGAAGGCCGACTTCATATTTTTGGACCTTCACATTTTTCCCTCTCTTTTTACCTTAAAAGAATTTCTAGGCACCTTCGCATTTTTCGCTCCTTAGCAAAAAATGTGACACACTGGCCAAGTGGCCAGAATGCCTTAGAAACCATTCTTAAGGCACCTTCTGCTTTTCGCCTTCTTCGCCTTTTTCGTTCACGAAAAATACGACACACTGGCCAGAATGACTTAAACCATTTCTGGACCACCTTCACCTTTTTCACTTTTTTTCTCTTTGCGAAAAATGCAACAAAGCACCCAAAAAACCTTTAACACCATTTTAGGGCACCTTCGCCTTTTTCGGTTTTCTCGCCACCTCTAAACTAAGGCACTTTTCGCCTTTCTCACTGCCTTTAGTTTAAGGCACCTTCGCCTTCTTCTCTTCTTCAGTGTAAGGCGCTTTTCGGCTTTTTCGGCTTTTTTGCCTTCTTCACTGCCTTGAATCTAAGGGCGCCTTAGGGATTTACATGCCTTTAGTGTAAGGGCACTTTCAGGAGTTGCATATCTTCAGTCTAAGGGCACCTTCGGGTTTTTCAACTTTTTCGTGTTTTTGCTACATTGGCTGACCGACGTCGCCAACTTATTAGCAACCCTAAAGCAGCTGGACAACCAAATATCCCAAAGGCGGTTAGCGGTTGCCAATGTTGTACATATGCAAAGACTGGTGTAAATAGCATTATAAGCTTGTACGATATTTTGTTCCTCGACACTTGTAAATCTATATATTAGCTGATTCAAGCTATGTAAGTGTTATTTGAGTTGATTGAATTTCTTTCTTTTAATCAGAGTTATCTGTAGCCAGCGTTATCACGCTCAGCAAGCTGAAGTTATTAATTCAAGTTATTATACTCATTGTTGATATTAATCAAAATGCAATTTTTGTCCCACTACTGCATTGTTCATTTGCACATTCTGTATGAATTCTTCTACTTGAATATTTTTGTTGCTAACTGTTGCATTTTCGTTCCTACACGCCACGCTCAATCCTCAAGCTTCCGCTACCGCTCACGTGCCCTGCCGTTTTACGACATGGTATCAGAGAGCAGACATTTTAGTAATCTGCATTTCTACTACAAATTATCAGTTTTGTTTCTACCGAGACATCTTTCTAGTAAATACGCAACCAACAGTATTCCGACAGTCGTTGTTTCTACCAACAAACTCGTTCAACTAGAATGGATCCATCATCTAGTACATCTCTCATTGACAAACTCGATGGAGATAACTACCATCTTTGGAAATTCAAGATGAAGGTTATACTTCTAGCCAAAGAACTGTGGGACATCGTTGATGGCACAGAGATCAAACTAGAAGGTGATGTAGCCGTCATCACCAAGTGGAGACTGAGATATGGCAAAGCATTTGCCATAATCACCCTCAACATCAAGGACACTTAGATCAGCCACATACGTGCTGCTCAGACAACTAAGGATGCATGGGACATCCTAGCAACTCTCTACGACATCAAAGACGTTACATCCAAGCTTCATCTGAGGAAAAAATTCTTCACCCTCAGAATGTTTGATGCAGATAGTGTTTCAAGCCATGGATCAGATGATTGCAACTGGCTCAGTCATAGAAGATTCCAATGCGCTCATGACTCTATGATTCAGTATACCTAAAGGATATGAAAATTGGGTAATGGCAATTTCTACCAAGGAGTGCCTCACTCTATCTAGAGTAATTTCGCTGCTCCTACAAGAGGAAATCAGAAGATCAACATCCTCCTCAGGCCCATGATCGGATTCTCAAGCTCTATATTCGAAAAATCAGAAGTTTAGATCCAAGGGATCTACAAAGTCAGGCTCTACTGACAAGAAGAGCAGCATGCAGTCTGGACTAAATTCCAGTTCAGGATCGAATTCAAGCTCTTCATCATTCCAACCGGCGCAGAAACTTTTCTGCACATACTGTAAGAGGACTGGCCACGAAATCAAGGACTGTCAAATTTTGATGTACAACAATGAAAAAAAGAAGCAGTTCCAACAACAAGCACATAGTGCTATAGCCAGTCACTCCTAGACTCTGGAGCAACTCAACACATGACTCACCATCGTGACTGGTTCAAGGACTACAAGTAATTCACCCACTATTGAGTTGTGCAACTTGGAGACAACTCACCACATTCAATCAAAGGTGAAGGAACAATCAGAGTTGAATTCAAAAAAGATGAGATCAAGTTGTTGTTCAACGTTTTCTACATTCCAAATCTGACAAAAATCTGCTCTCAGTTAGCAGAATCACCGATTCAGGTCGGAGGCCAAATTCGATACAGAAAGTTGCACAATTTTTGACAAATCCTAAAAGGTTCTAGCCTACGGAAGAAGAAGCAGCTATTTGTACAAACTCAGCCATTGCTATTCTTCTAACAGTCAAGTTCTTCACACAGCCACTTCTGAATCAATTGATATGTTGTGGCATTTCAGACTTGGCCATCTTAACTTCAACAATATTCAACAAATGTCAGTGCAAAGTCTAGTATTAGACCTGCCTTCGGTCAGCAAGCCAACTTCTCCATGCGAAAGCTGTATTATCAGCAAGCATGCTAGGAGTCCCTTCAGTTCAAACTCAGTTCATACATCCAAGGGCTTGCTTGGCCTTGTACATAGCGACATTTGTGGCCCGATGCAGACTGCTTCCACAGGAGAAGCTCTCTATTTTCTAACCTTCATTGACGACTTCTCTCGAAGAACTGCAACCTACTATTTGAAGAACAAGTCCAATGGTATAGCTGAGCGGAGGAATCGGACACTCATCGAGAGTGCCAAGAGCATGATGGCCCATGCCTCTCTTCCAAAGAAATTCTAGACAGAAACTGTTACTACAGCTGCCTATTTACAGAATCAATCCATCACCAAAGCCCTAAATGGAAAGACACCTTATGAGGTGTGGATAGGATCAAAACCATCACTCGAACATATTTGAGTGTTTGGATGCATCGCTTTCGTTCAGATCCCTGAGGATCTAAGAAAAAAGCTAGATGGCAAGAGCAGAAAAATGATTTTCATTGGCAATAATTCCCCAAATCACAAGGCATACAAGCTCTACAATTTGGATACAGAGAAGGCATTCACTAGTAGAGATGCCATTTTCGTGGAAGACCAGTTCATCGACCACAAAGGAAAAGCTGCTAATAATTTTGACCCAAGGATCGAGCAACCATACAACTGTTGAATAACAATGATGACTCAGACAATGAGTCAGAATCTCAACGAGTCAACCCACATCAGAGAATTGATGTTCAACCCAGAAGGTCGAAAAAGTCCAGACAGCCTCCATCTAGATTTATGGATGATCCGGCTTGCTACTTCGTGCATGAACCAAACACAGTTGCTGAGGCGATGTCTACTCCTGATGCTGACTAGTGGAAAGCAGAGATGGACACCAAATTCGATTCTCTTATGGAGAATCAAACATGGACACTCACTAAACTGCCAAAGGATCGGAAATCAATTCCATGCAAATGGATATTCAAGGCGAAGTATGGCGCTGAAGGAAGACTAAATCGTTACAAGGGCTAGTTGCCAAAGGCTTTTCCCAGATTCCAGATATAAATTATTCAAAAACCTTCAGCCTAATCATCAAACATGCTTCGATCTGCCTACTCCTCTCCTTTGCAGCCGCAGTAGATCTTGAAGTCCACCAGATGGATGTCCCGACCGCTTCCCTCAATGGAACCATCGAAGAGGAAATCTACATGACGTAGCCAGAGAGATACGAACTCAACGGCAAGCAACAACACCTTGTATGCAGAATCCACAAGGCGCTCTATGGACTGAAACAATCACCTAGAGCCTGGTTCCAGAAGATCAACGTATTTTTGATAGAGAATGATTTCATTGCAAACTCAGCAGACTTGAATGTCTATTTCAAGTCTATATCAGATTACTTCATCATCATCACTCTCTACGTAGATGATACACTCTTATTCAGTAATAATCTGAATCTGATGAAGGATACAAAATACATGCTAGCCCAGAGATACAAGATGACTGACATGAGTCCACATCCCACTATTGTCTCAGAATCCAAATTTAACGAGATCGACCCAGCAGACTGATCTATATCAGTCAACAACGATATCTCAACAACGTGCTGGAAAAGTATGGAATGGCCAACTGCAAACCTAGTCTCGTTCCACTCAACCATGGACTAAAGCTATCAAAGGAATAGTCTCCTCAAACTGAGGCATAAAAGGAAGAGATGAAGTGCCACCCGTTTGAATCCATCATCGGCTCACTGATGTACGCAATGATATGCACATGACCAGACCTTGCATATTCAGTCAATACACTCAGCTAGTTCTTGTCAAATCCAGACGTAGCTCATTGGAAAGCGCTAACAAAGGTCATGAAGTACATCCAAGCAACGCAACTCTCAGCATCTGCTACGGAGGCAGCCAAATTGTGACCATCCTTGAAGCCTACACAAATGCGGATTGGGCAGGAGATGTTGACACCAGAAAATCAACTTCTAAATTTGTATTCTTATACAACCAAGGCCCAATCTCATGGAACAACCAGAAGCAGACCTCAGTTGCATTATCATCAACGGAGTCCAAATACATAGCTGCCACCAATGCAACCAAAGAGGCGATCTGGCTAAGACAATTGCTTGCAGATCTGAACCTTGCACAACCACTTTCTACAACAATCTATTGTGACAATCAAAGCACAATAGCGCTATCTCTCAATCCGAGATCTCACCTTTGAAGCAAACATATAGAAATCATGTATCATTACCTTAGAGAGAAATTGCACAACAAGGAAGCATATTACTTCACAAAGGCTCTATAAAAGGAGCAACATCTCAGATTTAACGATGTGTTAAATCTAAAGATCAAAGTTTTTCAGGATCCACATTAAGGGGGAGTGTTAGATTTCTTATGCTCAGTCTTAAAATCGTTCAAGTAATGAGCATCCTGAAAAACTGAAGGCCGACTTCATATTTTTAGACCTTCACATTTTTCCCTCTCTTTTTACCTTAAAACAATTTCTAGGCACCTTCGTCTTTTTCGCTCCTTGGTGAAAAAATCCAAGTGGCCAGAATGCCTTAGAAACCATTTTTAAGGCACCTTTTGCTTTTCGCTTTCTTCATCTTTTTTGTTCATGAGAAATATGACGCACTGGCCAGAATGACTTAAACCATTTCTGGACCACCTTTACCTTTTTCGCCTTTTTGCTCTTTGCAAAAAATGCGACAAAGCACCTAGAAAACCTTAAACACCATTTTAGGGCACCTTTGCCTTTTTCGATTTTCTTGCCACCTCTAAACTAAGGCACTTGTGATTCTCTTTTGATGTGTTCTTCAAGTCCAATTTCAAATGAAGGTGACAAAGATTCATGGTGGATTGATAGTGGAGCTAGTTCACACATGACTAGTCACAAGGAGTTCTTTACTCCTGTGGTCACTTATGATGGAGTCAAGAAAGCAATTCACATGGCCAATGGTGGTGAGTATGTGATCGAAGGTATCGGTTCAATTCCTATTTGTCTTTCTACTATATGAAAGCAAGACTTGATGATGTTCTTTACATTCCTTCACTTTCAAAGAATTTGCTACAAATGATAGAGAAATGATACATGGTAAAGTTTGGTGGTGATGCTTGTTTCATTACAAAGGAAGAAATCTTGGTTGCTAGGGGCAATAGACAAGGTAGACGTTTCAAGCTTGATGCTTTTGTTATGGCTAACAAAAAGGATGGAATGGAAAAGGAGATTGATCTCAACTTTCCAAAGCTTGTCCAACTGTTTTAGGGTTGTTGATAAGTTGGCAACGTCGGTCAACCAATGTAGCAAAAACGCGAAAAAGCCGAAGGTGTCCTTAGACTGAAGGTATGCAACTCTTGAAGGTGCCCTTACACTAAAGGCATGTAAATCCCTAAGGCGCCCTTAGATTCAAGGTAGCGAAGAAGGCGAAAAAGCCGAAAAAGCCGAAAAGTGTCTTGCACTGAAGGCAGAGAAGAAGATGGAGGTGCCTTAAACTAAAGACAGTGAGAAAGGCGAACCACCTAGATCCTCATCATTAGTAGTAAAGTCGATTTGCTTGCTACCTTCATCTCTTTGCTTCTTCAAACATTCATTAGCAAAATGCCCTTTGATTCTACAATAAAAACATTTCAACTTAGACTTATCTTTCTTTTTGTCAAAAGAGGTAGTCTCACCTTTATCTTGCCCTTTAGACCACTTGATTTTGCCTTTGCCCTTGAACTTGTCTTTGATTAACATAGCCTCCTCTTCATAATGAGATGTTGATGTAGATCCACCTCCTCTTGATTGAAGCCTAAACTCCTCATTCACCAAAATCTCTTGCAAATCCACAATGCGCAAATAAACGATGCAGTTGTGAGACAAAAATTGCACTCTGATTAATATCAACAATGAGTACAATGGCTTGAAGTAATAACTTTAGCTTGTTGAGCGTGATAACGCTGGCTACTAAAAAACTCTGATTAAAAGAAGAAATTCAATTAACACTTACATAGCTTGATTCAGCTAGTATATATATTTACAAGTGTCAAGAGAGAAATATCTTATGCCTTAACTGCCATTTACTCCAGTTTTGCATCTATACAAAGTTGGTAACCACCCTTAGGATATTTGTTTCTCCAGCTGTTTTTTGGATTGATGATAAATTGGCGATGTCGGTCTGCCAATGTAGCAAAAACGCGAAAAACTTGAAGGTACCCTTATTATGAAGGTATGCAAATCTTGAAGGCGCCCTTAGACTTAAGGTATGTAAATCCTAAAGGCGCCCTTAGATTTAAGACATCGAAGAAGACGAAAAAGACGAAAAAGCCGAAAAGTGCCTTAAACTAAAGACAACGAAGAAGGCGAAGGTGCCTTAGACTAAAGACATCGAAAAAGCAGAAGGTGCCTTAGAATTAAGTCAGCAAAAATGTCGAAAAAGCCGAAGGTGCCTTTAAAATGATTTCTAAGGCATTCTGGCCACTTTGTCGCATTTTTCGCAAATGGGCAAAAAAGACGAAGGTGACTTAAGAATGGTTTCTAAGACATTCTGGCCACTTGGCTACTGTGTCGCTTTTCTCGGTAAGGTGCGAAAAGGCTAAGGTGCTAAGAAATGGTTAAGGCAAAAAAATCTTAGACGAAAAAATGTGAAGGTCCGAAAACATGTAGTCGGCCTTCGGTTTTCAGAAGCTCATTCCTTGAACGATTTGTTTAAGGCTGAGCATAAAAAATCTAACACTCCCCCTTAATGTGGATCCTGAAAAACTTTGATCTTCAAATTTAACATGTCGTTAAATCTGAGATGTTGCTCCTTTGATAGAGCATTTGTGTGATCTGCTGCCATGTAGTTTGTTCTGTAGAAAACCAGTTCTACTTCCTTGCTGTGCACTTTCTCTCTAAGGTAATGATACATGATTTCTATATATTTGCTTCAAGAGTGAGATCTCGAATTGAGAGATAGCGCTATTGTGCTTTGATTGTCACAATAGATTGTTGTAGCAAGTGGTTGTGCAAGGTTCAGGTCTGCAAACAGTTGCCTTAGCTAGATCACCTCTTTGGTTGCATTGGTGGCAGCTATATAAGTATTCAAATTTCGTTGATGATAATGTAACTGAGGTCTGCTTCCGGCTGTTCCATGAGATTGGGCCTTCGTTGTATAAAAATAAAAATCCAGAAGTTGATTTTCTGGTGTCGACATCTCCTGCTCAATGTGCATCTGCTTCAAGGATGTTGGCAGCGTGGCTACCTCCATAGTAGATGCTGAGAGTTTTTGTTGCTTGGATGTACTTCATGACCTTTGTTAGTGCTTTCCAATGAGTTATGCCTGGATTTGACATAAACTAGCTGAGTGCACTGATCGAATATGCAAGGTCTGGTCACATGCAAATGATTGCATACATCAGTGAGCCGATGATGGATTGAAACGGGTAGCGCTTCATCTCCTCCTTCTCTATCTCAGTTTGAGGAGACTGTTCCTTTGATAACTTTAGTCCATGGTCGAGCGGAAAGTGATTTGGTTTGCAGTTGGCCATTCTATACTTTTTCAGCACATTGTTGAGATATCGTCGCTGATTGATGAAGATCAGTCTGTTAGGTCGATCTCATTGGATTTGGATTCCGAGACAATAGTGGGTTGGACCCATGTTAGTCATCTTGTATTTCTGGGCCAACATGCATTTTGTATCCTTCATCATATTCAGATTGTTATTGAATAAGAGTGTATCATCTACGTAGAGAGTGATGATGATGAAGTAATCTGATACAGACTTGAAGTAGACATTCGAGTCTGCCGAGTTTAGAATAATATCATTCTTTATCAGAAATGCGTTGATCTTCTGGAACCAGGCTCTGGGTGAGTGTTTCAACCCGTAGAGCGCCTTGTGGATTTTGCATACAAGGTGCTGTTGCTTGCCGTTGAGTTTGTATCCCTCTAGCTGCGTCATATAGAATTTCATCTTCGATGGTTCCATTGAGGAAAGCAGTCTAGACATCCATCTGGTGGACTTCAAGATCTGCTGCGGATGCAAAGGAGAGGAGTAGGCGGATCGAAGCATGTTTGACAACTGGGCTGAATGTTTCTGAATAATTAAGATCTGAAATCTGGGAAGACCCTTTGGCGACTGGCCTTGTAACGATTAGCCTTCCTTCAGCATCGTACTTTGCCTTGAATATCCATTTGCATGGAATTGGTTTCCGGTCCTTTGGCAGCTCAATGATTGTCCATGTTTGATTCTCCATAAGATAATCAAATTCGGTGTCTAGCGCTGCTTTCCATTGGTCAGCATAAGCAGTAGACATTGCCTCAGAGACGGTGGTTGGTTCATGCACAAAGTAACAGGCCGAATCATCCATAAGATGGAGGCTGTTTGGACCTATTCGACCTTTTGGATTGAACTTCGGTCCTCTGATGTGGATTGACTTGTTGAGGTTTTGACTCATTGTCTGAGTCATCGTTGTTATTCAGCAGTTGAATCCCTAGATCGGAATTGTCTGGTTGCTCGATCCTTGGGTCAGAATTATCAGCAGCTTTCCCTTTGTTGTCGATGAACTAGTCTTCCACAAATATGACATCTCTACTGGTGAATGCCTTCTCGGTATCCAAATTGTGTATGCCTTGTGATTTGGGGAATAGTCGATGAAAATCGTCTTTCTATTCTTATCATCCAGCTTTTTTTTAGATCTTCCGGGATTTGAGCGAAAGCGATGCATCTAAACACTCGAATATGTTTAAGTGATGGTTTTGATCCTGTCCACACCTCATAAGGTGTCTTGCCATTTAGGGCTTTGGTGATGGATCAATTCTGCAAGTAGGCAGTTGTTGTAACAGCTTCTGTTCAAAATTACTTTGGAAGAGAGGCATGGGCCATTATGCTCTTGGCACTCTCAATGAGTGTCCGATTCTTCCGTTCAACTACACCATTGGATTGCGGTGAGTAGCTGGTTGTATATTGTTGATGTATCCCGTTGGCTTGTAGAACTCAAATTCTGTGGGCCCTCCATCTGTGCGTAGAGCCTTGATCTTCCTCTGGGATTGGTTCTCTGTAGATGTCTTGAACTATTGGTTTTATTCCCTCTACTCTCCTTAAATCCCATTTTAATCTGCTTCCATTTATGCTGCATATTCACTAACGTTGTCGCGCAGTCTGCATATTTACACGCAAATTTGCACAACGAAGAAAAGGCGAAAGAATCGCGACACTATGTTTTTAAACACGTTACGGTGACATGCAAAAATGGGACACTATCTTACAGAATGCCAAAGGTGCCCTAAAAGCAAAGGCACCTTGTAGATCTATTCCTAAGGCTACTCGTAAGAGTGATGCACTTTTTGCATTGTCATCACCAATGATCACTTCAGCACTAACTGACGTCACACTCTTTTCACGCTCACCCCATGCAACTGCGCTAATAGATTGGACAACGACTGCAGCCACCCACGATCTCTTACAGACAACACATCCACTCTGTACCTTCCACATCTGCACACATGTAATATAATGTATATATATACTGGATACCATTTGTGCAAGTAAATGAGTGAATGAGTTGATGAGTTGATGAATGAGACGAAGTAGATGCCTTGCGCATTGATTCTTGATTGTCAGCAATATGGTTTTATTCCTTTACAGATTGTATAAGCTTCGTAAGACACACGGTTTCGTCCGCTATTGTCTTGTGCTCTACCGCATTATTGACATGTATACATGATATACTTAATCTGATACAGTTCTTTGTTCAGCGTTCCGATCTATGTTAATATTGCTATGCTTATCATTCATTTTGTCTGATCTTTCTAGTTGTTCTTTCTGGTAATAGATGACTAACATTTAGTCTTGTCTTTTGCGAATCATTCGCGACTAATTATCAGTCAAGCACCGTCTAGCTCTTCGCGAATCATTCGCGACGAATAGTTTGTCTTACTATTCACGACAAATCATTTTTCTGGAGCTTCATTCATTTATTAAAGTTTGGCTATGTAATCGAGAACGACTGTGATTCTCATCACTATCGTTTTGTCTGTTCTGATAGGCGTAGTCATGCTTACGGAGAGAGTCGTATAGCTTGTTTTGCTGCACACGAACATTTTCTGTTCGAGTCCGTTTCTTGTTCGAGTTCATTTCTCGTTCGTTTCTTGTTCGTTTGTTTCTCGTTCGTGTTCATCTTACCTCTTTGACCTTATTTTTCGTTTCTAACATACGACACCTTTTCTCAACTCGTTCATCTCCCTCTCTCCAACATGGTATCAGAGCTATTTTCATAGCTTGATAAGCTTCCACAGTACAAGACTCTACTAGCCGATAGAGTAATTGTTTTCTTGTTATGTATTTTTCAGTATCAGATTTTCATACTTAAGTCACTGATAGTTTCTCCTATCACTCAGACTAACTCTTCCACATAGATTCCCAAGGGAAAGCCAGTCCTATCAAATATTTTATAACCTTTATCGACGAATTCTCCAGAATAACTATGGTGTATGTCATAAAGAAGAAATCAGAAGCCTTCAACTGCTTCAGAATCTTCAAGGAGCGTGCAGAAAAGGAGACTGGAAGGACGATCAAGGCCCTAAGATCAGACAACGGTGGAGAATATATCTCTGTCAAGTTTAAGGAGTACTGCCAAATCCAAGGCATTGAGCAGCAATTCATCACTCCTTACAGTCCTCAGTCTAATGGCTTACATGAGAGGAAGAACCGTACTCTGGTCGAATCTGCTAAATGTATGCTATCGCATGCATCGTTGCCCAAGAGATTCTGGACTGAAGCTGTCTCCACTGCAGCTTGCATCCAGAATAGATGTTCGACCAAGGCCCTCTCAGACAAGACACCCCACGAGATGTGGACAGGCTCTAAGCCTTCTTTGAAGAACCTAAGAGTGTTTGGGTGCATTGCCTACGCACAGATCCCAAAGGACACAAGGAAGAAATTGGACTTCCAAGGTCTCAAGACCATTTTGATCAAATATACTTCGTTTGATAACACTTACAAGCTGTATGATCCTGATACCCAGCAAATCTTGTATAGCCAAGATACAGTCTTTATCGAGGATCAGTTCGTTGACCTCAAAGGCAAGGATATTGCTCAAGAAGAACCTTCATTTCTTGTCGTTGACACAACAGTCCGAGATCTGGCTCAGACGTATGTATTGTCGACCCATTTCGAGACAACGAATCAGACAAAGATGTTGCTGCTACCCATCAACAAGTCCCAGGAGCGATTCATCAGTCGAATCCTCCCAGAAGATCAAGCCGAGTGCGCACACAACCCACACGGTATACTCCTGAGTCTGCCTGTCTCTTAATGCAAGAACCAACGACAGTCGAAGAGGCACTTAGCCAACCAGACTCTGATCTCTGGAGAGAAGCCATGGACAAAGATTATTCCTCTCTAATCAAGAATTAAACATGGTCATTAGTCGAAGCTCCTATTGGCTGCAATATCATTGATTGCAAATGGATATTTAAGATCAAATATAATGCCAACGGAGCAATTGATTGAAGGAAGGCTAGACTGGTAGCACGAGGATTCACCCAGATCCCGAATGTCGACTACAGTGAGACTTTTAGTCCAATCATCAAAACATTCGTCGATCCGAATGCTCTTGTGTTAAGCTGCAGCTGCCGACCTCGAAGTACATCAACTTGATGTACAAATAGCCTATCTGAATGGAGTTATACAAGAAGATACCTACATGATCCAGCCCGAAGGATACGTTCAGGAAGACATGAAGAATTGTGTCTGTAAACTCCACAAAGCACTGTACCGCTTGAAACAGTCTGCCAAGGCTTGGTTTCAGAGGATCAACACATTTTTTATTGAACAAGGATTTAAACCAAGCACTACTGATTGCAATGTTTATTCGAAGTCAGTGCAACAATCCTTCATTATCATCACCTTGTATGTGGATGATATGTTGCTTTTCAGCAACGATACCAATATGGTTAAGGATTTGAAACAGATGTTGTTCTCAGAATTCGACATGACTGATCTGGGCGAAGCTCACTTTTGTCTGGGAATTCAAATCCATAGAGATAGAGCAAATCAACTGATTTACAGCACTCAACAAATGTATCTTCATAATGTTCTTAATAGATACAATTTGATGAATTGTAAATTAGCTCACTCACCAATGGATCCAGGCCTGCATTTGTCAAAGGACCAATGTCCCCAGACCAAGTAGGAAGAGGAGCAAATGAGAGAGTATCCGTATCGATCGATACTAGGATCTCTCATGTACGCAATGGTCTGTACAAGACCAGATATCTCTTTTGCTGTTAGCTCACTCAGCCAATACATGGCTAATCTTGACATTACCCATTGGAAGGCTCTTATTTGAGTCATGAGGTATATTCGAGCTACCATGGACCAGTGCATCTGCTATGGAGATGTCAGCAACGACAATCTTCATCAGCTCAGTGGTTATTCTGATGCAAGCTGGAGAGGAGATGCAGACAATCGTAAGTCCACTTTTGGATTTACATTCTTCTTCAACGACGGTCCTATTTCGTGGAACAATCGTAAGCAAACCTCTATTGCTCTTTCTTCTACTGAAGCAGAATACATTGCTGCTTCTCAATCTATTAAAAGCGTTTTGGTTGAGAAATTTGCTGTCAGACATCAATCTGTATCAGTATAGCCCTACAACTTTGTTTTGTGATAACCAAAGTGCTATTGTCTTATCGGCCAACCCTAGATTTCATTCTAGGAGTAAGCACATTGAGATCAGATATCACTACATTAAGGGCAAGGTTCTCGACAGAGAGGTGAGCTTAACGTACTGCAGAACGCAGGACATGGTTGCAAACATCTTCATGAAAGCACTCAGTGTTAATGCACATAACAAATTTTGTGCATTTGGTCAGTCTGAAGATCAAGGCAGTCACGGATCCAGATTAAGGGGGGGTGTTGGATTTATTCCCTCTACTCTCCTTAAATCCCATTTTAATCTGCCTCCATTCATGCTGCATATTTACTAACGTTGTCGCACAGTCTGCATATTTACACGCAAATTCGCACAAACGAAGAAAAGACGAAAGAATCGCGACACTATGTTTTTACACAAGTTATGGTGACAGACGAAAAGGGGACACTATCTTACAGAATGCCAAAGGTGCCCTAAAAGCAAAGGCACCCTATAAATCTAATCTTCAGGCTACTTGTAAGAGTGACACACTTTTTGCATTGTCATCACCAACGATCACTTCAGCACTGACTGACGTCGCACCCTTTTCACGCTCATCCCATGCAGCTGTGCTAATAGATTGGACAACGACTGCAGCCACCCATGATCTCTTACAGACAACACATCCACTATGTACCTTCCACATCTGCACACCTGTAATATAATGTATATATATATATATTGGATACCATTTGTGTATTCAGGTAAATGAGTGAATGAGTTGATGAGTTGATGAATGAGACAAAGTAGATGCCTTGCGCATTGATTCTTGATTGTCAGCAATAAGGTTTTATTCCTTTACAGATTGTATAAGCTTCGTAGGGCACGCAGTTTCGTCCGCTACTGTCTTGTGCTCTACTGCATTATTGACATGTATACATGGTATACTTAATCTGACACAGTTCTTTGTTCTGCGTTCAGATCTATGTTAATATTGCTATGCTTATCATTCATTTTGTCTGATCTTTCTAGTTGTTCTTTCTGGTAATAGACGACTAACATTTAGTCTTGTCTTTCGCGAATCATTCGCGACTAATTATCAGTCGAGCACCGTCTAGCTCTTCGCGAATCATTCGCAACGAATAGTTTGCCTTACTATTTGCAACAAACCATTTTTCTGGAGCTTCATTCATTTATTAAAGTTTGGCTACGTAATCGAGAATGACTGTGATTCCCATCACTACCGTTTTTTTCGTTCTGATAGGCGTAGTCATGCTTACGGAGAGAGTCGTATAGCTCGTTTCGCTGCGCACGAACATTTTCTGTTCGAGTTTGTTTCTCGTTCGTTTCTTGTTCGAGTTCATTTCTCGTTCGTGTTCGTCTTACCTCTTTGAGCTTATTTTTCGTTTCTAACATACGACACATTTTCTCAACTCGTTCATCTCCCTCTCTCCAACATGAATTGCATGAAGAATTACTTGAATGTTTCGGATTTGTTCTTCAGATAGTAGGTTGCAGTCCTTCGAGAGAAGTCGTCGATGAAGGTTAGAAAATAGAGAGCTCTCCCTGTGGAAGCAGTCTGCATCGAGCCACAAATGTCGCTATGTACAAGGTCAAGCAAGCCTTTGGATGTGTGAACTGAGTCTGAATTGAACAGACTTCTTGTATGCTTGCTGACAATACAGTTTTTGCATGGAGAAGTTGACTTGCTTACTGAAGACATATCTTGTACTAGACTCCGAGCTGACATTTGCTGAATACTGTTGAAGTTAAGATGGCCAAGTTTGAAATGCCACAAGATATCAGTTGATTCAGAAGTGGCTGTGTGAAGAGCTTGACTGTTAGAAGAATAGCAATGGCTGAGTTTGTACAGATAGCCGATTCTTCTTTCGTAGGCTAGAACCTTCCGGGATTTGTCAAGAATTGTGCAGTTTTTTGTTGACCCTCGAACCTGAATTGGTGATTCTGCTAACTGAGAGTAGATTCTTGGTCAGATTTGGAACTTGGAGAACGTTGGACAACAACTTGACCTCACCTCTTTTGAATTCAACTCTGACCGTTCCTTCACCTTCGATTGAATGTGATGAGTTTTCTCCAAGTTGCACAACTCGAGAGTGGGTGAATGACTTTTAGTCTTTGAACCAGTCGCGATGGTGAGTCATGTGTTGAGTTTCTCCAATCTAGATACCAAAAGTTGATATCGAACATAAAGAAAATTCATCTACATTATTACTTACATACACAATTGGCAATTATCAATAATGAACCATTTCTAAATCAAAGATTCAGCCATTATCAAATGCATATTAACAAAGTCAATAAAAAATTGCAAATAGTATTGCAAACACCCTACCATTACACCAACTCCACACAAACCATATTTCTTGTTTGTATCTTTCTACATATAGATTATACTCTACTACAAGCCAACACAAGCTTCATGACTATTTAAAATTTAAAAAGTCATTCAAGAGAACAAACAAATCAAATAGAAATGCATTCATTATACTGTTGATGACAATTCCTGCTCTATATTCTACAAATAAGCATCCACATATGAAGACTAGAATACATGTTCCACTAATTCCATCCATACAGTGCTTCATCATTATCATCTCAAAAAAATGTCATACACGAAGCATGGCCCACGACCCTCCATATTTACAACAAAAATTAGTGAGAAGAGCATCACTCACACCAAGCGTAGCATACTACTAAAGATTTTTACGTCTTAGATAATGTTTACGAAGATTTTGTTAATGCCACTATGTCCTAACATTCTGACAACTAGACATCAGTGACACTAATCACAAGACTCAAGAATTCAAATAGTCACACACTAAACTCTAACGCATGATTGAAGGTTCTCCACACAGACTAACAAGTTTGAAACACATATTATTGCTCAGAAAACCTTCTTGGCGGCCACTTGTTAAATCATGCATTTTTTTAAGGTAAGTATTGTATCTATAAACACTTCAAACTTTTATTGGAGCAAGCACAAGACATGGCGCACTCACGCATTAAAGTTCAAGCACATAGTAATTATAATAAATGCCATCTCAATGTAGGTTAAGAAATGAATTCTAATCACTTTGGATATATATAGTAATGTAGTTTTATAATGTATGCATTTTTTAGAGTTTCCTATTATCATTTGTTTTCCTTGTACACATAACAAAATCAAAAAATATTATTCATGAGCATCCTCTTTGCAAAACTAGCCTCAACTCTACCAAGACAGCCGTATGGTCCTTTTCCATCTCCTTGCTCTAGAAAGGAATCTCCATACTTGTTTGGAGTTTGATCATTGTTTGTGACCATCATGTAACACATTCATGATCAATTTGGTTCCTGAAAGAACCGAACAAATCACTATGAAGGTATTCATAATCTTCAAAACCTTAAAATGGCAACATAATATTCATGAACTTCTTTTGTGCAAAAGCAAGCCACCACTTGTTTGGAGTTCCATTAGGTCGATATATGCGTCCCATGAGTCTTCCACTAGTCTCCTCTCGAACCTGCTTAAGATAGTTTCTAAACAAATCTGACAAAGCAAGGAGCATAATCTCATTAGTAAAGCATGAAGAAAACATGATATGATAAGAAAAAGAACGACAATGGAAAACTACAACTATTTGAAATTACCCAACTAAGTGCTCATTAGATGATTTTGAAGTGGGTTTTCAAATATGTCCCTGAAAACCATCATTGCACAAAAGGATGAAACCCTAAATGCTCCCAAAAGGCAAACTTAGGTGAACTAATAAATATAATAAAAATTCCAACATAAAACTAGTTGCCCAAAACCTAATGCCTGGTAAAAAGTCACTAACGAAAACACTGGCCCCATGGCTGAAATGCTTGCCAGCCAAGGAAATCATGTTAGATCCTGGAAATCAGAGTGTCTTTTCCAAGAATGCACGGAGTTACATATAACTAGCAAAACACACACATAGCTGATTGTAACTTTTTAAGAGGGACAATAGGAACATGAAAAATTCCATTCAAAATCTTTTCTGTCCTACAGAAGAGATGCTTGCAGATTGCATGACTACCCCTCTTGTGAGAGACAAGCACCAAGAAGCTGCTGAAAAAATGGGAATGACTGAATCTGTGCATCAGGATTGGAGTCTGGAGTCTGGACGCCGCTAAATGTCTTTTTGTCTTGATTTTATAACCTGACATGAGATTCAGTCGCATCATACGATTCGATAGCATCGTCCGTCAGAGTTAGTTAGTATGCTAGTCTAGATTCTTGAAAACATATGCAAGTTTATTCCTTTCTTTAAGTTTTGCTGTTTCGTAAGATTTTAGAAAATCATACAACTGTACATTGTACATGTAGCTTTCTTCGTTAGATTCTGTACAGCGAACTCGTCAGTGTTGCCAGGCTGCAGCTTTCACTTTGTACTTGCATTCTGTTCAATCATTAGCTGTCTATTGTGAACAGCTATCTCTTTTGTTTTGCAGCAATACTTTCTGCGCAAATCGTTCTGTTCTCGTGCTGTGTAGCGGCGCAAAGTAAACAGTGATTCTGTTCTCCTACGCTACCATAGCTGTTCCAACTAGACTGACCCCTCTCTCTCTCTCTCTCTCTCTCTCTCTCTCATTATTGCTATTGTTTATTCCAGAACCCTGAAAGTTAAACCCTAACCCTAAATTTCTAGCAAAAACCTCTCTTCCTTGTGTTCAGCCTTCTATTCTCTCGTGCATTGCATCTTCACCATCCCTATACCTTTAGCCTCTCTCTAAAAAATGCTCTTTCCAAAAGTTTCTAAAAGCAAATGTTATCTCTCTAGAATCTACGTGTCTACCTTTCAACCCCAATTCAACTACCTTTCAACTACTCATCAAACATATTTTAGAGCAAATGTGGACCAATGAGAATATGCAAAAAGTGTTTTGTCTATCATTGGTGACATTCTCTCTCTCTCTCTCTCTCTCTCTCTCTCTCTCTCTCACTCACTCACACACACACACACACACACACACACACACATCACTATTTGAGATTCCCCAAAAATAAAACCCTAACCCTAACTCAGTCAAAAAGATGGAGCCCTCTATCTCCCCCTTGGTGATCCCGACCTTTATATGCATCCTCTCTCTAGAAAGCACTCTTCTCCAACGTTCTTGAACTTTCCATAATGTCGACCAATGAGGTAAACCGCCAATTGCGAGTCATTAATTTTTTGGCCACAACAACATACATTCTCTCTCAACTAAAATATATAATTAGAACTCAAAAGAAGTATTTTTGTCCTATGGGATTTTAATTGAATGTTAAGATCATTGGTCCAAAGATCAAGAGACCAAACTCCCTATGACAGTTTTCATTTTCATAGGAGCACCTCTTTGTTACAAGTGAATAGTCAAGTGGCCATGATTGATCTATTGTTATTAAAACCACTTTGCTAGTTGGGCCAGTTGTTGATGACGAGATCATTCTGAGAGTTAAACGTAGAGGGGTTGTTAGGGGAAGGTCACCTGAAAATCTTGCATGACCTTAGTTTGATCAAATGTTTCACCACATTGTTTATTGGTGTGAAAAGTCAAGAGAAAATCATGTGACAAGGATTCTTTGAATATTTCAACACATTTGTCACACACTTCTCACCTCCATTATCAAGATGCATGTATCCAACGAGGTTGGTTGAGTTGGTTGGCTTGGCATCCAAAGTATCTTTGATCCCAGGTTCAAGACCCCCTTGGAAACCGAGATGCATTGTCAAGAGGTACTCAAACATTAACCACTATTACTACATCACATATACAAATGGTCATATATATATATATATATATATATATATATATATATATATATATAAATTGGGTGTTGCAATCTAGATGGACTATCTTTACGAACCTAGAAGGTCATAGTCATCCATTGTATCATTCTTCTCTTGAGGTATTGAGTCCTCTTGAGCATATATAGTACTACGACATCTCTTGGAGGTGGGCTATGATGGTATTGGATGCCCTGATGCAGTGAAGCAACAGTTTGAAGGGCGAAGGTTATTTTTTTCAGACAATTTTTAGAAATTGAAGAAAAACTGCCAAAAAAGTTTAAAAAAAAAAACCAGAAAATATTGAAAACCATCCTTCGCCTAGTCTACTGTATATAGATCTGTCCCAAATCTACTTATAGCCAGGTCGGTGAAGGTTAATTCTAAAAATAGAAGGCTAAAGTGATTGTTCCACTAGTTGATGGTAACCTTTTGTAAAAAGTTTCACACCTTTCTACAAGAATATCAGTTCTCTAAGAGGAACCTTCGCCTAAACCTTCGCCAAAATCACAGTCATTCCATCTTGTTATTTTTGGTAATCAATAAGCTGGGCGAACGTTAAGTCAAGGTTATTTATTATACTGAAAACTATTTTTGTCAAAAAACTATCATTTTTTGCAGAAATAACAGTATCACTCTTCAACCTTCGCCTGAACCTTTGCCGACTTCTTTGAGGTTTTCAAATCTAGCGATTCATCATTTTCGTTTTTTTAGTTCCATCGGAATTGTTCAAAAAAAAGTTCATTTTAATCCTCGCCAAGCTGCAAAAAAGTTATTGTTCACCAAAAGAACCTTTGCTAGTTCTACCCTAGTTTTATTTTTGTCAAATCTACCTACTGCCAGACAGGCAAAGGTTAGTTTTTCGATATTTGTCAAAAATAGCCAATTAAGTGATTTTTTACTCAAAATAGTATTGAAAGAACCCTCGCTGTTGTCAAATTTGTGAAAGATTCTGGGTTGATTTGATACCAATTTTGAAAAATTTCTATTTTAGAGTATCAATCACTTGATCAAAATCTCTTTTCTCAAAATTTAGAATCTGATTATCATCAAGTGATCAAGTTGTGGATTAGACCAAAAGATAGAATTTAATTAAAAAATCTAGATCCAATCTCATCAAAATCTAAAATTGATCACAGCGGCAAGGATTACCTTACATAGTTTCCATTTTTCTGGTTTAAAAAAATGGCTGACTTTGGAGACCTTGATATTGATGGACCTCAACCCCATCCTATTATCCGAAGACCTCCTCGTTTAGAGTTGCCTAGGTATAATGGATTATCAGATCCAGCCATATTTCTTAAATCTTAATTGAATCTTGCGAAGTCTGTGGTGAACTTAATCCAAAAGATAAACTTAAGCTATTTCCTATGACCTTGATTGGTGTTGCTCAGTTGACAAAATGATATGACTAAGAAGTAGTTAAAACTGCACTCATTACGGGGTTTAAACCCAAAAAATTCTTGGACGATTCTTTCCTACTATTAAATAAAATTAAAATGGAAAAGAAAGAGATGGTGCATGATTATCATCTCCGCTCAAAATGGAACCTGATTTTTTGAATGATGGGGCTCTGATTATGTGGTTTTTGGTCGGACTACCAAAATGAATCAGATATGAGCTTAAACGTCGTGAACAATAATTGACATTGCAACGGCCTATGGATGAAGCTATTCGCGAAGAATATGAGGATTCAAATGATGAACCAAATGTGGGAATGTTGTGTGCACTGTATCTTTTTTCTAGACTGATAGAATACATGGCTAGTAGCTAAACAAAGCCCTAACCATTATTAAGGTTGTAAATAATAGCTTTTCACTTCATGAAACTTATGAGATTGTGTGGAGTGCTTTTCATTTCTTCTTGTCTTACATGTATTTGATTGTGTGTGAAAATGTGGAGATGCAAGCTAGAAGTTCCTATTATATAACATAGCTTTGCACCAGATTTCATAGCGTTTTTCAAATCATGTACAAGGATCTAAAGAAGTTACTCCTCTTTGATAAGAATCATAGCATAGAAAATATATGGTTATGTGGTGGGAAGATAAATAAGACTTCCAACTAATTGATGAAAATATTTTCAAGGTTTAATTGACATCTAATTTTTTATTTTCCATACTTCTACTTCTAGACGGTAATGCATTAGATCTCAAAATCTTTCATCTCAAATTGTTTGCACAAATAAGCTTTGATGGCTTCAACAAGATTTTAATCATTTCATGTTGTTTGCTTGAGACCGTATAATGCTTTATGTAGCTTGCACACTTTGTCTTCTTGTCCCTTGACGATGAAGCCTTAAAGTTGGGTCATATAAACTTCCTCTTTCAAGTTTCCATTTAGAAATGCAAATTTTCTATCCTTTGATAGATATTCCATCTGACATAAGATGCCAGTCCAAGTATAATGTGGTCCATTTTGCTATTGAAGCAAATGTTTTCTCATAGTCAATCCTTTGCTTTGCTCATATCCTTTGAGTACCAAATGCACTTTGTGCTTTGCAATTGTACCATTTGTATGAAACCTTGTCTTGTAAACCCATTTGTTGTCAATGGGCCAAAATCAGTCCTTCACTAATGTGTGTCATACCTTTAAATCTTTTGTTGCTTCAAAAGATGATGGCTCTTGAGATTCTATAATGTCACACATGAGGGCATAATTCACTTTAAAACGTTCTAGCACTTTTGTTTCTCGTGTTGATCTCCTCGCCTCACCTTGATTACTAGATTCTTAAAGGTTTCTTGGCATCCCAGCATGTAGTAAGGAAGGTGATTGAGGTTTCTTGCCCTAATTTGCCATTCTAGCCTCATTCCTAGAGTCATGCCAAGTAGGTGGCCAGTTGGTCAATTTCCTTTATAAATCTAGGATTTAGGTCCTACAAAGTAGGAATCACTACCAAATTGACTTGACCCACTTTTTAGACTTGATCTAACCTACTCTAGAGTGTATTCCCAAATGGCACCATGGCCTCACATGTGTGGGACCCACCTATGTACAATCTACATGATTTTGATCAAGCTAGATTTGACAATTTTTGACCATTTCTCACATATCTCATGTCTTCCACCACTCTTATAGAGCCACATCCTAGGCCATATTCCCAAGGGTTCTTATAATATTAATAATTTTCCATGCATGTGTGAAAAATAGTTAAAGCTATCTATGTTGAGTTTAATGGTATTTTGACTTTTCCACCTCAAGTACACATGTTAGTAGGTGATTAGGCCAATTTTGGCATGTGATGTAGCTTGAGGTAGATTAGGCTTCTTACACATGGCATGATGATAGAGGGCTAGTGACAGTTTCCTATGTTTTGTCATGAAGTCATGTGACCAATCAAAAGTGAAAGATCCATGAAATTGGTCCAATTAAATTAAAGGGTCCTTATGTCACTAGACCAATCAAATTAGGAGGAGAGAGAAAAGGGGTACAATCATATTGCACCTATTCTAGCTTGGATTTCTACTTGTATGAGGGAGGGAGTGCTTTGACACTTAGTTTTTGGAGAGATTGTGAGATTCTACACATATTTTTTTGTTGATTTCTCTCTCTACTTGAGAGCTCATGCATGTATTCTCTCTCTACCAAGAGAAAGCCATATTCATACTTAGTTTTTTTCATCATGAGTTGCCTTTACATGTGAATGTATAATTGTGAATGATTTATGCATGTTCTATGCGCTCGTGCCTTAAAATTTTCAAGATAGATTGTAGAATCAATCAAGTGCAAGATCTTTGTGCAATCACACACATCTTAGGAGATCATTCACACACTTTGAGGTGTCCTCACACATGTGAAAACTTCACAGCATTTACTTTCTAGTGGTCATAAGAGTCACCCTTAAATTAGAGACAATCTTAACCACCAAGTGTATCCCTTGATCTAGGTTAACACCAAAACTTGCTCTATCTCCTCAAAGGAGATACTCACTCTACTATCATACAAAAAAAGAACTTAATAGTAACTAGTTTATTCTTCTATTTATATTTTCTTGTGGTTGTAATTTAGGTCTTATAGGACCTTCTAGATCAAGCCACTTGCCCCTCCATGATGACGCCTAGAGGTGGCTTACTCTCCAAAAAGTGGCACTTTCCCCTAGAGGGATATTCACATGTGGATGCATAATGCACCACCTCGGCCTCAACCAAGTTGGTATGATATCCATAACACTAATGATGTATGTCACATGTGAATGGCAAGAAACTAGGTGACCACACATATTCATTTATACCTCCCACCTTTAAAGGAGAAATGCGCTGATATGAGTTGTAAAGACATCGATTTTTTTGTGTGTATCTTGTGGACATTTAGATATTTTGAAAAAATCTTGACATCTGTGAACATGGTTCACCACCAATACCTTCATGTAGAACCTTTTTAATTGTAGCTTATGCCACCTATTCCCTCATGCATCAAACATATGATAAAGATAATTTTGTGCAACATGACACATGTACATAGTACTTGATTTGGGCAGTGCCAATACAATTGACTTGCCATCAATAAATTAGCAAAGGAAAATGACCTTTTGTCACTCTAGCTTGTCCAATGGTGGCCTTCTCATCATTGGACATAAAGATCAACCAAATCAATCATACCGTCAAAGCATAATACATAAATGTTTGGATCATAGTGTGTTCTCAACATTCCTTTAGAACGAAAGTAGGCATCAATCATGTTGTACCATGCACATGATGCATGTTTAAGTCCATAAAATGTTTTCTTCAAGCGACATACTTTATTCTCTTGTCCTTTCGCTATAAAGCCTTCAAGTTGATCCATAAACACCTCTTCTTCTTACTCACCATTTAGAAAAGCAGATTTCACATCCATCTGATATAAAGGCCAACCAAAATGTGAAGCTAAAGCAACAAGTAGATGTAGAGTATTCCACTTACATACTAGTGCAAATGTCTCCTCATAGTCGATGCCTTTACTTTGTGCATAACCTTTGATTACCAATCTTGCCTTGCTTTGCTATACTTCCATCTGCATGGTACTTAGTCCTGTATACCCATTTACAACCAATGGGTTTCTTGCCAACTAGTGGTTCCACTAAGTCCCGCGTGCTATGCTTAGCAATTGACTCCATCTCTTCTTCCACGGCCTTGACCCAAATGTCATCATCCTTTGCTTCAACATAAGTCGAAGGTTCTTTGCTTTGAATAATGCTAGATAAGAGAGCATAATTTGCTTCATACCTATCAGGTTGTGTCTTCTCTCTTGTTGATCTTTGTAGCTCTCTATGGATAGATGATCATGGAAAGTCATCCATGTCACATCTCTCCATCAATCTCTCAAACCACTTAGGGAGCTTCCTGTTAGGTGATCGTCTTTCTGGTAAAAATGTATCCTGCGGTACATCCTTCTCCTTGCATTTGTCATTTGCAACTTCAATCCTTTTTGCACCAAAAGGTTTATCTCTACCTCTCCAACCTATCTCTTGAGGTTTTGTAGTAGTATCATGAGCTGTATCCACATGTCCATCACTAGGAAAGTCAACAAATGGATCATCATCAAGAAGAATTCTAACTATACCATCTTTCCCACTAGATGTATCCATCTCCTCAGCATCCTCGTCTTCGTACATCTTACATCAAAGATGACATCACAGCTAGCATGTATTTTGTTCTCCACTGGATCAAAACATCTACAGCCCTTTATACAATCATGATATCCTAAGAATATGCACTTTATAGCTCTTACATCAAGCTTACGTCTTTCTTCCTTAAGAATGTGTACAAAAAGGCCTTATATCCAAAGATTCGCGGGACTTCTATTTTGAAGATAGACTACGATACTGCATGCTTCCGACCAAGATCTTTTCATAGCTTCATCTCAACTAGCATAGATCTCACACTTTCCACAATCGTACGATTCTTGCACTCAGCTACACCATTGAGTTCAGGAGTATGAGCTTGCGTAATTTGTCTTTGATCCCACTTTGATCACAAAGATCATTGAAGTCAGTAGACTTGTACTCACCTCCACTATCAGATCTCAGGACTTTAATCTTCCCACATGTTTGATTTTTGACCAATGCTTTGAAGCTCTTGAAAGTGGCAAAAGCATCTAATTTTTTTCTTTAGCCCTTTTTGCCGCAATGGAAGCATTTGCTCTTCTTCTTGGTCTTGCTAGATGATCCCTCATCCTCTTGAGTCTTGACGATTTGCTGCTTAGACTTCTTTTTACCCTGCTTTTGCCTTGTTTTTTGGTGTGTCTAATCATCAGTATTTTGATGTCTAGCTTTCACCATCTCTCATCATTGCTCCTCCTGCATCAAGATTCCTATGAGCTCGTCAAAGGTTGGTAATCTTTCTCTTGATGCTATCCTGCTTACAAAAATCTGATAAGGTTCTGCGATGCCACACAATGCGTTGTGCACCAACTCAACATCAAGTATGCGCTCACCAACAGAATGCAGTTCATCTCTCATTGTCTTGATTCTGGTCATATAAGTTTGAATGTGCTCTCCTTGTTCCATTCGAACACTATTCAGCCATAAGAGGAAATATGGGCCCAAAGAGGGCCTTATAAGAAATGTCGTGTAGGAGAGAGAAAAATAACTATAAAGTAATTATAATATCATTTTCTAACTTCTTTACGCATCTGTCCGCACTTCTTTCGATGTAAAGGATTCACCTTAGTTTAGTCACATCAAACTTCATTGGTGCTTAACAATACTTAAAATATAATTTTCAAAATGATGAGATATTCCCTCCCAATAGTTTGGAATACTCAAAAATTTGAATTAGGACTGACATATCTGAAACAAAGTCTACGCCATCTTTATCTCCAGGGTCAAATTAGCGCCATTTCTATCTCCAACAAGGTCGTGTTTAGCACTATCTCCAGCTTTGTTATTGTCATTGTGTTGTTTGTTACTATACTACTGTACTGATGACAAAGCTTTATTATCTTCATGTGGATCTGTCACCAGAATATACTTCGCTTAGGACAAGAAATTCAAAGCAACCCAAATTGTCAACTTCTGATATGGTCCGATACAAAGAGGAAAAGCTAAAGCATGTAAATTTATGGTCATCAGGAACATTGTATCCTGTTGATCCATGTTTGCAACATCCAGATTTTCATTCGGTGAGTCTGTTAATAATCTATATGTGTCATGGCAAAAATGGCCTTTTGGGTTACTGTGAGAATTTGATGCTCTATGGGAATGCACATTCAATGCAAATAATACATTATATGGAAGAGAAATCAAGGTAAATATCAAAGGAGTGCGAAGAAAAATCTACAAAGTTGAAAACTTGTTTGGATGAAAATGAGATGCTCAAGAAGGAGATCGAAAGGTTGAAATCTTCTTTGCATCATTATGCAACTAGCAATGATGAGATAAAAACTGCATTTTAATCCATGCGTATCCCATATTTGTCTCTTGTTAAAGATATGGATGTGCTCAACAGAAAGGTCCAAAGTAACAAGAGGAAAAGACTGGTAACCAAGGATATATGTGATCTATCACCCAGAGGAGGTCATAGAAAAAGACGAATCCGTGCATTCAAGTAAGTTATAGCTTATTTGGTATTGAATATTGCTTGAACTTTTTGATTCGTTCATAATTACTAGTTTTGTTATTTATTCATTTCAACTTTCTGTTGATTTGCTTATTATATTGCTATGAATACTATGCTTGTCCTAATTTCTACTGACATTTTCATGAACACTATGTTGCAATGTAGATTAGCATTGGTTGTTGAAGACCATTTGGCTAATGAGATTTCGATTGGAAACTAGGCTAGGCTTTATCTTGACTTCTAAATCTATGAAATCAATGTTGAACAATAACAAAATGAAAAAGATTAAGGCTTCAGTTGTTGATAGCATTATGGATGAAGTTGGAAAAATATTAGACACTACATTGCTTCAGGGGGCATGTGACTTTTCTAGCATCAGTAGAGATGCATATGCAACAATGTTTAAGATGATAAAGGAGGCTTTTGCACAGGTAAGTATTAAAAAGTTTCCAATCCCACGACCATTTCATCTATAAAAAAAAAAAGACATGTTAAGCCAATGTATTTAAACAATAGTTGGTAGTCCATCTCATATCAATGAACTGTATTGCTCGAAAGGAGAAAGTCTAGCATATAACAATTCCAACAATTTATTTATTGACATTAATCAGTTACTAACATTCATCATAAATTTTTACGGTATTACAAATGAGAATGTCAATAACAAG
Source organism: Diphasiastrum complanatum (assembly GCA_029204225.1). Lineage (NCBI taxonomy): Eukaryota > Viridiplantae > Streptophyta > Lycopodiopsida > Lycopodiales > Lycopodiaceae > Diphasiastrum > Diphasiastrum complanatum. Next base: position 67,181,091 of record CM055099.1, on the reverse strand, counting down.
TTGATAGTTGTTCTCAAGTTAGATGAATCAAAAATTATAAAAGGACAAAAAATGGAAAGAGTCAGTCTCACGATCATGAATAGAGCACTTTCAAATTCAGAAGACTCAGAAGGCCTCAATTTTAGTGTTCAATCAGAAAATGATATCCGGTGGTTGACAGTATTTTAGGTATAGCATAATCAATAGGGATCATCATTTTAATATGGATTCCATTTGGGAAATCTTCTCCGTGTTAATATTATGAGGCTAATCATGCTTTTGTATTCTCTTATAGGTGATGAAAGAAGACCATGACATTCTCTCATGGATATTTAATAGAACGTCATATCCTGCCACCATAAAAAATCACATGGAGGGAGTTCCACTTAATATTCCTGGAATTGGCACTTTCAACATTGAATGGCATTTAGCAGGAGATCTGAAGACATTAAAATGTATGTTCAATATATCCCATGGTGCTAACTCTAAACACCTTTGTTTGTTACATGAAGACATCAAAAGACATGACAAGGAGTACATGAATACCAAGAGATCGAGAAGATCCTAAATGGAAACCTGTACTACCGATTCCTCTTCAGAATGTTCATATTTGTACATTGCATGTGGAGGTGCGTATTATAGAAAAAATAATATATTCACATCTTGTTTGCATGTAATTCCAAGCTAGAGGAATCTATGAAGGAAGCTATGTTCAGACTAGAGGATGTGTTGTCCAGAGCAGGCTCAGCAACTCAAGATTTTGAAGAAGAAGGTTCTACTCGTATACACAAGGTAGAAGTTTGGAAAAAATCAGACAACATGGTAAAATGCTTGAGAAAAGATAAATTTTCAAATACTGATGTACAAACGATACAGAAAACAACCAGTGAATTTGTGGATGCAATTCGAAGTGCATGGGGTGTTGATCATATAACACATTATATGGTAAGATTTGGATGTTACACTACTATAGACAAATATGTGCAATTGAATTAGATACTTTTGGTACTGATTTAGATTATGTTTTTTGACATGCAACACATATTACGACCTCATTCGACATTCTTTACAAGAAATAGTGGAAGTCTTAGCATATGGTCATCGTAAGGAATGGAAAAATCTCATTGGCAAGCAAGAGCGACATTTCATAAAAGTACACAACATGGTGGGACTAGCACAAATAACAGCTATATGCTGCAACTTTTCCAATGGTTTTACAGAAGAATCCAAATTCGTCATAATACAAAATCGACGGATAATAAAAAATTTCAAAAAGCATGCAAATTTATGCAAGCCAATAGGCAATAGACACTCAATAAAATTTTGTATGTTAAATGAAATTTTTTACAAAGTACAATTCAACAGTATCTACTCTGCTTCCGATACTTTCTCTAATAAAAGTTGCAACTTAAAATCATGCAACAGTTTTCTTCTTTCGTATGGATCCAATAGTTCATAGTTTTCATGCCTACTCAGATCAACGTAAGCAGCATACAATGCAAAATGAGATGATCTGAGTACAGTCTTCAACTTTTCAGACTTTGTACCACTGGAAGAAATAGCTTAAGAAGTGGAGGGCCAGCTTCCGAATCGTCAAAAGTATTTAAGAAAAGAAAAAAAACAAATGCAGACTGAAAATCAACAAATCTACATTTTTTTATTGTGAATTGGGCACTCATCTACAGACTTGAAATCATTCTGTCAAGTTAGGCTTTATAGCTATGCTTGTCGAGTGCCACCAGGTCTTGATAATGAATCATGTCCTTCTTTTGAGATCTGAATAAGGGAGTACTAAGCATAGATATAAATTTGAGATAAATCTTAGAAAATGCCTCCACACCAGGACCCTTAGTAATAGAAGGAAGAATAAAAAGAAAAGAAGAAAAAAGAGATTTGAAATACTCTAAATTATCACTAATACCAAATTCATGAAAAAAAAAAACAAACTAGAATCGAAATTAGACATTTTAAACAAAAAATACAGATGTAAGATTCCCAATATCGCTCTCAGGCACAAAATGCAGGTCAGACAAGAACCTCTAGGCAATGTGCGTTCGAAAGAGATATCAGAAAATAGGGTATTGGATCCGAGCGCGTGTACAAAGATTAGAAAAGAAATGACACGTAAGATGCGCTTGAATGCGATATTGGACTAGGCAGTATTGGTTTCAGGTGCAAGTATGTCAACGGAGCTTAAATAGAGGAAAGTGCGTCTTAAATGACACGTAAGGTGCGCTTGAAATCGATATTCGACTAAGAAATCAAACACACCGGAAATGATCTATTTTTAAATTTTTTTTTGCACGTGGAGGAGTTCCAAAAAGACACGTGTTGACGTATGATTTGTCAAAAATATTCTGCCATACAGAAATGATTAGTCTGATATTTATCACGTGCAGAATGACACATGTCAAAATATGATCCGTGCACATGTCTCGACCCCACGTGGCCTCATAATTGAGTCATCATTGTTAGTACGGACATTTTATGTGGACCAATTAGATGCCGACATGTGTCATCAGTCATTTTTTTCACACGTGCAAAAATTTCCTATATATCGCAGAATTTTTTTATTTTCGCTCCCAATATCGCTCTCAAGCGCGCTCTCTATCTGCAATCACTCCGCTTTCTCATCCTGCGCTCGAGACCGATACCGTTGTGAGCACGGTTCTCTTTTCTACAGATATTCTCTATCTATCTTGCGTTCGAAACCGATATTCACTTTTGGTATCAATCTCAAGCGTCTTCTAATCGCAAATTTTTTTGTTTTCATACCCTGTGCTATTTTGATTCTAACTCGAAGAACAAAAACAATATTTATTTGTAAGGACTTGAGTACTGAAATAATTGTCGAGTTGTTGGATGATGGTTGGGATATGAAACAAAATCAGCAAGTTGAGTGCAGAGTATGTAACTCATCAATGACATTTAGATATCACATCGAAAAAAAATGCTCACTTTGCTGATGTATTGTCTAAATCACAGAATCAGGTGTGGATTTGTGATATCCATCTGATAGGCATGCCAGCCATCCAAATAAATGGATTCTCCAATATTTGGAAACAAGAGATAATATCCTATAGTGATTATAGGATAGCTAGAAGACTAGTGAATCTCTAGAATATCAGATAAGGCGGTTAAGGATTTTCTGGAAGAAAAAATTGATGGTATGGGACATCAGTAATTTTGAAAAGTGAATTCTAGGACTGTAAAGATATGATGGTCAATGGTTGTTTATTACCAAGTCGCGATATGGGAAAAAAAGAAAACCATTCGATCAAATGTGGAGTATTTTGGGAAGTTTTGAGGTTTAATCTAGATCCCAATGTGGTATCTCATTATTTAAAAAATTAGAGGCCCTCAAATCTATTTCTCTCTCTATTACTTAATCATTTACTTTTTAGTAATTTCTCAAATAAAGACATCAGACTGGGTTATATGATTCTTTCCAGCATGAAGTTATTCTTCTGAAAGACTGTTATGTCATATAAATTACTACTTGTGGGAATGGACTTGGAATTTAGATAAATTCTAAGGTTAAAGTGTTTCAATTTCTTAAACCTTGAATATCTCTTTGTTGCATAAACAGGTTTCAATGGAATGATTAAACCGTCACTCGACTTGAAAATATTTGAGAAAAAAGTCCTGTTTGTAATAGAGTGAATCTATTAGTGGAAGCACTTATTACTGACTTTTCTTGGATTTAGATATTTTCATATATCATCTTTCCAGTTAACTTTTATTGAAATGTATAATTTCTTCAAAAGGAGGGGTGAAGTGGTGGAATCAAATTCTATGTGGAAATCTGTAAATTGCCTAGTTTCGGAAAAGATCCAGCTGTGGTATAGAAATGAGATTTGGTCTGAAAGTAGTTTCAGATAGATTCAGAGTAAGATACCTAATTGGAACTTTTTGAAAAAAGTGGAATCCTCTAGGGATTGTGTGGTCAATCTGGAACTAGAATAGGTTTGATATTTAAATCATTATCTATAAGTGGTACAGTGAAAGGTCAAATGTTACTAATTCCATTTGGGTTGGAATAGAAGTAAGTTTGACCAAAAGTTAAGTCTGAGAGTTCTATATTTGATCAACCTAATCTTAGTTTTAGTACTAGGATTAGAGAGGGGTTGATTTAGTGGAGGAATTATGTAATTAGAGGTAAGTGGATATATGATCAAGTATTGTTTTGACAGATGCTTGCAGAGTTAACAAATCTTTGGATTGGAGATTTATGGATTAACTCATAAATGGTTTGGATGAGTATCTAAATGTGGTGTCATACTAGTATAATTGAGATCTGCACCTAGACATTTGAGATTTCTAAATCATTGACAATTAACTTGAGTAGCTGATTACTCCAGAGTGAAGTTAATTGGTAAAACGATCAGTGTGATGGGGATTTGCCAGAAATTGATGGTTTTGATTTATATTGCTTGTAAGATGCATGATTAGTGAATCATTTGGGGTTCATCAGTTAAAATTATGTGCATTGGATATACAGAATTCTTGGGATAGAGTATTCCTTAGTTAAGGAATAGTCTTAGCTCATTAGTGATTGTATCCCAAAGCGCTCAATTGGATAACAGATCATAATGAATCCAAGAATAATATCTGAATTGATATTCAGCAGGACTTTGGGTATCTAGATTTGATTCTAGATTGTAATCTAAAGTTTTTTTTTTGTAGTTGAAGATGATTGTCATTTTGGTATATGTTCAGTCTTTAATTACTAGTGGTTTATAGACCTTGAATCTTGCACTTCAGTTAAAGAATCTTGTTTGAAGAATATTTCTAAATCCTGTATTTTCTTAGTGAAAAGATTTTGGAATGATTCTTACTTTTCCTGAGTTATGTGGCACATATACTCCAGTATCCTGTAAATGATTAAGTATGATTTGAATTTCAGGAAATTATGATTGACGAATCATATGAATCTAAATATTTATGGTTGACGAATCATAAATAGATACTTAATTATTATCAGAGGATTATAAGGAATTGTAATGATTCTTAAGTGTGATGATTAATTCTTGATCTATTACTTGAGTAAGAATTCAGATCAGTGTTTTGAATCTCTCTACTACGGTATCTTATTGAGAGTCTATATGGATCTCACAGATATTCTCACAAGATAAGTTATCTTATTTGTGGAGAATTGAATTTATCTAGTGGATGCTATTTTGCTACAGTATATGGTCTGTAGATGCTTGAGTACAGTTCTTCATTTGATTGGATCTCCAGTTGTGTGGGATGGTGGCAAGTAATAGCTGGGTGTCCTAAAACTTGCTTCGCTTTATGGTACTCTATATTGTAAGACTTTATACAGCTATATTTTAACCTGTTATGCTATAAATTGAAGGATTCAAAGGGTTTGGTCTTGACTTTTTAAGAGGAACTATGTGATATCTTGTTTTTTTTTTCTCTCTCTCTCTCTCTCTCTCTCTCTCTCTCTCTCTCTCTCTCTCTCTCTCTCTCTCTCTCTCTCTCTCTCTCTCTCTCTCTCTCTCTCTCTCTCTCTCTCTCTCTCTCTCTCTCTCTCTCTCTCTACGATGGCTGCCTAGCCGGGTGCCCTCTGTTGATGTGCTCCATCTACGTATGGCTCCACGCAAACGGGGGGGAGGTAACTCCCCCCACCCTCCAGTGCGCTCTGGTCCTGAACCGTGCCTTGCTGCCATCGCAGATCTGCACCCTGTTGGTGCCTCCATTGTTGATCTTGAACCAAGATTTGCTACTGCCTCCATTGTGGGTCTTGAACTGAGCCCTATTGGCATGAAATCTACCTCCATTGCAGGTCTGTCCATCACATCTAGGCCTTTTGTATATGCTTATGTCATCCTACATGTCTCAGGCGGACCTGCATCTGCATCTAGAATGTCCATCGCACCTATTGTCGATGCACCTTCACCTTCACCTTCTATTCCAGTTGCAATCCTTATCTCTCCGTCAGATCCTCTTCTCAATAATAGTGAATCAATTATAGCCGACCCTTTGACCCCGAATACCACAGAAGAGGAGTCACCTATGCCTCCAGCATTTATGATCTCCATCATTCATGCAGATCAGTTACATTCATATGAATATCTCAACGACCATAAAAAAAAAACTTCTTTCTCTTGAAGCTTCGATCCAAGCAATGCAATCTCATCTTCAGAAACTAGATTCGTCTATCGATGATCTCAAGAAAAAAGTTACATCTATCAATATCGAAACTTCCTCTCATTCGACTACTTCAGCTAAGATCCAACAACTTGAAAGTCAAGTGGAACAACATCATACTACTGTCCGATCCTGGGTCCTAATACTGTTGTTCTACCACCTCCATGTTCATTTATCTTGGCTACGTTCATCGAGAGCCATTTGCGAGAGCGGAAGGCTCTTAATGTCCTAGTCAAAGGTATTACAAACTCCCATGATGTTGTTGGTGAAGCTAAAAAGTTTTTGAAGAGAGACTTTAACCACCACAAGGATATGGATACTACATGGTGATCTAAAAAGACCCAGGCACTCTTGTCATACGCTTGCATCTGCAACTGGCTGTCATGAAGTGCTAGGAAGGAGATCTACACTGCGGGGCACTACAATATACCTGGATAAAGACCTTACTTTCACGCAAGTTCAAGAATGGAAAAAGGCAAAACCGGAGGCTATAACGAATGGAAAGCGGCTGATCTATAGGGATGGTATCATTCATTTTGTAGATATTAAACCTGTCGCTACTAATGAGATATCTAAGATTGTTCAGAGTTAGTGTGAGAGTTAGAGCACTGAAGAGATGCTAGTTGAATCTGTAAGTGGCCTTTGTATCATATAATCCTGGACACTACCCTCTTCTTAGTTAGTTTGGCTTTTAGTTATGTTGTTTGACAACGCTGCTCCGTCTTGGTTCCGCTTTACATGATGTACTTGTTCGTCTTATACACCTTTTGGCATAGAAAAGACGTTGATAAAGCTTCTTCTTCTTCTTCTTCTCTCTCTCTCTCTCACTCTCTCTCTCTCTCTCTCTCTCTCTACGATTACATGGTTTTTCATTGATATATTTATTATGGTCTAAGCCCTTCTCACCTTTTCATTGTAGGCCTTTACATCAACTTCAACTATTGGATAGCTTCTTTTCCCATAGTGATCTTCCAGAGCTCCATCTTCTTGAGAACATTTCTGAGCTTGAACTTCCAAACACTGTATTTGGACACTCCATCAAGCTTGCTTGCCTCTCCTAGTACTACTTCTCTCATGTTAGACATGGCTCAAAAGAACCACTCATACATACTCAAAAAATTATTTTTCAATGCAAAACGAATGCAATGCCACACTCCAAACTTTGTTACATTGTTGCCTAGCCACTTTTCTCAGGTATTACCCCTTGTAGATCTCCTTGGACTTCTTGGATCTTGAGGTAGATCCTCCAAAACTTTATCACCTTGAAGCTCCTCCTCGGACCTTGCAAGATCTTGGCTACATTGTGAATTAGATGCACTTTCATACATCTTGGAACTTTGAGATTCATCAAACAAGACATCCTTACTCACTTTTACTTTCCTTGAAATAGGATCAAAAATTCTATATCCTTTGCTATGTTCACTATAGCCAACAAAAATGCCTTTGAGAAGTTGCATCCTCTTTCTTCCTTGTTTTTAAGGGAATATGGACATAACAAATACATCCAAAAACTTTTAAATATTTTACACTTGGATTATTGCCATACGAAGCTTGATATGGTGAGATCCCACCAACGGTATTGCTAATAATTAATTGATCTTGGAAAAGCATGGATCAATAATTGCTTACGTAAGAGCTTTATTTTTTTCTAAAAACTACAACAACATAATTAAAACACAAAATAATAATAATAATAATCAAAAAAAAAAATTAGATGTCCCCAGGTTCATTATATTTCTTCACTCGGGTCTATTTACCTCTCAAACTCCTAAATTCGATAGGCAGTATAGGATACATCCCAATACACCAAATAAAATGGGGTCTTCAATTGTAGTTATTTGAGAGAGAGAGAGAGAGAGAGAGAGAGAGAGAGAGAGAGAGCGCTTTTGGAATAATAAAATAACATATAGAGCAGCTTCTATGTTCTCTAACTATGACAGTACTGCCATATGTATATCCAGTACGTAAAAATGTTTCTGCTAGCTCAGATAGATCCAACACAACAGTAACTCAAAGGCTGCAATTTGTTTGCTTTTGGGATATTGAACATGAGAATTGATTGTGTGGTGGGCAGAAAGTCAGATGTTTAGAATATCTCAAAAGACTATTTCAAGCGGTTATATATGCTGTCTTTTTGTGAATCGAAGTTAACAACAGAAGCAGACCCATCACAGGCAGCAGCAGATTTGCTCATTTGCAGTGTAGCAGCGACGTTGATTTGATGTCTGCTGTGGTACTGAGTTGAGAGACATGAGAAGAGACACTACTCATGCATCTCTAATCATAACCTGGGGTAAGAAAAGAAAATGTGGAAAGTGTACATGATGTATTCGGATGTGCTGTGGGCTGTTTTTGGTTGCACAAATGTCAAATAAAGGTCCCACAAAAGATGCCACTGTGTGCTGAGGAACTGTTGCTCTCAGCATATATGTTGCTGGATTTAGTTTCTTTCAATAAAAGCTTTCCTGACAAAGGCTGCCCAAGTCTTTAACAATAACTCGCATTCAGAGATTGTGTTGAGACATTTGACAACCTTTAATGTATGACGCAGATATATGCAGGTAAGCATTTTAGTTGCAATGGGCCCTTTGTATTTCAGCCAACGTGTTGGGAATAGAACTTTTTTCTTTTCTACAATTTGAAATTTACCAATTCTAGAGAAGCAGTCTCTCCTCTTCAAAAAGGTGATGGATCTGCTGAAAAGGCTTGATTATTCTACTTCCATAATGTGACAAACTTATGCATCCGTCATCCAAGTTTTGGGATCAAGAATTATGGCATTGCTAGGTACAAACATGATACTCTTGTTCTTTGTTTTGTCTTTTTATAATCAGCAAAAAGAGTCTTGATAGCACACTTCTCTTTGTATTTTGTTCCCCTCCATGGACATAAATCAAAAGTCATTTACTGTATTTCACAAATGATTGAAGCATGATAGTAGGGTGAAAGGTTAATGAGATTTAGAGAGCAAATTTTCAACTTACATGGTGGGCATACAAGTGCATTTGGTTCAAGAAGTTGTGATTGTCTAGATTTAGTTTTTTTAAGCATGCCCATCTTTGCTAGATATCAAAACCTAATATAGTTCCACGATTTGTCATTGGATTTGGTGGGTGTTGGTTTTTTTAGGTGCATCTTTGTGTGTCTAGAGAGGTAAGGAATGAAGGAAACATTGGGAATTGGGTGGTACAAGAACCATTCCTTTATGTCATAGAAAACTTTTTACTTCAAGTAAATTCATTGGCTCCACAAATGGGGCATCTTGTGAAGGAAGCAGCAACTCAAAGTGAAACCTGAGACACATCCCCCCCCCAAAAAAAAAGAAGAAGGTATGGAGCTATTAAGAAATAACATACCCCCTCCCCTATTTGTGAGAGAAAGTTTTCGAGTTTGTGCTTTGTAATTGTGGAATAATGGATAAATGATTGGCTAAATGTGAACAACACAAGAAAAAAAGGACTTTAGCTAGACAATGACGTGAAGTTCATGCAATATAGGTGCATTGCCTAATCAAATGAATGCATAAGATAATAAGGAAAGCATTTAATGAGAGTGACAACATCTCAAACATGGATTGATTTGTCAAAAGATAATGCAATTGGAAGGTAGCAATCTTAAAAGGTTGTCTTTAATTCAATCAAATTGTAGGACATTGATGTTTCTTGATTTTGCATGGGCACATAATGTGACTTTATAATCATCAAACATTACAATGTGGGCTTGTCACTTGCAATTTGCAACGTAGATAAAAGATCATTATTATTGTGTCTAGAGAAGCAACACCATTGTAAATATTTTGTGATGTTATGGCAAATTTTCAACCAATTTTTTTTTTAACACAAAATATATCTTAGAGGGAGACATAAACTTTGTAAGGCCCAGTGGAAGTATTCACAAGCCTTTTCGTTTGAATAGTCATCACTTTGTATTTCATGTAGCTCGGACATTAAGCCTGAAGTCTTTAGACACATTCATGTTGTCTTGACATTTTGAGCATGTGTTATATTGTTTATTCCTTCCATTCAACATGTAATATGTTTTTGTCAAAACTTGTTTCTTCTTTATATTTTGTAGTATTTTAAAAAAAAAATTTATATTCCAAAAACAAATTGATTGATTTTGTAAAAAGGCTGAAAGATCCAATGTCCATGAAAGGTGAAACAACTTCAAAAGGATATTTCAGTTCATTTTTTCTCCTTAGTCGATAACTCTCACTAAAAGAGACTTTTTTGGATCAAACTTGGTCAAAATTTGACCAAATTTTAGGTAGCAACTAGTTGTTGAATCCTCTGATATTTAAAAAAAAATAGAGAAGCATATCTCTAGGAGTTATTACATCTAAAATAGAATTTGCACCATTTGTTGGATTATTCTCCTCCTTACCAATCAACTAATCGGTTTTAATCTTCATCCATTGTTTGTTTAGTTCTGCGGATTTTCCCATGTGTTTACACAGTCTGTAGAATTACAAGTGTTTTTGCACAGTCTGCAAAATTACATGGAGTTTACGACAGTGTCTCCTTTTTTGGCTATCAGGAATCCCGTTGAAAAATGCAGCTTCTCCTTTTTCGCATTTTTCGCCTAGCAGAAATCTTGTGTAAGATCACGGTGTCGCATTTTTCACTTTTTTCAAAGAGCCTCAAATGTTAAGGAAATGACTCTAGCAAAGTGTGAGGCAACCCTAAATGAGATTTAAGGGCACCTTCTCATTTTTCTCCTTTTTCGTGAAAAACCCGACAGTGTCGCCTGTGGCTGTTTTAGTTCATTTATGCAGAGCTACAGTTTTGGTTCATTTATCCAGACAGAACGTTTACGGCCGAATTATTTTCATTTGTTTTCTTTTCGAGCTAGACCTATCTTATGTACACCACTTTCCGACATGGTATCAGAGCAAAATCTCTAATATTTGATATCTTTTGCAATATCAAATTGATATCATACTCTTCAGTTCTTTTTCAACCTTTTAGTATCAGAGAATTGATTTCCTATTGTTGGCATTACCACATCTTACCATCATCGATACAATGGACAGACTAAGTTTCAGATGGATTCTCAAAGTAAAGCTGGTCTTATCGCAGACAAGCTGAATGGATCCAATTATCATGCCATTACATATAAAGTTTCTTTTGCCTTGAAATCACTAGTAGATAGAGCTTTTAATTGCAAGTATTTTATTGACACAACAATCTGATCTTGTTGTCTGATATTTCCTTCTTTCAGAGACCATTCGTAGCCTGTCCATCGATGGATCTGTGGCCCCCTCACGCCATTTTCTGCCTGCATGCCAGAAAACTCTATTAGTGGCCATTATCTATTGCTGCCTACTGCCATTTCGATTCCTATCTGCCTGCTCACACGGCTCCTTCCTTACCTGCGATTTGAATCCGCTCCTTCCTCTACCTGAGGATCTTTTAGCGTGCCCTCATAAAGTGCCTACCTGCAAGTTTGCCCAGTCTTCTACTAGCGGCCCTCCATGCAGCCCTGCTCTGTCCAAGCACCCCTGCTCCTTCTTTTCCCTACCCACAAATCTGGCCCTGCCTGAGCCGCTCTCCTGCCTGCAGCCTGCCTGTTGCGACCTCCTTCTCCTTGCCTGATGCGCTACCTGTTTTCCATGTCCACGCTCTGATCTGTCCGGCTTGCTCGCTGCTCTACCTATCGCCTGTAGATCCCTGCCTGCTCCAGATCGCTGCTCTTTCCTTCTACGACTCTGCTGGCGTGGCTTCTCCTCCTCCTCGTTGCCTACACCCTGGCCTGCCTCGCGCTCCACTAGCGACCTCAGACCTACCTGCGACCTCCTCCTTCCTTCCCATTCTTTGCCTGCGATTTGTTACCTCTTCTCAATGTGCCTATGGCCCGTTAGATAGCTGAGCTCGACGTGTGGCTCCTCAATCAACCGCCTATATGCACCTTACTTCCTTGCTGTGGGCCGTGCCCTTTGTTTGAAACCCTGCTCTGTGGATCACGGGTTAGAGATTTAACCTTGTCTATCTGAGCTTCTAACCCTGCCTATCGGCCCTCTCCTTTTCTTGTCTATGGCCCGAATGCACTATTTCCAATTTTGCTCACTTGTGATCATATGGAATGTTGGAGAAAGGCCATGTCAGTGAATATCCACAAGTTTGATCCTAATTTAGGAAAATTGTAATAGCCTGGGAGCTAACCATTTGTTGTAGGTTTGGTATTTGTTCGATAAGCTAAATGCCTGACATCTACAAAGCCTATTTTGCCGTATGTGGAGAAGTCACTGATTCTATATCTCTTCTTGAAATGCTCTAGTAACTATAACCATCTAATTGATAAGCAAGAACTGGACTTCATAAATACTTGTTTCGGCCCAATAAGAATTTCTAACAAACAAGGTATAAGCCTATTGATTGAGGGAAATCCTAATAGCCCATTTAGCTTTCTGAAGGTCATGGCTTTCCATAGTGGAACAGTTCTTGTCCATTCTAGAGTTCCGTAGGCTATCTGAAAATTGTGAGCATACCGTTAGGAATTTGCCTTGTCGATTGCCATTAAAAGTGCCGGTGGTCATGAACGGCCTTATTTTTGACTCCATACCCAATGGAGCTTGAGTTATAATCGTGGTGTAGAATGATTTCCGTTAGCATTTCCTTAGATTGGCAGTCTATTTGGGGGTCGTTTTATAATCCTTCACTGAGCGTGAAGTTTAAGACACCACGCCCGTTGAGTGGCCAGTTGGCAGCACGAAAGATTTTCTTTTGTTTTCTTTTCATTTTGTGTCGTGTCGTGTCTTTGTTTGACTTTTGCGAATCATTTGACCTTCAACTTTTGCTTCGCTTTGTGTCTTAGGGTTTTCGAGGTACGTTGACTTTCATGAATTGTTCGCCATTCGACCTTCGCTTCGCTTCGCATCGCGACAAAGTTGCAGGAGTTCACAATTTCTGACACTTATAGGCTCCTTAATCTATTTGACAATCACTAGACCAGATTTGAACTATTGTGTAAGTAAGTTGAGTCAACATATGCAAGGTCCTTCAGTACATCATTGGAAAAGTGCCAAAAGAGTGCTTAGTATATCTCATCTACTAGATTTTTTGGTATATTTTTCGTAATTGAGGGTATATTCAGATTCAGCTTTTGTAGCTGCCAAGATGAATACTAAAATCCATAAGTGCATTTGCTACTTTTATTTGTGGAGGAGTGATATCTTGGATTTCCAAAAAGCAAGATTTTTGTCCTAAAAAATGAAGACGCTTGTCTGATCAGCTTAATCGCCTTGGTTAAGTAGTCATGATTAAGAATGTGCCATCCAAAATAATTATTGCCTCGTTATAGATCCGAAGCTGTCGAATTGAATCCATTTTGCTAGCTTCAAACTATAATCCTTTTTCCCATGAAAAAAAAATGATAGTCGATGAAGAGGTTGATGAAGCACCATATTGCTTGTTGGCAACCAATCTGTGTGAAATGGACAGAGTGTATCACCGCAATATCCTCTTTTGTTTGCTTCCTCGACATCATGACAAATTGGATGATCTATCCAATTCCTTTAGGATCATGTTTTAGCATTGCATCTGGCTATGCTGGCCTGAAGATTTTGTCATCATGTTTGATAGCCGCTTTGTCATTTAATCCAAATGCTTTGATGATAACCATGAATCTTGCATTTGAATTGTGGAGATCTCACATGAAGGAATCATTGTCATGATCAATTTCCAATATAGGGACTAATATGCTTTGATTGATCATCTTTGGAAATAATGAATGATATTCTGAATGGACAATCATTTCCAAGAATATCGAGTGAATGAGATGCTTGCAAAGAGTGATGATATCTCGTTCACTTAGATTCTCTACGAAAAATCTTTTGTAGATTACATCGCTATGTTCCTAGCATAACAAGGACTTTGTTGAGTGTTGGGCAACTTTTGGACAAAGGCTTCTTTGTTATGCTTGCTTGATCATGAAGGGTGGTAAAATCATTGCAAGAGGGATCATGTTTGGAAGGCTTTTTAGGCTTATTGCTTATGTGAGAGCTGATCATGGTGGATTGATGGCCAAGGAGGATATATCACAAGTGGACTCAAGTCAAAAGGAGTTGGATATTTCCAATCTTCCCTTCATGGATGCTCTGTGCAAGGAGGAGTCTACTCTTGAGATTCCTAAATATTTGGAAAAATGTGGTGATGTGAGGGAGTAATATGCTTTGGCTAAAACACTAAGTGCACTTTCCAAGTTCTACCACAAAGTTATCAACATCGTTGGAGCCTATCCACTCAAAGGTGCATGGGTGAATCTACTTCTTTTGAACCTTTCGTAACTTATGATGATAGACAACATTTTTTCTATTTCTTATCATTTAGAGTGACGTTTAACATCTTGTGTAGATGTGTTTAAAAAATGAGGTTGGAAACTTGTGTAGCTAGATCGTCATTTGTTGATGAAACAACTTCATGTGATAGCTATGATGCTTTGATGGAGTACAAGACTTTGGAGTTTTGTGATGTTTCATTGGATATCATATCATTAGCTAATGATCAGTATATTCATCTAGTTGCGTTTGGATTTATTTCACGTAAGATTGGTTATGTCATCCTTATGTTGTATGATTGTGTTTTTTTCATGTTTAAAGGCATTAATTAACTTATGAGAATAAGTGAATCATCCTCTAAGGACACTTATATCCATAATAAATTGTTGAGCCTCATTGAATCTAACATTACCATTGAATACAAGATTAGAAGAATGATACAAAATATTTGTTATTTTAGCATGCATAGTCTTTGCAGTCTTGGTATGCCTCATCTTTTTTATCATTATGAGGCAATGTGGCAAGCAACTATCTTCAAGGAGGAGGAGCTTTGGGATCAAGGATCATCTCTAAGTATGGAAGGAACCAATGGCAAATGTGCTAAGATGATGGAAAGCTCTTCATGGCGCATGGGAATGGATTTCCATCGAACCAAATCATGTGATTGCAACCCCATTTTTGAAGTTCCTTCAAAGCTAGATCATGTAGTGCCAATTCTTGAGGTTTTTAAAGATCATTTCATCGTGAGGCACTTTTTGAAGTACCTACACCTTTTAATTTTTCATGTGTTAGATTAAAACATTTTTGTACATGTTAATGGAAAAAAAATTTATGATTTTTTGCAAAAATACATCTCAAACTAATTTTTGGTTATATTTTTATCTCAATATACTATTAATCTAAAATTAGAAAACTGTAATGTATATGATTTCAAATGTTACAAGTACCTTTTCAATATTTCAAGTATTATGTTTATACTCTAAATCAGATTGTAATTTCGTTTATGTACCGTGTCTATACATTTTGTTCTAATATCTTTATAGTGCTTTGAGTTTTTCAAACAAAACTATACAAATAGGGCTCTTGTCTAGTTCTCTTTCTAAAAGATTTTGCACTCCATCAATATGGAGGCCACTAGAATTTGTTATGTACTGAAAGCTCAAATATGTGGTATTTCATCTATCTTATCTTCTTTCTATTTTTTCTACTTTCAAGGTTCGTGGTACAAGTAAATCAACATGAGCTATGAATTCCCCAATGAAGCTTGTTCTTTTATATGTTGTTAGCATGTATGTTCCACTTTCAACTTAATGTACTTGACTAAGCTAATGTTACTACTAGCATAGTCGAAACTTCCATGATGGACTAGTTGCTTCTTATTTTTAAACATCATGAAATATATATTTTTTGAACTTCTCACATTTTGTGAAATTTCTTTTGTTCTCGTAAGAGTAAATAATTTATTTATTAAGTACAATCAAGTATGTACTATTATTCAAAAGGGCAATTCCCATATACTCTAGAAAATGTTTTATTAATGTGAGTACTTGCATGCAAACTACCTCTAAGAAACGAAAGTATTACAAATATTGGAGTACAAAATTGGTCACAAAATATTTCATTAATGATTGCACCAAAAGAAGCTTTTTTAATTCTTTTGTGATGCATTATTTTATGTCCCACATAATTTAATTGGCTAATACTTGAATAAATAACCATTACAATATATGGTTTGAAAGATATCTTTGATGGAAATGGAATATTGCTATTGGATATTGTGAGCAAACTTGTGTTATATAGTTCGTGCATGATATTTCAACTGTACAAGATGTTGTGTCTGCCATGTTTAGATTCTCTTGGATACACCTTCTGTCTCATCATCAAAAAATTGTCAAAAATGTAACCATAATGTTGAGAGCATCATGTTGCACAATTGTGATAAAGAGTCTTTCTTGCTCTAGACGTATAGAAAGAACAAAAGACATAAACCATTTATCTAGCCATTTATGATGTTGCAAATTCTCATAAGTTCCACTAGAGGAAAGCTTGATTCAGACATCAAAACAAATGCAAAATATCACTTGTATAATTATATAAAAGATGCACTAATAGGGATTGTCCCACATTGCATCAAATCAAAGACAAAATATCTCATAGAAGATGAGGCCCATGGTAATAAATGTGGTCATATAGTCATGATTTGACCTTCAAACTTATACCCATTAACATGCGGTGGAAATGTAGTACTTTGGCCAAGTTTATGAGTTAATCTATCTATATTGGTACCGCTTGTCTTTTCATTTCATTTCAAGATTTTTGGCATTATTCATTTGGGAGTCCAATCAAAATAAGAGCATGTGGAGTGTATATTTTTCACATTTTCAAAAAAGAAAGTCTAAGGCATGAATTAAAAGTCTCGCCAAATAATTTGTAATTTTTAGTGAGTGAGGTGTAGGTCCTTGATGTGAGGTTAAATTAACGATGAAACATAAAAGTGTGTTTTTTTTTTATAGCACCATCTCAAGTTGAGAAAATGCAAAAACATGTATAGAGCCTAAGCGCTCAAGACATGGCTCTAAGATGTCATTGCATAGGTGCAAGATTTGAGTCTATGTTAGCGTGGTAAGAATTTCTCTCTTATCCAACTTAGCCCACTAGCTTTAACACAATCTTCTTTTCAACTTCACAATTTAAAAGTAGTTAATAATTCCTAAAAGAGAAAGTAATCACAACAAATAACATAGTTTCACACTCTTAACATATAACCCTATAATGTGTGTGTGTGTGTGTGTGTGTATATATATATATATATATAAAGAGAGAGAGAGAGAGAGAGAGAGAGAGAGAGAGAGAGAGAGAGAGAGAGAGAGAGAGAGAGAGAGAGAGAGAGAGAGAGAGAGAGAGAGAGAGAGAGAGAGAGAGAGAGAGAGAGAGAGAGAGAGAGAGAGAGAGAGTGTGAGTTTGGAGTTTTATAATTTGTCATTTCATAAGTAGATGACATAGAAGGATATGTTCAAGATCTTGTACAACTTGCTAAAGCTTACTCTATATTATATTAGTTGATGCTTAAGAAGTATTTTGCACGGAGATAAATAATATTAAAATTTACCTCCAACTAGCAACTTGCAGTATTGTTAAGGAAGTACCATTACATTAGTTCAACATTTTGAAAAAAAGAAAGTGCTATTTATGTTGTGAGGTGGAAGATAGAACGATAATTCTTGATTTCTAAAAGGTATATATAAGCTCAAAATTTTCCTACAAAAGGATGATACATGCACTTTGTTGGTTAAACTGTATACTTTGCAACTTATTTAATGTTAAAGAAAATTGCACGTGTACTTTAAGAAGAACATTTTGAAATCACAGCATAACATTGTAAAAAGATCCAAACATATAAAACTTAATTTGAGATTAATTTAATGGATTCTTACAAGTTTGAGGCTCCTTATCCCATTAAAATCAAGAGAATAACACACTAATAAGTCATTATTTCATCCAATGTGTTCTACTAACTTAACTTTTGTAAGAGCTCTTCTTAATTGACATATTGGACTTATTGGATTGTGTTTTATATGAGTGTCGGCATTCGACAATTCTTCAGTGATTAAGATGCCTTAAATGTGTTCTGGCGAATCTAACAAAACCACAAGTGCAGCTTTCAAAATCTTAATAAGATGATTAATGTTTTTTTTCTAGTTCAAAGCAATTTACTATTTTATTTTCAAGTCTCAGTGGAATAGACTTAAATATTGGTATTATTTTATGTATACCCATTTCAAAATGATTTGTTGCTTTAGGAGTTTCTTTGCTATTGATAAAACCTTAAAAAAATCATTGACAAGTCATGACCAAAAAGACATGTAATACCACATAGATGATGTGGAGCTCTAATTGGAACTTTGTTATAGACGGTTTTATAATGTAGCATGATAACTTCTATTCTACCATGGAGTTATGAGAGCATACAATAATTTTCAAACTAAGCTGAAATTGAATTGATAATATTTGTTAATATATTTACAAATGATGCAACAATATGAAAAACAAATTCCAAATTTACATGGTTTTTAGTTTTTGACATTGAATCATTTTCCAACGTTATCTTGCACAACATCATGTGGCATTAGTATGAGTAAAAATATCAAAAATCAAGAATGGCAGGTTATAAATACTTTTGTAGTCCTTTACTCAAAAACATAATCTTTCCAATCATGAGGTTTGTCTTTTAACAACAATTCAAGATATTATACAAAGTGTAAATAACAATGTTTTATTGAAAAACCTACTTATGTTGATGATTTATGAATAACTTTTGGCCTTGTGGACTGTTAAATAGCATAGAGCAATAAGCTTATCTAGTGACAAGAGTAGGCCACTCATATCCTTGTTGGCTAAGGTTTCTTGGGTTTTACGATAGCAATTTGGCTATAATATAAAAAACAAACCTTTCGTGTAGTAATGCGAAATGAATTTTGAAGCAAAACATGCGCAAGTGTCTCTAGCATAGGTGTCATGTGCCCATTCCAAACTCATAAAAGATTCACACCAACATGTTCAAATTAAAAAAGAAAACAGAAAAAAAACATAAGCATTCAAGTCAATAAGACAACATTTACAAAAAAACACAAACCCTATGAATTCCCATCAAAATGAATGCCATATTTTCAATACAAACCATTAGCATGTTGGGGATTGAAATTTTACCTTTTGGAAAAGCCTTATGGTAGAAATTGTTTGTCTCGCCCCCCGTGTTGGAAATTAAGCCCACACTTGTCTCCTTGGAATCATAACTTAGACAGCCAAATTATTTGAAGAACGTCTACAACAGGCTTCCGGCTGATCTCCAGCAAAGGGTAACCAATCTTGTCATAATTTCAAGTTCAGATGTTAAGTTCAATTACTTGAAGTCATTTAAGACTTGGCCATCTTCAAGGACTTCCAAGAACTAGCATTTAGAACAAGTCTGCAGATTTACATTACTTTTTCAACAGTCTGTAGAAATACACTAAGTGTTGCAACAGTCTGCAGAAATACTCTAAGTAAGCGACAGTGTCGGCTTTTCTCAAAAAGCGACAGTGTCGGCTTTTCTCGAAAAGCGACAGTTCAGCATACTTCACAAATTCAACAGTGTCGGCTTTTTTGCTTTTTTCCGAAAAGCGACAGTGTCAATTTTTTTTCCCAAAAAGTGACATTGCAGCCTAGTTCACAAATTCAACCTTTTTGCGACAGTGTCAGCTTTTTTGCATTTTTCGAAAAAAGCGACACTTGTCTTAAACTTCTTCCTTTCAACTATTTTGAAGGAATTAACTTGTTTTAAGGGCATCGTCGGCTTTTTTAAGGACAGTGTCACATTTTTAAGGGCATTGTCGGCTTTTTTGCAAAATCCTAAAGAGAGAGAAAAAGCGACAGTCGTCTATTTTCAACGAGGAACGTTCCAAGCACTTCCTGTAAAATGCAAAGTGAGAGAATTTGCGACGTCCTCGTCCGCCTCAACATTTTCTACGGGTTGACCATGTATAGTTGTCATCTCAAGCCAATACTTCCAAGTACAACGACTTGCCTAATTAGATGACAAACATTTATTGTAATTAATACATGGATGCAATCTATAAATGGATCATCCAGGCACACTTTACATGATGCTCCGTCCATGAGACGTATGATTTGAGCCTCCCAATTACGCCACCATTTTGGTTATAATTGCTATCTTATTGTGCTTCAGTGTAATGTAGCAGCAACACGTCTTTTACTTGTGTATAACGTAGATGAATGCTTGTTGTGATTGAATGCACTTTATCGTTGTTCGATCAAGCTTGTTTACTCACTTTGATCAGAACACGGATGTCTATGACTCCTTCGCTTCTGATCAGACGATGGTGGTCTTTGACACCTGAGGAACTCGCGATATCATACTGCTCTTCCATCTATTTCAAAACTAAACTTCATATTGAATCTGATTTCCATTAATACCACACATGCAAACCATTTCTAATCTCTTCGGTAGACTGTACTCTCGTTTTTGTGAGTATATACTAATTTTTAAGATCATGTTGGGCAATTAGAACACTTAATGCTGTGATTATATTTAGCATAAGCTTTCTATTAGACTATTTTTGCATCTAGCAGCTGACTGTAACGGGAGAGCTGTTCCGCAATATTCATGATGTCTTCTCCGTTCACATTTTTCGCACTCCCTTGCCCCATCATATTGGTATCAGAGCATAGCTCAAATAAACCAAGAGATTAGGTTTGTTCCATTTGTATTACTATTAACATGTCTTATATTGGTAACTCTTTGTCATCATCCAACAAGGCTAGAATCATTGACAAGTTCAATGGTTCTAACTTCTACATCTGGAAGTTAGAACTCCGGATGATGTTGACAGATAAAGATCTTTGGGATGTAGTAGAAGATGTTGACCTGAAACCAGAAGATGGTGATCAAGCAAAGGCATGGAAGATCAAAGATCAGAGGGCCTTAGCATGTATCACACTCAATCTGGCCAACTCCCAAATATCCCATGTTATCACATGCAAAACCTCTAAGGATGCATTAGATTTGTTATCAAATCTGTATGAGACTCATGATGTAACCACTAGATTACATCTTAGAAGGAAGTTCTTTAACTTAGCATGTCTAATTCTACTGCCATCACTTCTCACATCAACAACTTCAAAATTTTTAATGGATCGGTTATCAGTTGTAGGATGTGCTATCCAAGATGATGATGCATGGCTTACAATAGCAACAACGAAGACTGTGATAGCTAGTACCTGGATAGCGGCGCTACCCAACACATGACCTCTCGCAAGGAATGGTTTACCGAGTATGCAGCTTACAGCAGAGATCAATTCATCTACCTCAGAGATTCAAGCACCATAACATTGAAGGCAAAGGGACAATCAAGATCACATTCAACAATGATCTATCTATTTGTATTCCCAATGTCCTTCACGTTCCTCAGCTATCAAAGAACCTGTTATCAATCTCTAAGGTAACTGATGAGGGCTACATTGTTACTTTCTCATCTGAGCAGTGTACAATATCCGAGGAAGATACTACTCTGACTACATGCACTAGAGTCGGAAATATTTACGTACTCTCTAATTCAGTTGCATTAGCTAGTATCTCTCATGAAAATGTAAACGATAATGCTATTATGTGGCATAGTCGATTTGGACACGTGAATACAAGATCACTTTCCTATATGTGTTGTAATAATTTAGTTGATGGATTGCATTTCCCTTCTTCATTAGATAGGAAATCTTTCTTTTGTGAATCATGCATCTATGAAAAACACTCTAGAAGCAAGTTTCCCAAATCACATTCCATCAAAATAAGGCATGTATTGGATCTTGTACATAGCGATCTTTGTGGTCCATTGCCAACTCTGTCCTTAGGAGATGCAATCTATTTTATCACTTTCATAGATGATTATTCTAGATGGTCTACAGTCATGTTCATTAAGCACAAATCTGAAGCCTTTGAATGTTTCAAGAGATTCAAGGCCATGGCTGAGACACAAATGTCTACAAAAGTGAAAGCATTCCGAACTGATGGTGGCGGCGAATACCTCTCTAACGAGATGTCCCTACATGGCTGAACATGGTATTAGAAGACAGTTCACCAGTTCCTATTCACCTCAACAGAACGAAATTGTAGAAAGGAAGAACCGAACTCTTCTCAACTCAGCCAGATCCATGCTACATCAAGCACATCTACCTGCGAAGTTCTGGGTAGAAGGTACTGCCACAGCCTGTTACTTACAGAATAGATCCAGCACCAAAGCCATCAACAACAAAACTCCTTATGAAGTTTGGCATGGACACAAGCCTAGTGTTAGCCATTTAAAAATCTGTGGTTGTATATGTTTTGTTCACATTCCTAAACAACTTAGGAAGAAGCTAGATCATAAGACAAATAAATGTATTTTCATTGGCTTTATCTTCTTGATGAACATAAAGCTTATAAAGTTTATGATCCATCCACCAATGTAGTATTTGTCTCTAGGGATGTAATATCTCAAGAACATACATACTATGATTTCAAACAGCCATCGATAAATGATGCTATGTCATTTCATCCTATTTTACGTAGCATGGATTTTTCCACCGATGATGTTCCCTCTACAGAACCTGCAGCTACAGCTACAAAAGCCGAGCAGTTGACAGTACCTGTCATCAGACCAGACCAAGCTAGCTCGAGCAGATTTGGAGAAATTCAGGAAGAAGCATCATTGCATCCTAGTCAACCAAACGTCCGCAGATCCTCACGGACTCGGACAGTTCCTGAGAGGTACACACCTGAATCATTCTAGATTATCTAAAATTGTCCATCACACTTACACATATATCTCCTAAATCTGCATGCTTTATTCAATCAAAGTAGAAACTGCTCTATTAGTACATAGACCAGAATCAGATACGATTGAAGACACTGATATTAGTTTGATTTATCCAAACTTTCATCGTGTTCTCTGAAGGAGAATTCCTAGTATTTTTCCAACATTTACCATTTTGTTGAGGACTATATGTACATGTAAGCTCTCTTTCAATACCATTGGATTCATAAAACTCTATCATCCTAGTGGAGATGTACTCTCCACCATTATCACTCCTCAATACTTTTACTTTAGCATCAAGTTGATTCTCAACTAGAGTTTTGAAACTTACAAAAAACTCAAACACTTTACTTTTGGAATCCAAAAGTTCAATCCAAGTGTATCTAGAGTAATCATCAATAAAAGATACATACATACACACACTATCCTCTTGGAAAAAAACTGATTTGGCTCTTGGAAGTGCCTATGCCTCCTTATGGTGTTTAAAATGGTTTTAGTCTCTCTCTAGAACTAAAAACATCAGCCTCAAAGCTCACTCTCAATGATTTAGAAGTTGATCAAAGATCTAACACCATTTCACATTAATTCTACAATGAGATGATTGAATTTTTACAAAGCAAATCACTAGTTTCACTCTCACAATCTTGTTTGAAGCACAAATATGGAAAAATCACATAGATATGGTGAAAGTACATTCCAGCAGCCTCTCACACATGGAGAAGTACACTTGAACTTTACACACTCATTTGAACTTAAGTAAACTATTGGTTAGAGTCGCCCTCCTTCAAATTGATTTTAGCATCAATGCTTTGTGCAGAATGAAGAGTTTTGGATCATTATCAAAGCTCTTAGACTTGGCTCTAATACCATGTGAAATTTTAAAGAAATGGACTCAATTATTTAGGTTATAAAAGTTGCTAATCTCATAAGAATTAACTCGCTAAATGCCAACTCCCCTTAGTGGAGGACATACTTTGTCATTTATTACATATAATACATAAGCACATGTGAAGCCTCTAAGTGATATACAATACATCACAAAAGCCTTATCACAATGTGCAGTGATATGAATGTTCGTGTCTCTTTACTTTGTGTCTTTTGCACACATACATATTCAATGGGTGGTGTGTGCTTTAGGTCTTTTTTACTATGTTAAGTAAGCTTCTTTGATCATGAAGCCTCGCTTGTTCACACATGACGAGGCCTCACCACTTATCCCATAAGCAAACTTGCTCTTTTATTTTTTTAACAATAAATTGAGCTACTTCAGTGATCACAAGCATAGAGAGTTATTTCTAAGTTCTCAAATATGCTTCTTGGTTTCCAAGGGGAGGCTCGAACCTGGGACCAAAGAAACTTTGGATGCCAAGCTAACCAGTTGAGCCAACCCCGTTGGGTCTAAGTTCTCAAATATGGCCAAGCCAAGTCCTCAAAGTTTGGAGCACAAAGTTTTGAAATGACACAAGGTGCTTTGGACATCATGCTCATTTTTCATAACTCATAATAGTAAATGACACGTAAAGCGATGGGACACACGCTTGGGTGGCAAGCATGACACATGCTTGGGTGGCAAGCATGACACTCGCGTGGTACAAGTGGTGTTTAAGATTCTACAGTTCATCATACAAACCAAATCTATCTATGGTTCACACAATCTCACGGGCAAGGTTCTAAGCCAATGAGGATTCATCACTTGATGATCTTTACTCGGTCATGCTGAGACCTACATCAACATGCGAGAGAGGTGTGAGCGGGGGGGCTTGGGTGGGCAACCCCAACCCAAAGGAGTGGCAAAATTAGTTTTGGGTCCGTTAAAGTTTTAGCACCTGACATGAAGGGCAGGTGAAAGTGGCCAACTCGGCCCTGCAGGTCTCCGTGGCTGAGACAAGTGTTTCTTTCTTCTCTCCTCTCTCTTCTCTGCTCTAGATTCTAGAAACAGCAGCAGTCCCCATAGATCGATAAAATCGACAGGTTTGATTGGATTGAATAGACCAGCAAAGCAAAGGCAAAGGGAAAGGCAAAGGGAAATGATAGAGCGAGTGAGTGGAAAGCAGAAAATCGGAGAGTGTACAGCTGACTGAAGAAAAGGTTGCAGCCTTTTAGCTCTCTCATGCTTGCTTTGATTTAGCTGTGAGTGAGTCAGTGTGGGTGAGTGAGTGACTCGGGAATTGAACTCAGTGAAAATGTGTCAGTGCTGAAAAGAATGACCTTTTAGTAGATTGGAATCCATCCTTAGTTGAGTATTGATGAGTGGCAAAAGTAGGCAGTCAATGAGAATTTGTGGGCAGTTTCGAATCCATAGCTGAAAGTTGAAGTGTAGCAAAAGTAAGCAGTTAAAGAGAATTTGTGGGCAGTTTGAAATCCATAGCTGAAGATTGAATTGTCGCAAAAGTACGCATTTAATGAGAATTTTTGGGCAGTTTGGAATCCAAAGATGAGCACTGCTGTATAACAAAAGCAGGCACTTGATGAGATTTGTGGGCAGTTTAATCCAAAACTGAATATTGAAGAGTAACAACAGTAGGCAGTTAATGAGAATTTGTGGCTATGATATGACTATAACGATATAGAGCTGCCGTGTATGTACGTACAGTCGGTGGTGAATTAGAGATGCTGTAGATGTATAGTCGGTGGTGAATTAGAAAGAAGATAATTCATGCGTGCTTGCTTAAAGTTACAGCAGTGGAAAATCACGGAAACGATAATGAGTGAGTTGTCTTAAAAACATAGAGAAAAAACAGAGTTTATATAAGAATTAGATGCAACAGATCATGGTATATTTTTTTGTTGTTTTGAGTCAAGATTGGAATTATGAGTGATGAGCGAAGGAATTGGTGAAGGTGTGTCAGTTTGTTGAGGAAATAGAGGAGAAGGGAAGAAGCATTGATGATGATGGGGTCGCGGAAGCTTTTCGTGGAGATATGCAGTGCTCACAATCTCATGCCAAAAGATGGGCAAGGCTCTGCCAATCCCTACTGCGTCTTGGACTTCTATGGGCAGCGTCGCAAGACAACGGTGAAGCGCAACGATCTCAATCCAGTGTGGAATGAGAAGTTCGAATTTGTGGTGACCGATCCATCGGAGATGGCTATGGAAATTTTAGAGATCCAAATTTTCAGCGAAAAGTGGAACCGCAGCAGGGATAGCTTTCTAGGCAGAGTGCAGATTCCAGGCAGCAGCTTTGGGAAGCAAAGTGATGCAGCCATCCTTGCCTATCCTTTGCAAAAGCGGAGCATCATGTCACATGTAAAGGGCGAGCTCAGGCTGAGGCTTTGGTATTCCGACGATCCAACGCAATCTGCAAAGCAAAAGGTAGAACGGAAAGATCCACCAACAGCAAAAGCTCAGTCTGACGTCGCAAAATTCAGTCAGGCCAGCAACGCCGACACAAAAGATGAGAGGAAAATTTCCACCGCTGCAGCGGCTACTGTTGTACATCCTTCAGAATTCGATCTGAAGGACACAGCTCCTGCGCTGGGAACCATGAGTGGCGAGAGGATAGCTTCCTACGATCTTGTTGAGAAAATGCAGTACCTGTTCGTGAAGGTGGTGAAGGCGAGGGGGCTGGTGGCCAAGGATTTAACCGGCAGCAGCGATCCTTACGTGAAGATAAAGATAAACGAAGGAAAACCAGCTGAAACACGGGCAATTCTCAGGACTGTCAACCCAGAGTGGAATCAGGTGTTCGCATTCTCGAAAGATAAGATCCAAGGACCAACACTGGAGATCACTGTGTGGGATGAAGACAAGGCGACCAAGGATGAATTCCTGGGAGGGGTCACCTTTGAGCTGACTGAGATCCCCTCTCGCGTGCCCCCTGACAGCCCCCTGGCTCCCACCTGGTACAAGCTGGAGGAAAGGAGAGGGCCGGGATGGGGATCTGCTCCTGTTAAGGGCGAGATAATGCTCGCCGTGTGGTGGGGAACTCAGGCAGATGAAGCATTTGGAGAGGCATGGCAATCAGATGCTGGTGGATTGGCTCACACGCGATCCAAAGTGTATCTTGCCCCCAAGCTTTGGTATCTGAGATTGAACGTCATCGAGGCGCAAGACTTAATGCATTCAGATCGGAATAGATTCCCAGAGGTGAGTGTGAAAGCTCAGCTGGGCATGCAGGCGCACAAAACAAAGGTTGTATCCAGTCGCAACACCAGTCCATTCTGGAATGAAGATCTTATGTTTGTGGCAGCTGAGCCCTTTGAGGAGCCATTGCAGCTGCATGTGGAAGATCGGGTTGCAGCAAGCAAGGAGGAGCTGATAGGGACAGTGAGAATTCCTCTGAATAGCGTGCAAAAAAGACTTGACGCAAAGCCGGTTACCTCCAGGTGGTACAATCTGGAGAAGAATGGTGATAAACCGTTCAGAGGGAGGATCCATCTCCGGATCTGCCTTGATGGAGGCTATCATGTGATGGATGAATCCACAAATTACATTAGTGATGTCAGACCAACTGCAAGACAGCTATGGAGACAAAGCCTTGGCATTCTTGAGGTGGGAATCCTGAGTGGAAAAGGCTTCCTGCCAATGAAAACAAGGGATGGAAGAGGGACAACAGATGCCTATTGTGTGGCAAAGTATGGCCAGAAGTGGATTCGCACGCGCACAATTGTGGATAGTTTCAATCCAAAGTGGAATGAGCAATACACCTGGGAAGTTTATGATCCATGCACAGTGCTCACATTGGGAGTGTTTGACAATCACAATCTTATCAACAATTTTGAGAAATCTGGAGGTGCAAAGGATCTCAGGATCGGCAAAGTGCGAGTTAGATTGTCTACACTTGAGAGCAACCGTGTCTATACAAATGCCTATCCTCTGGTGGTGTTGCAGCCCTCAGGTGTGAAGAAGATGGGAGAGATAGAGCTGGCAATTAGATTTTCATGTAAATCACTGCTCAATGTGATGCAAGTCTACTTTCAACCTCCACTGCCAAGGATGCACTACCTTCATCCTTTGGGAGTCACTCAACTCGAAAATCTGCGTAATATTGCCATCAATATTGTATCCATGAGGCTAGCTCGATCCGAACCTCCAATGCGGCCGGAGATAGTACACTACATGCTTGATACAAATTCCAATATGTTCAGTGTGCGACGGAGCAAGGTGAATTACTTTAGATTGTTAGGAATATTGTCAGGTCCACTAGCAGTGGCAAAGTGGTTCAATGACATTTGCACCTGGAAGAATCCTGTCACCACAGTGCTTGTGCATATCCTCTTTATCATTCTTGTTCTTTACCCTCAGCTCATTCTTCCCACCTTCTTTCTCTATTTGTTCCTGATTGGAGCTTGGCACTATAGGTTTAGACCAAAATCACCTCCTTCAATGGATGCAAGACTATCTCAGGCAGAGCAAGTGGAGCCAGATGAGCTTGATGAGGAGTTTGATTCTGCGCCAACTTTAAAGGGGCCTGAAATTGTCAGAGCAAGGTATGAGAGACTCAGACTGGTTGCAAGTAGGATTCAGACTGTTGCAGGTGATCTGGCCTCACAGATGGAGAGGTTGAGTGCTCTTTTGAGCTGGAGAGATCCTCGAGCCACAGCCATCTTCATCTTTTTCTGCTTGATTGCTGCAATCGTCCTGTATGTGACACCCTTCCAGCTTGTGGCTGTTTTGTTATGTCTATATGTTTTGCGTCACCCTCGATTTCGTAATCGTCTACCTGCAGTGCCCCTCAATTTTTTTAGAAGGCTGCCTTCTCTTGCTGATAGAATTTTGTAACCATGCTAGCTGTGAGCAATTATTTAGGTAGTTTGTGGAAAAAACAACAGGCAAGAGACTTTTTGTGCTTTTTGTTTCCTTCAACTGCATAATGATGGAAGCATGTTATAGACTCTTTGTCCTCCCAGAGCATGTGTTAATCTGTGAGTATCTTGAGCCTTGGCTTTACCACTGAAGGCCTGAATTTGAATCCCATTATGCGTGACATGATTCTGGAGGAAGAGATGAGGAACTCTGATATTAGTGTATGCATTCGAAATAGTCTACATTTTCCATAAAGTTCCAAATTTAGCATGGTCAAATAGTACAAGAATAAATGGATGGTACCACTCTATTCATGGGATAATTTTTCAGGAAGAGATGCCTGGACTGAGGAGATGGAGTATGTGCTAGCAGCCATTGTATCTGCAGTACCTTATATAATACCGAACTTTCTTATATAATATCAAACTAAAGAAAGTCTGTGAGTGGAATGTTTGTAGTAGCTAAAGAAGGAACTTAATTGCATGAGCTTACATGATTCTGCAATCAGTCTACAAAATGGAGAGTGATTATCATCAAATTCTCAAAGTTCTCTGTGAAAGTGTTCTGTTTTCAAAATTGGATGTGAGTTTTCTATCATGAAGTGGGCATTTGTGTTCTGCATTAACCCTGCTCTCTTCCACTTTTTTTGTAATTCCATTTGAACTGACCTCCAAAGGGAGATCCTGTTCTTGTTGTATGCTCTAAATACATACTATATCAAAAGCTTATATCAAATTTCACTCATAATGGAGTTTGCCATTGGCTTTTTGGAGTTGTCAATAGATTCTCCTACTTAGCTCTTGACCATTGTTTGTTCCTGTTTTGCAACTCATTTACTAGGAACTTGGCCTGACTTCTCAGCTATCTAATCATGTGCATGATGTGTAATGCTAGGCATCAATTTTTATGATGATCAATTCACCAAATTGATCAAAAAATATACCAACCAAAGAAGAATCTGTATGTGCATGTAAAATTCTCATTGTGGACTTTTATGGCTCATCTTTTAGGTAAACTTTATTGAGAGGAATTTTCCATTGTCAGATGGATTTTTGTTTTAAATAGAAAAAAAATAGGAGATCCCTTAATTTATATTAAGTTTTCCCTCCACATTTTTGAACATGAGTGGAATTTTATTCCATGGTGTCAAGACTATTGACCAAATTAGTGAATCACATTTGTGAAAAGAAGGATTGCTTAAAACTTCAAACTCACAATCATTTTGGGTGAATTGAAGATTCTGACTTCTAGGCTGGGGAAGAGTTTTTTAGGAGACCTTCACGCTTGGGTATTTTTTAGAGTTGTCTCACCCTAATAGGCTAGACTAGCTTCTAAAAATTAAAGTTACCATAGTTAAGGTTAGTGGAATGAACACTACTTAAAAGCACAATTTTAGTGCACTTACAAAAGAAACATGAATAAATGGTGACATAATCTCAAAAACTTTCATGCCATTATGAAAACTGGTAGAGAGCTTTGAGAAACACATAGCAAGCAAACTCTCATAGATGACAAGTTGGTGTTTGTTAAAAAAAACATTATCTTTTGAAAGAGAGATGCTCCTAAATTCCCAAAAAGATAGTTTAGAATGCTACATAGTGCTTTGGATATATCTTTTAGATCACATATGGCTACTAGTTCATTGTTCCAAACAAAATTTCTCGGATGGCTTGCATCTATATTGAGACTCCATCCCCACACCACACCAAATGAATAAATAGCAATTCAACTATGAGACTCAATTACCATAGGTATTAGAAAAAGGATGTAGTTTATTTTCTCTCTCTCAAATATTTAAAGCTCAAAGAATTGGAACATTGCACTACAATCATTATGTAAAGAAATGAAGCATGAGTCTAAATATTGACTGATTTGATTAATGATTGTCTATGTTCATGATTCAAAATATTAGAGCTTAAAATCTCAAATGTTCACATGTTAAGGACATCATTATCTTAGTGATTAAAGATGTAGTAGAAACATTATCTTTCATCTAGCTTTCTAATTTAAAGGAAGAACATGACTCATAGTATCATCATAGAGGAAAATTAGGGCAAGCACTATGCAACAATTCTAAGCCTCCAAATTTTCCAAGTCATACCACATAGGCAAAGATTCTAAAAGAAGCAAAGACAACGTTATGCAAGAGGAATGAAGTTTTGTGGGGTCTAGGAATTATGCCCGATAAGATGAGCATCAAATTGTTCCACACTCTTTAAAGATGTTGCACCTTGCTAGATCATCAAGGAGCATTGAACAAAATGTGATGTGAAGTGGGGGCCCAAAACTATAACTTCCAAGCTAGTATAATATGAGGCTCTCGAGAGTTCTTGTGAGCACAATGACCCACAATAATCATAAAAGTAAGTTGTGGGGGGACACTAGCCAACCAACAATACTTATACAATGAGGTTCATCGTGCATCTAGAATTATTATATGTGATATTCTAATCATTGAGTATCCATTGGAACATTCTAGTGGATTGTTATTTGACAACCATTAGAAACTCCTACTTCTTTCCATTCTTTGCATGGCATAAGCTCAACTATGTGCCAACTCCTTACTAAGAGTATAATAAGAAGCTCATTGCTTACTTCTATAAGAAGCAACTTGATGATTAACATGAATTTCATATGACAACTCACTAGCCTTTGAAAACATAAAAGTAATGCTTATTAGACAATCATTGCTCGCTTTTCTCATAACGGATTAATGATCAAGACTTCCATGTTAACTTGAATATATGATAATCTTTTGGCCTTTTCAAACATAAAACACTAGTTCTTTGTTGCTAGATCAAAGTGGTTTATGTGTAATTGAGATGCAAACTTGAAGTAGGTAGGATGCAATTTCACTAGTAGGTTATTCAAGTATGTGTAGGCATTGCTTAACCTAGCTATTGCTACTTCTCTATGATAGATAATGTTTGACTACGTAATGATTTTTACAACCAAAAACATTTTCAAGGGATTGAAACTAGTGTCTAAATAGATGAATTTTGACACTAAGTTATGTCTTGCAACAAGAACTTATTGTAGCATCAGGGCTTGAACACAAAAATGTCAATTTGTAGCAATAA
Source organism: Diphasiastrum complanatum (assembly GCA_029204225.1). NCBI lineage: Eukaryota > Viridiplantae > Streptophyta > Lycopodiopsida > Lycopodiales > Lycopodiaceae > Diphasiastrum > Diphasiastrum complanatum. Next base: position 67,149,511 of record CM055099.1, on the reverse strand, counting down.
AGAGTGAGTGGAAAAAAAGATCAGTGCTTTTAAACTTCTAGAGATCAACCTATAAAATTTCATGAATAATATATAATCATTTGGTCACCGTAGTGTTCAAAACTAGGTATGGCATCTGTAAGTGATCAAATAATGAGGTGTAATTTAGTTCAAGATATCAACAAGATTAATTGACTTCATCTTTCTAGATTTAATTTTGAAAAAAAACATTTTTTTTTTTATCTTATCTAGGTTGTTGTATTTTATTCTTTTCTACTCCATCATAAAAGCAATCTTGATTGGAATTTAAAATATAATAAGACTATATTTTGACTAGCATACCAACTCTTTATCTATATATAGTTGTCACCGTCTCCAAGTCAGAGATTTTTACTTAGTAGAAAGGATTCTAATATTTTTAGTAGAAAGGATTTTAATATTTTTTGAATTCTCACCAATTCATGACCTATTGAAGATTTGAGCAACTAAAAATCCATCAAGCTCAAAGTAGCTTCTAATCACAAAACTACTAGGCGTGATGTTGAAATGAATTTTAGCACTCATAGAGATGATAAAGAAAAAAAAAAAATATCCTTAATATCCCAACAATGAGAGAAGCTAATAAAAGGAATATCAATGATAAGCAAATGATTACAATGGTAGCGAAGCTAGAAGTTAAGCTTACCAAAATAAAAAATTGATTGACTTCAACAACATGGATTATGCTTTGGCTTGCAAGCAAATATGGAATCCGGGGCATAAGTATGACCAAGCCGAATTTGTTGGAATTTTCTTGATTATTGAAAATGAGAAAGATGAAGATATTGCAAGACAAGAGAATTTTGTTGATACTAAACTATTACCAAACAACAAAGGAAATGTAGATACTCTATATGATGAAGAATCACAACATAATCAATTGGACCACAGATAGCAAAGCAGTTCTATTAGAAGGGATTAGGAAGTAAGACTATTGGGCATATCTTATATTCTTTCAATGGATCCCATTCAATTAAATTTTTTCATGTCAAAGCATTAGTTAATGATATAAAAGTGTTTTGCTTATTAGATAGTGGTAGCACACACAACTTCTTCAATAATTGGTCACTTTGGAGTTGTGGTTTAGCATTATTGGATTCTTCTAGAAACATGAGAGTTCATATAGCGAATGGAATAACCATCCCTTGTAATAACATCACTCGTATGGTTAATCTACAAATCAAGAATTATATTCTTAAAATAAGCTTCCATATAGTGGAGTTGGACCAATCGATGTTATTCTAGGAGTGGAATGTCTCAAAACTTTGACAAATGTGACAATCAACTTTGATCAAGGAACGATAAACTTCAAGCAAGGGAAACAACAATATGAACTACATAGTGTTGAATCCACACAACAACATTAAGTTTTGGCGAAATGGTGGTCATCTTTCATGGCTATATATAGTAGTTTCAGCCCTGGAAATCTGCCTCTATTATCTCATTATGATTTGGTCAAATTTGGTGGAGTGAAAGCTTATATTCTTCTCTCTTCTCTACATCAGTGTAGTGTGAATGTTAGTGGCTCATTTTGGTTGATTTTAGGGTTGATCATAATAGCATATTTGCTTATCTATGGATTGGTGGACTATACCACATGGCCTAATCTAAGCCATTCTTAGTTTGGTTGACGCTCTGTCTGCTTTTGTTGAAGGTTTTCATCAAATTAGCTTGTTAGGAGTGCATTGTCAATTCTAGATCAAGTAGGTGTATCGTGCAATTACTCAAGCCAATGATCTTGGATCTTAGATCACTTTTGAACCTGATTTTTTCATAGGAATCGTTAGTAATGATCCCCTTACTAGGACAGTCTAATTTCAAATTACCTTTCATGGTTATAATGGATGCTAGTGATTCATGAATAGGAGCTGTTTTGAGTCAGATGGATGGAGAGATTGCCTATGAAAGTACTGACTCAGATGCATCGTATCCTACTCATGATAAGAAAATGTTGGCAATTGTGCATACACTTAAAAAAAGTGGCATTATCTATATGGGTCTAAAATCTTGATTAAAAGTCATCATCTTAGTTTCAAGTACTTTATGAGCCTAAAGCAATTGAATGACAAACAACAGATATGGTTGTCACAAGTTCAATTCTATGATTTCAATATCAAATATCATCAACAACAAATATGTAGTTAGTTTATTTGGCAGAACACTAGAATGAAGTATTTGATCACCCTTTAGTGGAAGAGCATAGAATGTTGTGGTTAAAATTAATATTTGGTACAATTTTCACAATAATTTTGTTGAATTTGCTATAAAGAACTTCAAGCGGAGCATTCTGATTTTAAAAAAAAATTGAGATATTACACAATTTTGTTAGAAATCAATGATAAACTTCATTGTTACCCTTCTTAGTTACTGTTCGCAATGTACTTTATTACTGACAACTATTACCAGTTGTAACTAGCCGTAGGCTAGTCTAGTAGTCTACTCCTAAGTTCTCTCTCTCTCTCTCTCTCTCTCTCTCTCTCTCTCTCTCTCTCTCTCTCTCTCTCTCTCTCTCTCTCTCTCTCTCTCTCTCTCTCTCTCTCTATCAGGGTTCAAGATTTATTTGTACATTTTCACATTTAGGATGATTCTGTGTGATAGAGTGATTGTGAGTGTTCTTCTCCCGCCTCCTTACTTGGTGAATGCTTGATGTTGCTTATATGATTGTTGACATGGTATCAGAGCTACGATAGTCTTGTGTGACTGATCAGTGGATACAGCTTGTCACAGGCTCCGGAATGAAGTGAGAAAGTCCTTCACAAGAGGTGAAAGCTTGGAGAGACAAAAACAGCTGGAAGAAATTCTTCTTGGTGAATTTTGCAGGTTTTGGGGCTCAGAAGCATTAGTGGGGAATGAAGACATAGTCCTAGAGGCATCAGAAAGGCCAAGGCAACATCAAATAGATTGAAAATCTGTTGAGTGGAAAAAGTTTTACAATTTCTTTTTTATTAGTCTTTGTGAAAAGTGTCATTTTTCAGAGAGTTGTGCCAAGAAATCTCTCATCTACTGCAAATCACACCAGACAGTGTCTAGTACTACCATTCAAAGTTTTGAGGATATATTGGATATGCACGCAAGCTAAAGAGAATCCCGAGCAGTCGTACATCCGTGCTCCAGTCTGATATCGCATGTTTGTACCAATATCGGATCCACGCATGCTAGCTAAAGAAAATCCCGGGCAGTCGTGCATCCGCACTCAAGTCCGATATCGCGTGTCGTACCGATATCAGGTGTACAACCAAAAAATAAAACAGTTCTATGGTGTGATAAATTTCTTGATCCGGATTCATCTACCAGTAATGGCAACTCTAAGTGAGAGCGTCCTTAATGAGTCAAGCAGATTGGAAGGAGCCGACAACTATGCAGTTTGGAAATTCAAACTGAAAAACATTGTGATGGAAAAGGAGCTATGGGAGATCGTGACGGGTGAAGGGACAAGGCCAATGATTGAAGAAGATCAGAGGACATTTGACAGGAGAAAACGAAAAGTACAAAATGTCATCAACTTATTAGTTAGAGATGCAATTATTCCCTACATTTCAGATTCAAAAGGACCAAAAGAAGCATGGGATACGTTGAAGGCATTGTTTGAGACCACAAACACATCTTGAGTGTTATTCTTGAAGACGAAGCTACACACATTGCTGATGGATGATGGCGCAACTATTGATGATCCCCTATTGAAGATCAAAGAGATTTATTACCAATTAGCAGCAGTTGGAGAGCGAGTTTAGGATCGTGAGATCGTGCAATTGACATTGAATAGTTTGAGTGAGTCACATCAAATGTTTGTGACAAGTATAGCTGCACGAGAAAATCTTCCAACCTAGGAAGAGTTAGATGGATTGCTTTTGTAGGAAGAACAATGTCAAGAGAACTTGAGTCATTGCAACAGGGGATTTGATCAAGCTCTTGCAGTCAAAGGACGTGGTGGCAGATTTGGTTGTGGAAGACACCAATCAAGAGTTGGAAACTCAAATCATGGATCGTTCCAACAATTTCAAGAACAATCCAATGATGGCCCAAATCGAGGCAATTGGAATCAAGGTCGAGGTCAAGGACGCGGCTATTCTAGGCAAAAAAAATCTAGAAATTGTAGGTACTACAACAAACCTGGCCACTGGGAGCATGAATGCTTCAAAAAATAGAAGGAGATAGAACAAAGAAAAGGCAAATGGCAAGTGGGCAATTATGTTGATCAACATCAATTTGATGACTATTATTATGAAGACAACTATGTTAATCAACATCAATATGATGATGATCAATATGAAGATGATACAGGTGAGAGTTCAAACTTGTTCATTACAACATTAATAACAAGTGATGAAGCCAAGGATACCTGATACATTGATAGTGGTGCGTCCAAACACATGACTTCAAGGAAAGAGTGGTTTTCAGAACTCAAGGAAACTCACAATGGTGATGAAGTTGGACAAGCCGATGGCCAATTGCTATCTATTAAAGGAGTTGGAGTGGTACCAGTGAAGTGAGCTAGCATGAAGATAAAGCAAATAAGAAATGTGCAATATGTACCTGACTTAGCTAACAATCTACTATCTGTTGGGACGATGACTGATCAACAACTCAAGGTTGAGTTTGACAATGACAAATGTCTCGTCAAGGACATCAAGAATCACTACAAAGTGATTGCTACAAGAGCTAGAGTCAAAGGGAATCGACTCTACAAATTGAATGTGAGATCTTTTACTCAAGCTATGGTAAGCACTGTTGATAGTCGAAGTGACCTTTGGCATCAAAGATTTGATTAGATTAGTGCTCAAAGCTTGCAAATCCTTAAAAGAGGTAAATATTTATCATGCAAAAACCAAACTGTGAATTATGGGCAATACTGAAAACTTGCAGAAACCCTAACGGGTAAAATTGGGCAAACTACAAGGAACAGGCAAAATATGCAAATCAATCGGTAATCCCGAGAAACCAAATGGCAAGGGCCAACGGGCTGTACCTGCTTGGCCCCTTGTTTCTTTTTTCACCTTACTAGCATTAACTTGAAGTCATTATTGAAATGTATTCTATAAACGAGTAAGAAAACGTTTTTATACATACACTTTATACTTCGCTAGGATGGAACTGAACAATAATAAAATGTCAAGTTTGGAAGCGATTTCTGTTTTTGTCATTTATGAAGAGTGTCAACTGGACCCGACCTCTATGAAACACCAGAGCGGGCTGTCCACCATCCGTGGTTGAAAAATGTGAAAGATTTCAGATCCTTAAGATCCAATCTACTTGAATGATCTTTGGTTAGAAAGAGAAATACACTACCAATTTCACCAATGTAGAAAAATCAGCATCTACACACAATTTGAGATGCAAACACTAATAGAACTTGATCAAACTTGAATGAAATGATTATGTATTGTTGCTGTCCGTACAAAACCAGCAAGCTACTGTACTTCACACGTGTGGATCCAAAAATAGCAAATATAGATCATTCTACACATAGAATTGCAAGCAATCACCAAGATAGTGCACCAATGGATAGTAGAACCCAAGAGAACCATGTATAAGCATGAAATGAGATAGATAAGAGGGAAGATGACTCTCTCCACGAGTTACATCCTTTTATAGCAGGTCCAAACCCTATTTGGCCACTTGGCTTTCCCACCAAAATGCTAACCCTACCAATTTTGGGTCTAGATTCAATGTACCCAACTTATTCAAATTGAATCTACTCAAACTTGCATTCTATCTTTCCCACACTTTCAAAAAGTGTTTATTCAAATGAGATTTAGACTAATGAACTTTGAAAAGTCAACCTCTAAGTCTAAAACAAGTTTTGGCCTCAATATGCCAAATATGGAAATATTGCAAAATGTGATGAAACTAGTTGAATCTTTCACACTTCCTCTTCAACTAGTTTTAGCATAGACTTTGATAATACTCCAAGTGAAGTCCTATGCTTCATGAACAAGTCTTTTCCCAATGCTTTGGCGAAGATATCAGCTACACATTCCCTTGAAGACACATGTTGAAGCTCCACCTCCTTTGCAATGACTCGCTCCCTCACAAAATGATATTGTATCTCAATATGCTTGCTCCTAGCATGAAAGATAGGATTGGATGCCATTCTTTGGGCTGATTGATTGTCACAAAAGATGATTGGGCTCTCTGAAAAATTCAGCAAGTGAAGATCCTTGATCATCCTTTTGATCCATACCATCTCCTTTGTGCAATGTGTAAGAGCTTTGTACTCGGCCTCACTAGATGACAATGAGATAGTGGCTTGTTTCTTTGACATCCATGATATAGCTCCATCACCTATGAAAATACAATAAGAATTAATGGATTTCCTATCCATTACATCTCCAGCATAGTCCGAATCTAAAAATCCAAAAATATTAGGTGATGATCCCTCATACAATATGCCAAAATCTCGAGTTCCAATGATGTACCTCAAAACTCGCTTTCCTAGCTTCCAATGCTCCTCACTAGGATCTTGCATGAATTGACTCAATCTTCCAACGCAATAGCTTAGATCAGGTCTAGTAATGGTTAGATAGATGAGTGAACCAACTAGCTTTCTATAGAGAGTAATGTCCTTGAAGGATCTTTCATTACCTCTTATAGTAAGCTTTACATGAGACTCCATAGGTGTATCAATAGCTTTTGCATCTACCATATGAAATCTTTCTAGAATAGAATTAGCATACTTCTCTTGACAAATGAAAGTAGATTGAGAAGATCTAATGACTTCTATTCCTAAAATGTAATGCAAATTACCAAGATCATGCACCTCAAACTCCTTAAGAGCATTCTTGATATCCTCCACATCTTGATTGTCTCCACCACTCAAGATGATATCATCCACATAGATTAGCAAGATGGTAACATCATTTCCAGCAAACCTATAATAAAGTGAATGATCATACTCACTCATAACAAAGCCTTGAGAGAGTAAAAAAGTGTTAAGCTTAGCATACCAACTCCTTGGTGCTTGCTTAAGGCCATACAAACTCTTTTGTAGAAGACACACATGATTTGGCTTTGTTGATGAGATGTAGCTCTCGGGTTGCTCCATGTATACTTCCTCCTCAAGATCACCATTCAAGAATGCATTTGAAATGTCCATTTGCCATATATCCCATCCATAAAGTGTAGCAAGTGAAATGATGACTCGAATGCTTACCATCTTTGCCACGGGTGCAAAGGTCTCATCATAGTCAATTCCTTGTTGTTGAGCATATCCTTTTGCCACTAACCTTGCCTTGTACTTGTTGATAGATCCATCTTGGTTTGTCTTCACCTTGAAGATCCATTTGCATCCAATAGCTTTCTTGTCCTTAGGCAACTCCACCAATCTCCATGTTCCATTCTTCATAAGAGCTTGATACTCAAGATCCATTGCTTGGATCCACTCCTCTTCTTTCCTTGCTTGATCTACACTTGTAGGCTCATCCAAAGAGGTTAGGAAAGCAACATAATTTCCAGAAACTACTTGCTTACCCTTTTGATCATATGTGAGCCTTGAAGGTACTTGTCTTTCTCTTGATGTTCTCCTTGGCTTTTGACTTGATGAAGGTCCATCATCACCACCATCCAAAGTATAATCCTTCTCATCAACATCAAGAATGTTAGAACCATCTACTTTACCATCAATCATGCTTGAAGACACCTTTGGAATGTTTCCCTCATAAAAAATGACATCTCTACCAACAATCACTTTGTTAGTAGAAGGAATGTAAACCTTGTAGGCTTTACTCACCTCACTATATCCAACAAAAATACCTCTTCTGGAAGATGGATCTTCCTTGGTCCTATCATCAAGAGTAATGTTGACATAGCATGTGCATCCAAAGGTTCTTAGAAAGTTGACACTCGGCCTCCTCTTGAATAGCATCTCAAAAGGTGTCCTTCCATCCAAAATAGCACTCGGTCACCTATTGCACAAGAAATTGGCATACAACAAAGCTTGATCCCAAAATGGTTTGTCAAGATTAGCACTTAACCTCATAGCTTTAGCACTTTCACATAAAGTTCTATTCTTCCTTTCAGCCACTCCATTTTGTTGTGGGGTCCTTGATGTTGTATACTCCCTCTTGATCCCATGCTCATCACAAATGGCCTTGAACTTGTTAGATATGTACTCACCACCATTGTCACCTCTCAAGCACTTGATCTTTGTGGAGAATTGGTTCTCCCTTGCATTCTTGAACTTGACAAGGACATCATACACTTCATCCTTGCTCTTTAGTAGATAGATCCAACAAAATCTACTAAAATCATTAATGAATGTTACATACATCTTAGCTCCACTATTGCTAATTGTAGTAAATCCATGAATATCCAAATGCACAAATTGAAAAGGCTTTGTAGATCTAGAAATAGATCTAGTATAAGGTAGTCTATGTGACTTAGACAAAGCACAAGACTCACAAACATGTTTGTCATTACTTAAGGAACTTGGAAGACCAATCACAACCTTCTTCCTTGCCATTACCTCCAATGACTTGAAGTTGAGGTGTCCCATCCTTTTGTGCCAAACCTCTTGAATAGAAATTTGCTCCCTTGCAACACATCCAACTTGGTTAGCAATAACACAAGCATCAAGTTTGAACAACTTCCCTTGCCTTTTACCTTTTCCAATCAAGACATCCTTCCTTTTGATCAAACAAGCATCTCCATCAAACTCCACCTTGAGGCCCTTACTTAGCATTTGACTCACACTAAGCAAATTCTTGGTAATAGATGGAATAAACAAGACATCCTCCAAATGAACATTCCTATTTGTAGAGAGAGAAATAGGAATTGTGCCAATCCCTTTGATTGCACACTCACCATCATTGGCCATGTAGATCACCCTCTTGTCATCTCCATATGCCAACAAAGAAGTGAAGTACTCTTTGTGAAAGGTCATGTGTGAACTTGATCCACCAAGGATATAGATCTCCATCATTAGCAAGCATACATGAAGACATCACAAAAGCATCATCATTTGCATCTTGCACATCCAAACCATCCTCATCAAGAGTAAGATTACCTTGCTTGTCTCCTTGATCTCTCTTCTTCTTGTAGCACTCACTTGCAAAGTGTCCTTTGATGCCACAATAGAAGCACTTGAGCTTTGATCTATCCTTCTTTTTGCCACTTGAAGAAGCATCCACTTGATCTTGCCCTTTAGACCACTTGCTTTTGGTTTTGCCCTTGAATTTGCCCTTTGTGAACATAGCATCCTCTTGAAGTGTCGATGTAGATCCACCTCTTGCTTGAAGCCTATATTCCTCATTGATCAAGATCTCTTGAAGATCCATCAAACTTGGCAAAGTCTTTTGAATAGCAATACTTTGAACAATGTTAGCATGAGCATCCAACAAGCCATTAAGAATAACTTGAACAAGCTCTCCTTCCTTAATGCTCTCATCAATGCAAGCTAACTCATCATTCAAAGCCTTCACTCTCAAAACAAAAATATTAGGACTTTATTCATTCTTTTGCAAACATTGAAAGATTTGCCTTCTTAGAGTCAACACTCTAGAAGTAGACTTGGATTCATAAAGCTTCTCTAATGAATCCCAAGCATCATTTGATGAAATACTCTTGCCAACTTCCTTGACAAGCTCATTGGTAACATTCATCTTGATCATGTGTAGAGCTCTTTTGGACCTCTTGTCATACCTCATTTGTTCTTGTTATATCGCGCAAATTCCGACATCCACGTCCGACGTATAATAAAAAATGAGGTATCACTTGAATAAGCTCTCCTTCCTTAATGCTTTCATCTATGCAAGCTAACTCATCATTCAATGCTTTCATTCTCAAAACAAAAGTACTTGGACTTTCTTAATTCTTTTGCAAACAAGAAAAGATTTGCCTTCTTAGAGTCAACACTCTAGAAGTAGACTTGGATTCATAAAGCTTCTTCAATGAATTCCAAGCTTCCAAAGATGATGTGCACTTACCAACTTCCTTGAGAAGTTCATTGGTAACATTCATCCTTATCATGTGTAGAGCCTTCTTGGCCCTCTTGTCATACCTCAATTGATCGTGTTGTGTTGCTGGTCTCTCCTCCAAACCTACAACAATATCCAAAACATCATTCATCTCAAGAAGTGACTCCATCCTCACTTTCCATAATGAATAGTTACTTGAGGTAAGCCTATCATTGGCTTCCAACATGACTCCAATTGAGGTTGCCATGTAGCAATGACCTGATCTTCTCTTTCAATCTGTTTCAATGCACAAAGCACTCCTTTGAACAACAACAAATGCTTTCAAAAGAAATCACCAAGATTTGAAACTATCTCACAAATTCTCTTCTATACTTGCACAACTTGGGCAATGGGACCTAGTAGGAGGGCGCCCTTCTAAAGTGTCCATTGAGTTCCCAACTCCCACAAGAAAGGCATTCAAAGAGTCATAGGTTACGGAAGGAGTCTCTTGACATTCCATAAGCCTATGGAGGCTCTTGGAGATTCTTTAACTCCCCTAGGCTTCTCTCTCTCTCATTGGATGAGCATGGAACTCCATAGTGCATTGGAGGGGTCCATGGGCCATCTATGTGAGGGTAGTAGGGCGCCCATTGGGAGGGGGGAGATTCGTCTTGTTTGCTTGGCTTATGCTCCAGTGTTGCTACTAGTGTGTAGAGTGCTTTCTTGTGGTAGTATGCTTGAGGTTTGGATCTTGCTTATGGTATGGGACATAAGTAGGGTTTGGATCTTGAGTATGCTATGGAGTGTTGTGGTATGCTTGTGATTTGTTTATGGCTAGCAAGGGGGTGCTAGATAGGTCTTGCTTGGAGCTTGGATCTAGCTATGGTTGGGTGGTGAATACTTGAGGCCAGCTTGTTATCTATCTTTGTGTTTAAAGAGTAGGGACATAGGTGGAGGAGAGATCCTTGGAGGCTTGCAGATCCTTACTTGCAAGTGGAGGCATCCTAGCTTGGAGTTGGGGAGCATCTTGAAGCTTGTAGGTTGCTTGGAGGACATTTGGAGGCTCTACCTTGGATTTGGAGGACTTCCTCATTCTACTTGTAAAATAAAGCGTCACACTAGTAGTCACACCCGCCGTTGGTACTGTCTAGCAAAATACCTAGACCTGACAGTTGGTAAAAATACCACCACTTATCAAGCAAAGCGGTGCTTACAACTTGCACCCCACAAGCACTACATACAGCATGGAAAAATAACTAAAAAAAGGATATCTCACATCGCTATGAAGTTGTATTGGTTATTTACTTTACAATCGACCATGAAATGGCCCGTTTTGCCACAGATGAAACACTTGTTGCTCATGGGCCCTTGGGCAATGGCATAGCCATCTTGGATGGCTAGCAGTCTTGGAGTTTCTGAATTTGGAAAATACTCATCTCATTTGCATGAGCATGAGGTATTCTCATGATAGTGTGTGGAACTACCAGAAGTGGGTGTGGCATCTTGATGGTATGATGGATCACAGGAGTGATCGACAAAATGGGTTTGAGCTGAGTCAATATGGGGTCAATGTTTTTGTGCTCCTACGTCTGGATGCCCCCTTGGAGGTGGACTGTTAGCCTCTTACACCCCATATGATCTGCCAAGAGCCTAGCTCCACCCATTGAGGGTCCCATGACCTCAAAGACACGTACTTATACGCTGTGGCCTACAGGCATAGTCCTAAAACTTAAAGGTAGTATCCTAATCTTAAAGGACCAATCCATAAGGAGTTAAGGACAAGTTCTTAGGACTCAAAGGATGGTATCCTAAAGACATAAGGATAGTATCTTAAGATATAAGGGTAGCTCCTAAACACGTAGGATATGGGATTTCCGTGGACTAAGGATGTCCGCGATCACCATGGCCACGATCCGCTAATACCCTCATTATAGGGACAATGCCTTGGAAATGAAGGCAATACTCTAAACCACCAAAAGATGCCCTAAGTCCCATCTCCCAAAGGCCATTTGAAAGTCAAACATACTGTTAGTGAGATCCTTGCGCGATTTAGCAATCAGAAGTTTGTATGGAACCGTGACCCTAAAAAGCTAGCGAATCATTGCATCAAAAGTACTAGCACCCCCTCCTTACAATCATACTTTTGAGAGCCTGGAGAACTCTCATTGGCTCGGGAGCATGGGGGGGTAATAGAGGAAGCCCCCAAGATTGGATGTGGCAAGACCTCCATTACTCACGTAGGGCATAACCACCATCAGTAGTGGTGCCCCTTGACTTTTTTAGTACTTTTTGGTGGGACCAATCTCCTACCAAAAATTGCCCTAACAAGCATTGTCACCCCTTCCCTTAATTTTGCTGATGCTCTTGAATTCAAATCTGTTTCTCCTGTTTCTCTACCCTTTGAGGTCAAATGGGCCAAATTGAAAAAGGTCAACACTGCTTTGGAAATGAAGATTCTCCCCGATGGCAACCTCCCTTGCTCGTTGAGAAGAAAAACCGAAGGAACAAAGATATTTCAGTTCCGTTTGATGAGCTATCATGTGAGAGCCTTCTTTCCGACAATGACACTTACGTAGCTCAAATATGGAGCCCTCCTATGCTTATGGGTCAAAATCAGCTCAACAGAATTTCTACTCACAACTCTCTAAAAGCCTTGGCACGAGAAAAAGGAATAACAGACATGCTTTATTTCCTCCTTGACTATATTGCTTATGAATGTGATCTCCTGGAATGTTGGAAGGTTAAACTCCCCTATTCGCTACTCTTTACTCTTTAACTACCTTTTGACTCTTGGTTGCCTCCAAGAAATGAAACTGAGTGGTTTCCTTCTTGATGTGCTCTCTAGATCTTTTGCTCGGAATTTCAACTATTTTCTCACCCCAGCTAATGGTATCTATGGTGGTCTGTGTCACAAGCCAGTCTCTCCAACCTCGTGAATCCTAGAAGCCGGTGTGTAGAATGAACCTCCCAACCATAGGCACCCCCTCCTTCCTTGAGTCCTTCTACCTGCTATTCCAGTCAACTGACACATGGCATCCACCTGTGGGTGATCAGTCCACTTAGCATGCATGACCCATGTGACCTATGAATACTGAATGACTCATAGGGTACCACCCTCGTGCCCCGCCAAAGACCTGTGACCCTCTTGGTCACCCCAACTACTTGCTAGCTAGCATCTCGTCATTGACGGCTAGGGTCCCGACGGTCAAGACACACCGCATGCCCTTCCGCCTGTCAACAAAGGTTAGATCACTGGATAGGTGCCTAACTATGCATAGATGCTACTTTTAGTTAATTTCCTACTTTATCCCTTAACTCTACTCACCACTATACTACTCCTCTTTAACTCTACTCCTCTAACTAACATTCATCATAGTTTGGTTGAAGGGAAGGAATGGAGAAGAAGAGATTGAGAAGAGAAGAGAAAGGGAGAGAAAGAGAATGAGGGTGGAGGTTAGCTCAAATGCTCCTTATGCTTGCTAATGGAAAAACACTCACTATGGCAAACAATAAACATGGAAATAGAAAGCAATAGAAAACACAACCAAGAGCAATAGCAAGTAGTGAATAGCAAATGAGGATGCTTCTCTTCCAAAAATGGTAGAGTTTCCTCCTTTTCATTAAGCATCCCAATAGTGTACAAATGGTGCCTTTTTATAAAATGGGGAAGGCCCTTGCCCCTCAATCTTATTGGCTAATATTCACAACGATCCTAACATTCATCTTGGACCCAACTTGTGTGAAAAATTGTCAACTAGTAGTATTTTCCTAACTTGAGATTTTGTAGGCCTATGGCCAAATAAAAGTTAGAGATAGGTTCATACATGTATGTAGAGGCCCAAAGTATGTGTACACTACTTTTGAGGTCACATTAATTAGAGGAGGTCGAGTGTGGAGCTCTTCTATTGGCTCATAATTTGGTGCATTCCTATTTGACCAAATTTCTAGGTATATGGGTGAATCCTATTGGACCCCAATTTTAGCCTATCATAAGACAAGTGGCCAAGAGGCACTATGGCTGCTATAAATAGCCATCTCCACGAGTATGTACACATCTCATTTTCATTCTATTGAATGAATGTTATGCTCTTTGAAGGTCCATCTTCTTCTCTCTCACTTTTTTGTTCATATCTTGCATTCTAGCCACTAGAATTGTGATTTCTTTGTTGCTATGGCTTCACACGTGTGAAATGCAGGTTGTAGGCTCTGAAGTACGGACAGGGACAGCAAGTTTCTGTTTGTGGAAGCTTATGATCAGATTTTGATGTTTAGTTGATGTTTAGTATGCTTAACATCACAATTTCTATCATTTTTTCAATCTAGATGTGCATAACTTCCATGGCCAAGATCTTTATGAAACTTTAGCATCTTTTGGATCTGAGTTTTTCACATGGTATCAGAGCATTAGGCGGCCAAATGTGCAGGTTTTGCCAGATTTAGAAGAGATTTGTGGGCGAGTTTGCTTTTGTAGCATTCCAATCAAGTTTCTAGCTAAAAATCTTGTTGATTTATGTGTAGAAATTGGATCTTTGTGATCAAAACATCATTTGTATGCATTTCAATTGAAGTAGGGCGAATTCCCTCTGTACTTATCAGAATAAGGAGACAAAAATTGTTTTGGAAAGAGGGAGATGCAAGATCCAACAAGATCCTATTAGTTTTCCATTCTAGCATATAGTTTTTTGATTCAATTTCTTGCTTCTTCATGTCAAAAACTTCAAAATTGATGTAACCCTCTGATTTTCAGTTTGCTGAATGATTCAAGAGTGTATTTCAATCTTAGGAGTGAGGGAAAAGCAAGTATATTGAGGTTTGGTCTTGGTTTGATCAAGAAATCATAAAACTAGTGGCTAAAATTAAGGAAAAAGTGAGGAAAAGAGAGAAAAAGTAAGGTTTTAGGTTCCAAATCTTTGTGATTTCTTCTTGTGTTTCATTTGTTGATTCAAGAGAGTGCTTAGTGCATTGGAACAGGTCAAAGATCAGAGATCAATCATTGCAACATGGCTACAAATGGAGGCTACATGTTGGAAAGCAATGATAGGCTTACCTCCCTCAACTATTCTACTTGGAAAGTAAGGATGGAGTCTTTGCTTGAGATGAATGAGTTGATGGATATTGTTGTAGGTGTGGAGGAGAGACCTTTGGCACCTCAAGAACAATTGAGGTATGACAAGAGGGCAAAGAAAGCCCTTCACATGATCAAGATGAATGTGACAAATGAGCTTATCAAAGAGGTTGGTAAGTGCACATCATCTAGTGAAGCTTGGGAAGCCTTGAAGAAGGTTTATGAATCCAAGTCTACTTCTAGAGTGTTGACTTTAAGAAGGCAAATCTTTTCTTGTATGCAAAAGAAGAGTGAGAATGGACATGCTTTTGTTTTGAGAGTTAAAGCATTGAATGATGAGTTAGCATGCATTAATGATGGCATAAATAATGAGGAGCTTGTTCAAGTGATTCTCAATGGCTTGTTGGATGATCATGCTAATCTTGTTCAAAGTTATGCTATCCAAAAATGTTTACCAAGTGTTGGAGACTTGCAAGAGGTCTTGTTGGCTGAAGAATTCAGGTTGCAAGCAAGAGTGGGAGCATCTTCTACATCTCAAGGAGGAGAAGAGGAGGCAATGTTCTCTAAAGGCAAGTTCAAGGGCAAAGGTAAAAGCAATTGGTCTAAAGGGCAAGACCAAGGTGAGCACTCTACTTTTGGCAAAAAGAAGGATAGATCTAAGCTAAAATGTTTCTATTGTGGAGTCAAAGGGCATTTTGCTAGTGATTGTTTTAAGAAAAAGAGGGATCAAGGGGAAAAGCAAACCAATCTAACTATTGATGAGGGTGGGGATGAGCTTCTTTCAAATGATGCTTTTGTTATGTCATCTTGCTTGTTGGCTAATCATGGAGACATTGATCCTTGGTGGATTGATAGTGGAGCCACTTCTCATATGACATATCATAAAGAGTATTTTTCATCTTTAATGGCATTTGATGGTGATAGGAAGGTAATCTATACCGCAAATGATGGTGAGTGTGCAATCAAGGGGATTGGCACAATTCCTATTTCACTTTCTACAAATAGGAATATAGAATTGAAAGATGTTTTGCTCATTCCATCCATTACCAAGAACTTACTTAGTGTAAGCCAAATGCTTGACAAAGGATTCAAAGTTGAGTTTGATGGTGATGCTTGCTTGATCAAAAAGGGGTGTAGTATCATTGCAAAAGGGAAAAGGCAAGGGAAATTGTTCAAGCTTGATGCATGTGTTGTTGCTAACCAAGTTGGATGCATGGCAAATGAACAAATGTCAATTCAAGAGGTATGGCATAAAAGGATGGGACATCTCAACTACAAGGCCTTGGAGGTAATAGCCAAAAAGGAGGTAGTAAGGGGACTTCCCAAGTCTCTTACTTGCTTGAATCATGTTTGTGAAGAATGTGCTTTGTCTAAATCACATAGATTGCCATATACTAGATCTATATCTAGATCTAAGATGCCTTTTTCTCTCTTGCATTCGGATATTCATGGTGTTACTACAATTAGCAATGGAGGTGCTAAGATGTATGTAACTTTCATTGATGATTTTAGTAGATTTTGTTGGGTTTATCTACTAAAGAGCAAGGATGAGGTGTTTGATGTGTTTGTCAAGTTCAAAGTTGCTATTGAGACTCAATTTACAACCAAAATCAAATGCTTGAGGAGCGACAATGGTGGTGAATACATTTCTAACAAATTCAAAGCCTTTTGCGATGAGCATGGGATCAAGAGGGAGTACACATGTCCAAGAACACCACAACAAAATGGAGTGGCCGAGAGGAAGAATAGAACCTTGTGTGAGAGTGCAAAGGCAATGAGATTGAATGCTAATCTTCCTAAACCTTTTTGGAGTGATGCTTTGTTGTGTGCAAATTTCCTATGCAATAGATGGCCAAGTGTTGTATTGGAAGGAAAAACCCCTTTTGAAGCTTTGTTTGGTACGAAGCCTAATGTCAAGTTTCTAAGAACTTTTGGATGCATTTGCTACTTCAACATTACTCTTGATGATAGAACTAAGGAGGATCCATCTTCAAGAAAGGGCATTTTTGTTGGTTATAGTGAAGTAAGCAAAGCATATAGGATTTATGTTCCTTCAATCAAGAAAGTGTTCACAAGTAGGGATGTCATTTTTGATGAAGGTAACATTCCAAAAGTTGTTTCAAGTGATGATGGTGTTGTTGCAACTAATGTGCTTGATGACAATGGAGTTGATGACACATTGGATGTGGATGTTGAAGAAGCCTCTTCAAGTCAAATTCCAAGGAGAACTCCAAGGCATAAAGTGAAACCCTCAAGGCTCACTTATGATGGCAAAGGTAAGCAAGTGGTGGATGGATCCAACTATGCTTTCCTAACTTCTTTTGATGTACCTTCATGTGTAGATGAAGCAAGGCAAAAAGAGGAATGGATCCAAGGAATGGATCTTGAGTTTGAAGCACTTATGAAGAACAACACATGGAGATTGGTGGAGCTTCCAAAGGGCAAAAGTGCAATTGGATGCAAATGGATCTTCAAGGTAAAGACAAATCAAGATGGATCTATCAACAAGTTGAAGGCAAGGTTGGTGGCTAAAGGTTATGCTCAAGAGCATGGCATTGACTATGAGGAAACCTTTGCACCCGTGGCAAAGATGGTGAGCATAAGAGTAATCATTTCCCTTGCAACTCTTTATGGATGGGATCTTTGGCAATTAGACATTTCTAATGCTTTCTTGAATGGTGATCTTGAAGAGGAAGTCTACATGGAGCAACCCGAGAGCTATGTTTCTCATAGCAAGCCTAATCATGTGTGTTTTCTACAAAAAAGTTTGTATAGTCTTAAGCAAGCACCAAGGAGTTGGTATGCTAGGCTTAACTCTTTTCTACTTTCTCAAAACTTCACTATGAGTGAGTATGATCATTCACTTTACTTTAGAATTAGTGCTAATGATGTTACAATCCTTCTAATTTATGTGGATGACATTATTTTAAGTGGAGGGAACAAGGAAGATATAGAAGATATCAAGAAAGCACTAAAAAAGGAATTTGAAGTGCATGATCTTGGTCTTTTGAGCTATATCTAAGGAATAGAAGTAATTAGAACTTCTCAAATCACTTTTATTTCACAAGAGAAGTATGCTATTTCTATTCTCAATAGATTTCATATGGTAGATGCAAATCCTATTGATACACCTATGGAATCACATGTAAAGCTAACTATAAGAGGTAATGAAAGATCCTTCGAGGACATTACTCTCTATAGGAAGCTAATAGGTTCTCTTATATATCTAACCATCACAAGACCTGATTTATCTTATTGTGTTGGTAGATTAAGCCAATTCATGCAAGATCCTAGCATAGAACATTGGAAACTAGGAAAGAGGATCTTGAGATACATCTCGGGAACAAAAGATTTTGGCATTGTTTATAGAGGCTCATCACCTAACTTATTTGGTTTTTCAGATTTAGATTTTGCAGGAGACCTTATGGATAGAAAATCCATAAATGCACATGCTATTTTCATAGGTGATGGAGCTATCTCATGGATGTCGAAGAAACAAGCAACTATATCACTTTCTTCTAGTGAGGCCGAGTACAAAGCTTTGACATCATGCACAAAGGAGATGGTGTGGATCAAGAGGATGATTATGGAGCTTCATTTGCTGGATTTTTCAGAGAGTCCAATCATCTTTTGTGACAACCTTTCAGCCCAAAGTCTAGCAAGCAATCCGGTTTTCCATGCAAGGAGCAAACATATCGAGGTGGCTTACCATTTTGTGAGAGAACAAGTGTTGGCAAAAGAGATCAAGCTTGAACATGTCCCATCAAAGGAATGTGTGGCTGATATCTTTACCAAAGCATTGGGAAAGGACTTATTTTTCAAGCATAGAACAAGTCTTGGTGTACTTTCTAAATCTATGCTAAAACTAGTTGAAGAGGGAGTGTGAAAAATTGTCAACTAGTAGTATTTTCCTAACTTGAGATTTTGTAGGCCTATGGCCAAATAAAAGTTAGAGATAGGTTCATACATGTATGTAGAGGCCCAAAGTATGTGTACACTACTTTTGAGGTCACATTAATTAGAGGAGGTCGAGTGTGGAGCTCTTCTATTGGCTCATAATTTGGTGCATTCCTATTTGACCAAATTTCTAGGTATATGGGTGAATCCTATTGGACCCCAATTTTAGCCTATCATAAGACAAGTGGCCAAGAGGCACTATGGCTGCTATAAATAGCCATCTCCACGAGTATGTACACATCTCATTTTCATTCTATTGAATGAATGTTATGCTCTTTGAAGGTCCATCTTCTTCTCTCTCACTTTTTTGTTCATATCTTGCATTCTAGCCACTAGAATTGTGATTTCTTTGTTGCTATGGCTTCACACGTGTGAAATGCAGGTTGTAGGCTCTGAAGTACGGACAGGGACAGCAAGTTTCTGTTTGTGGAAGCTTATGATCAGATTTTGATGTTTAGTTGATGTTTAGTATGCTTAACATCACAATTTCTATCATTTTTTCAATCTAGATGTGCATAACTTCCATGGCCAAGATCTTTATGAAACTTTAGCATCTTTTGGATCTGAGTTTTTCACACTTGATCCAAGGGTCCACAAAAAGTACATTAGAAATCACAAGATTCATGTGAGTCCCAATTTGAACCCAACTCTAAAAAGTGATCACTAAGTTTAAAAATGACATTGGGCCTCTAGTTTTATTTTAATTACAAGGCCCAAGTCAAGTTTATTTTATTTACAACTTCAATTGCGTGCTCATTGGGCCATGGGCTTATACACGCAGGATGCCATGCCCTCACAACACATTTTATTGGAGGATTTTATTTATTTTCACTTTGTTGGGAATACCCCCAACATAGAGTCGTAACTGGACTCTAACAGTCCTTCTCTCCTCTGGCAAGTCATCGGTCCTCGATGACAAACTCTAGGTAAGACTTCTGCAACGCCTATTGCGTCTCCTAGGTAGCATCTGACAACGGATGCCCTTTCCAGGTTACCAGATACTGTTGAAGGAGACGATTCCGCAATCGTCGCTCCCTTCGATCTAGGATTCTATCTGGCCAATAACCTATGGTGTCTTTATCCTCAAGAGACACTAGACCTTCCACCAGGCTATCGCCATTGTGCAAACATCTCTTCAGTTGGCTAACATGGAATATTGGATGCACCTTGCATCCTACAGGTAGTTGTAGCTTATAAGCTACTTGGCTCACTTTCTTGATAATCAACCATGGTCCACAATACTTAGGAGAGGTCAACTGGCACATGGCATCCACCTGTGGGTGATCAGTCCACTTGGCATGCATGATCCCTATGACCTGTGAATACTGAGTGACTCATAGGGTACCACCCCCGTGCCCCGCCAAAGACCTGTAACCCTCTTGGTCACCCCAACTACTTGCCATCTAGCATCTTGTCATTGACGGCTAGGGTCCCGACGATCAAGACACACCGCATCTCTGACAACTTGTCAGACGGCCACACTGGGTCACTGCTCATGACGCACCGGTCCCATCTTGGGACAGATGAAAAGCTACTTTTTTTGCAAGATTGTCTATATAATCCGGTCCCAAATCCTAGTCTATATAATCCTAAGGAATAATTGGTCTTGACAGGATTTCTTTGAAGTATAATCCCTCTGGTTTGTCTCGATTCCAAGGGGAATGGCCTCATACTAACTTCTAAGGAGGTTGTTTCTTCATCTATACAGCTTCCAATCAAGGGTATATGTTCTTCTATTCCAACAGCGGCTATTGAGGATGATCCGTCCCTAGGTTCAATGTCTTTGGAGTCTACCAGCCACTTACTTGCTCCCTCACACTCTTCATTAGAGATGTCTGTCCATACCCTATCTTGGGCTACCCTCAGTCGTTTCTTCTCTATGAGTGTTTCTGCCAAGTTTATCGAGGGCTTCTCTCCTTCCATTCTAGTCACATCGCCCTTAGAGGTCACTCTACAATCTATCTATGGTTGACTCCAAGTTTGGTAGGTTCTAAGTAGTTCGTCATCTATGACACCATGGCCTATCCGTTCTTTCCTTTGATTTCTAGTATTCAAACCATTCTCTTGTGATGAACATCCATTCTCTGAATGGCCACACTCCCTACAATATCTGTAAAAGGTCTTGGGATGTGTAGGTGCAGCACCTCCTACAAAAGTGGGACAATTAAGTGGTGATCTACCACGTTGTATTGGCTTGGTGTCCCTTTTCAATGGTACTATATGATTTACAGTTTCATCATGGCTAAGATGGTTTGCCATTCATTCGTAGCAAAAAAGACCTCTTCTGTGGTTCTGGCTCTAGACACTGCTTCTTCGAATGATGTAACCCCAGATTGGCGTACTTCTAGCTGGATAGCTGGTTGTAAGCCCCTCAAAGAAAAGGTGAGTACTAATTGAGATGATACCTTAGTTGCTACCCTATGTTCAATTGGTGAACGAGCTCCTTGATTCGCTTAACATATAGGCGTACTGATTCTCTTGGTTCTTGCTATATCATGGTCAGAGTGAACATCAAGCTATCAACATTGTATTTGAGTCCAAATTCTCCTATAAACTATTGTAACAGTTTTTCCTAAGTGGTAATGGAAGCTTTGGGTAAATTATAGTACCATCGTCTAGCTTCCCCTACTAGAGTTATGGAAAACAACATCATTCCATGTGTTGGATTTATGACAGTGTTGGTGAACATCCATGTGTCAAATTCCTGGATATGTCTATGAGCATCTTCATCAGTGCTTTCCTGAAACTGAGGTAGGGAGCCTGCTATTTTTGGTGCCCTTCCGATATCATCAGGGATAACTATTGGTTGAGTGACTCTTTGTGTCAATGGTGCAGTAGATAGAGGGCTAGGTGTTTGCACAGTCGGTTGAGCTTGGTCATCTTCAGCTAAAATTTCTACTTCGTGTTTTGGTTAGTGTGATCCTCGAGGCCCATGTCTAGCTCAACTTTACTTTCTACCATCGATCCTTGTTTTGACAGTATGTCATCCTCCATCATCTCTTCGTCACTTTTTGCTTCATCACTCGCCACCTCATTGGGCTCTGATTCAATTCCATCTTCAGATACGGTCTCCCACTTAGATTCAACACTATAACTCTCAACTGGATTAGATATCTCACCTTCATTGTCATATCGAGTTGAGCACTCTCCTAATTCTATTTCTGATTGGATGTCATCTATGTGGATATCTGAAGGTGTTTCCCACTCTTTAGTGAGAGTGCTATTGCTATTTGCAGATCGGCAGTACTATCTTCTTGATCCTCAAGAAGATTTGGCATTGTGCGTTCTTGTGGTGACTGACTTTTGGGAGTAGGGGAGGTGAATCTCCTGCTATCTATGGCAAGACTTGGTTCTCTAGGCAATAGGTTGGCCTCTTGCATTGAGATTTGTAAAGCCAAGTCTAGTTTGGTGAATGAGAATCCATCTAGATCTAGTTGCGGTCCTTCAACTAGATGTGGCTCTAGCCGAGATTCGATCAAAAGGTCCTCTAATATGACATGTTTTTCTTCAATGGCATCTAGTTTTGATGGTGTAAGGTCTTTCCTGTCACCCTCATTCTGTTCAAGAGACTCTAAGAATGCATCTATGGCACTGGCAAGTCCTTTTTCGGTCATTACTTCAGGTGTCTCTATCGACCTATCGTGCTCATAAAGAATTCTCTACTCCTCTAATTTTAGAGGAGGCATCTGAGTATCGTGCATAAGATCTGAAAAATACAAGCTGGTAGTTTCATGGGACTCCTCCTGCGGGTATTTCTCTACTATATTGTCAGAAGATCCTAAGCTCTCATCATCACTGATGGGTTGATATGCGCTTGTGCCTCCATCATTCATGGACATTCGGTCAACATCAAGTGATGTACTTAGTTGGTCAAAAGATAGTTCACTCCACCCATTTGTCGATGGCTCACTAGTCACACTAGTGGATTGGTCTATCCCATCAAGGAGGGGATCAGATATGTTATGGCTCAAGGGGGTAGTCAATATCCTTTCTCTCCCAGCATAATCTGGTGTTCTAGATTCATGGCCCACAAGTGCCAGGTTTCCGTCACTCTTCTCTCCATTGCAATTATTTCTACATGCAGGGGTTGGCATATGTGGTGGCCTTTTGATTATTGCCCTATCCTCTACAATTCCAAACAACCAATATTTGAAACTTTTGTAGGTGGAATTTGTTCTACTAGGTGCTGAGTACGCAGTTTCTACACCTATGTATCCAAAATGCTCATATAGTAGGCCCTCATCCATGGCTCTTCGTATGTGATAATCGTTTGTGGTATATTTCGAACAACAAGTCTAATTGTAAGTTCAAGTGATCATCGTTGGATCTCTATCTACCTTTACGGCTCCATCTAGTAGCTTTCAAGATGTCTTGTTTCTAATCATATCCTATTTATTTTATGCTCTAGCAGACCAATTTGTGAGGGTGTTTATCACTTCGGAACTCTTTGGACTAGTTTCCCCCTACGCTTCTCATCTTTCTTCTGAATTCGACAAGTTCCTTTTAGATGGCCTACCCTATTGTAGTATCCACATATTGTATTCCAACAATTATTAGTGGCATGATCTTCTTGAAAATACCAACACAATGGTATGGACTGATGGGCATAGTGTTGATGATCAACTCTTGTTGATTCTGAAGTCGTCTCACATCTAGAGTCAAAGCTAGCAATGTTGCATGCATATCTCCCAAATGTTGTTTGACCAACTCCATTAATTCATGACGCTCAATCTTAACCTTTTCATCAGAGTTCGTTGAATAGCCTTGTCTAGATAGGTACCCACGTAAGAGTACCTTTAGCCAAGTGAAGAAGTCGATTGATCATAGGCATAGGGTCCTCATCTAGTTAGGAGCTATTGCCTATAAATTTGTTGGGCCTCTAAGATGCCAACCATAATCGTTCTAGATCAATACCACATCTATGATCCTCTCTACCAATTTCTCATAGTAATGGCTCATCTAACATAGGTGGTATTCAATCATCAACTCAAAGACTGCCCCTGACAATTCATTTGTGGGATCAGCACACATCATTGTGTGATGTTAACCACCTCAACATTCAATACCAAGGCTGACGGTCTTGACAACACACTCATTCAACTAGCAAATTTCTAATACATCTTCATTGTAGGCCATAGTCTTTCAAACAATACTCCCTTATCAAATTCCTCCCGGCAGACGCACCAATGTTAGGGTCTGGCGGGTCAAATAACATAAGCAACTCGCAAATGGCTAGTCCGTATAGTTCATAGCCCTACGTATAGATAATCTCCCTTCAAACAATAGCCCATTATCAAATTCCTCCCAGCAGACACACCAATGTTAGGGCAATTTTTGGCAGGGAATTGGTCCCACCCAAAAGTCCTCTTGGGGAACGGGCTCTAACCTGTCGGTTGAGTTGGATGGCTTGCTTGGGTGGAAGTTACCTGTTTATGGCTGTCCAGTCTGGCGTGGCACCAGGTTGGCTTCCAGCGCTCGTGACGAAGCTTTCAGTTGGTTAAGTCGGATGTAAGTCAGACCGCTTGCTTGGAATGGATGTTACTCATTGGTAACGAATCTTCGAGTTAGTTAAGTTTGATGTATGTCGGGTGGCTGGCTTGGAGGGAAGTCACCCACATCGGAACCCCCGATCTGGCATGGCACCAGGTTGGATCTCAATGTTGGTTTTCGGAACTTCAAGTTGGTTAAGTCTGATCGTTGTTGGCGAGTTGGCAGCTTGTATGTCAAGTGGGTTTGGATGGCAAGAGTTGAAGGCTAGGAAGCTAAGTCGTGGTTCCCGGCTCCCTTTGGGATGCCTGCGCTACATGTGGTATCGGAGCCGACTGGCCGGTCAACTATGTGGATCTCACAGAAAAGGCCACGGTTTGGGGTTCATCAAGACAACTGTTGTGCAAGGTGCTGTCCACAGTGTAAGCACAGGTGCGTCCACGGTCGGGGTGGTCGGTAGAACGGGGGACTTGATGAGTCAAGGTGTTGTCCTTGAGGTGTAAGCATGGTCAGTTCTCGTGGTTCGGGCCTGGCGTTGTCTACATGTAGGACAGATGAGACAGTGTGCTGCCATTAGGCTGGTGTAAGCACGGTCTGTGCCTTGCGGGGTGCGGGGCGACATATTCGAACTGTACGGGTTACCCATTGATACAGAGATGCTGCTCGAATTCGGGTGTAAAGCACGGGTGGTTAGCTGCCGGTGCGGGATAGCTGCTGACCGTTTAGCTATAAGGGCTATCGACCAAAAAGTGGTGGGGCATGACTGAGGCAATGTGCTGCTTAATGGTGAAAGCACGGATAGTTGGAGGGGTGTCCTATGTGGGCTGATTATGTGATCGATTTGTATGGGCGCGGCCAGGCAAAGGTCCATTGGTAGGACCATCTCAAAGGGGGACCTTGTCTTTGTTACCTGTTAGTAAACTTGCCTGAGTGTCTTGCCTGTATGTATTCGTGGTGACTCTTAGTACTCATGCTTTGCCTAATTTGCATGATTTCTTGTGATACAAGGAGCTGATGGCTCGAGAAGGAACCTTTCTTTTGGAGGCTGATACCATCAAACAAAGAGGACTACAGAATATGTGGGGCAGATTTGCAGTTCAAGTACTCGCACGTGAACGGCAACGAAATGACTCAATGTTTGCAAAGGATGGATGGCTAGCCTATTTCTTGGGTTAGTTTCATTTGCGACAATGCCCACCAGACGCAAGCAAGAAGTCAAAAGTTGGAAAGGGCAATTTCAGGGGAGATCTTCTATGGAGCAGTTGGTCTTCATTTGGGACAGCCACCTTTGGAACTGAAACTCACTGAGCATGGGTGATATCCAGTATCAGTTGGATTTTTCCTCAAAGGGGAAAGACTAGGATCCTCTTCAGAGATTGGCAACAAGTTGGATTGAGCCATAATCCTAGTAGATGGGAAGCAAAGTGTTGGAAAGGCTTTTTGTCCGAAGAACGCTACTCTAAGTCCGATTAGCTGATTTTATAAGTGGAGGGGGAACTATCACACACCTCTCTCTCTTGGGGCAAATTTTGAATGAAAGTTGATCAAAACGGGGGCAAATTCAAGGTGACCTAGCCATACTCACACGAGGAGACTGGCGAACTTTGGACCTAATAAGTTGACAAGTTTTTGTTGTGGAAAAGAAAGCTTGTTATAGGCTTTCTCTGGACCAGCAATGATGAAGAAACATATGAGTACGCTGGCTTGTGTTACGTGTAAGGCAGCTGATCAATGAAGGAACTATGAAAGTTGAGTCTTGCATGAGAGACTTGGTATTTTGAACGGATGCTAAGGGACAGTTCGTGTTGAGATCGGACTAGTGCAAACTCTGGGTGCATGTGTCTGATTCAAAGAGAGCTACTTGAAGCCAAGCTCGATGTACACTTCTTGTTTTCACTGTGAGGCAACTGACCAGTGATGGAATTGTGAAAGTCAAGTTTTGCGCGACGGACATGGTGCTTCAAACAAACAGGAAGAGATAGTTCATATGCGGATCAAACTGGTGCGACCCTTTGGCTCTCCACGAGGTCAATGGTTACATTTGGGCTGATTCAAAGAGCTATTTCAAGCTAAGTGAGAGGTGCATTGCGGAGTACTCAATCTTTGCCTACCTTAAAGAGCCAAGAAGGAAATGTATCAAGATCAGGCTGGGACAAAGAGAGAAATCAAGGTGCAGAAGCAACAAGGCACGGAGTGGACCATAAAGTGGGCAATCAAACGATAAATCCTTTGGCTGATACCTGTGTGGAACTGATCAAATCTAGAGCTCAGGAAGCTCAACACAAAGTGCATCAAGGACAAATCAGGAGCTCAAAGGAGTTCCAAAGTCGAAAGTCAGAAGCGACAGAGGTGAACATCTCAAAGAAAGGCCTTTGTCACCAGTTAATAAGGTTCTTGGATTTTATGAAAGCGATATAAAATCTACACTTTTCCCAGACAAAGAGATATTTTTAAGTTACGTAATTTTTTTGTACAAAGAGCTGAGCCTCCGACTTGTGGTGTGCCAGCTTCAATGTTAATAGAAAGTGGCCAGTAAATTGAAAACTGTGCCAAGTAGCTTAAATGTATAGTTATTTTGATTGGAAGACACCTTTACTTTAATTTAGACATCTGTGAGGACATCAGATTTTATAAAGGTGGGGTGGATGTTGTAAAGCTACCTTTATAAGCTTTACTTCCGGTGCCACTGGCGCCAGCATTGTCCCCGGCGCCAGCAGCGCCCTTGCTGCTCCCGGTGCCGCTCCCGGCGCCAAGTTCCTATGGCTGAAAATCTTTGATCGGTTCTAGCGAAGTCCAGAGAGCTCAGATCGATGTGCAATCATCTCACACGATCTAGGCATGATTAAAGGAAGCCTGGGGATCAATAAATTCTAGAGTAAGAAAATAACTATCTAGAGAGATAAAATTTTAAAGAGAGAAAAATGTGCTTTACCAGCTTGGGTAGAGTGCTTGGTATGAGGGGGGGTGCCGAATCCCACCAATACTATAGGGGAGTGCGGGTTGCGACTCAGGACGAGCTCCAACCAAGTCTCAGCCTCCCTTGCTGGAATGTTGTCCTGGCACTCGCCTTGGCATGCCAGCTCCTCGGAGACTAGGGTCAGTCACACACTTGAAATGTAACCTTCTCAGATTTATCAATAAAGTGGGATTTTTCTCAAACTGACTCTCATCTGGATTTCAGTGTTCGGTAAAAGTGCCAGTTGTAAGGCCGCTTCAAAATTTTTAAGTTGGCACATAGCTGAGGGTCGTATCTCAGGACGCCAGCAGTATGCCGTCGGAACCATTCGGTCCGCGGCGCCAGCGGTATGCTGTTGGGACCATTTGGTCCAGGAACTGGTTGTCTCCATATCTGTCGTGGCTTGTGGTTCTGAGTGTTCCTTGTATGAACGTGAATGGGTTAAGCTCTTGGGGAACGGGCTCTAACCTGTCGGTTGAGTTGGATGGCTTGCTTGGGTGGAAGTTACCTGTTTATGGCTGTCCAGTCTGGCGTGGCGCCAGGTTGGCTTCCAGCGCTCATGACAAAGCTTTCAGTTGGTTAAGTCTGATGTAAGTCAGACCGCTTGCTTGGAATGGATGTTACTCGTTGGTAACGAAGCTTCGAGTTGGTTAAGTTTGATGTATGTCGGGCGACTGGCTTGGAGGGAAGTCACCCACATCGGCGCCAAGTTGGATCTCAATGTTGGTTTTCAGAACTTCAAGTTGGTTAAGTCTGATCGGTGTTGGCGAGTTGGCTGCTTGTATGTCAAGTGGGTTTGGATAGCAAGAGTTGAAGGCTGGGAAGGTAAGTCGTGGTTCCCGGCTCCCTTTGGGATGTCTGCGCTACACTATAGGCCACAACGTGTAAGTACGTGTCTTTGAGGTCATGGGACCCTCAATGGGTGGGGCTAGGCTCTTGGCAGATCATATGGGGTGTAAGAGGCTGACAGTCCACCTCCAAGGGGGCATCCAGACGTAGGAGCACAAAAACATCGGCCCCATATAGACTCAGCTCAAACCCATTTTGTCGATCACTCTTGTAATCCATCATACCATCAAGATGCCACACCCACTTCTGGTAGTTCCGCACACTATCATGAGAATACCTCATGCTCATGCAAACGAGATGAGTATTCCTCAAATTCAACTCCAAGACTGCTAGCCATCCAAGATGGCTATGCCATTGCCCAAGAGCCCATGAGCAACAAGTGTTTCATCTGTGGCAAAATAGGCCATTTCATGGTCGATTGTAAAGTAAAAAACCAATACAACTTCATAGCGATGTCCATACTTTATTAACAATCATAGAGCATGCAGAAAAAGACCTTGCAATATCAATGCTCATCAAATGGATGTGAGATATCCTGTTTTAAGTTATTTTTCCGTGCTGTATAGAGTGCTTGTGGGGTGCAAGTTATACGCACCGCTTTGTTTGATAAGTGGTAGTATTTTCGCCAACTGTCGGGTCTAGGTATTTCACTAGACAGTACCAAGGGCAGGTGTGACTACTAGTGTGATGCTTTAACCAAGGTGGTGTTTTTCAACCACAGATGGTGGACGGCCCGCTCTGATGTTTCACAGAGGTCGGGCCCAGTTGACTTCTCTCAAGCCCACATAAACTAGTAATGCATTCATTCCTCAAAATTTCAATCTCGCCTATGAGCTTTACATCAAGATCACAGCCAACAATGCCAATTGATACACTTAATTCGTGCACTTTTTTGTGTTTCTCATATTGTATCACAAGCTTAAATTCAACACATTTCTTTACCTTCATTTTTTTACCACTTGCAAGAAATTTGGGCTCATCATTAGCCCGTCTATTGATTCCACACTCTACAACTTCCTTATTGGCTTGCTTTCAAACCATTGTCAATCTACCAAACACATTCCAATATTGTTGATAGAAGCCCACATCTCTCTCTCTCTCTCTCTCTCTCTCTCTCTCTCTCTCTCTCTCTCTCTCTCTCTCTCTCTCTCTCTCTCTCTCTCTCTCTCTCTCTCTCTCTCTCTCTCTCTCTCTCTCTCTCTCTCTCTCTCTCTCTCTCTCTCTCTCTCTCTCTCTCTCTCATGAATGGTACCCAGTTTCTTATTATTGCTCTTTGTTCTTTATTCTCTGAAAGTTATGTGGCCTATTATGACCACCAAATGAATTGAATACCACCTCAACGGTCAAGATCATCGACGTAATATCCTACGGACACGATCACTTGCTTCTTCTACACTTTAGATTGGCTATACCTATATAAAGAGAGCATGGTGTTCATACCTTCTCCATGCCCTCTCTCCTCTCTCCTCTTCTTCTTCTCCTTCCTCTGGCATACCAAGGGTTGTAGTGTTGGTGCTTATGTTTCAACAACTGGAAAGCTACCTCCGGAATACACTGGTAAGTCACTTTCATACTTGTACTTCTGCTATAAGCACTCTGATATCAAAAGAAATGATAGCTTCAATAGCAATCTATGGCATCACTGATATAGCTTTATGAGTTACGAATACATGCACGAGGATTATGCGCCCATTATTGCATCTATAATTGCTTTGAATACTCGCTTCAAGCACCGATTTGTAGAAGCCAGCGTTGGCTAGTTTGGTAGGAATGTGTATGTGGTATATTGGCAACAGTGAATGCATGAGATAGAGCTGAAAACAGCCTAAAATCGCTATTAGAATCTTCATCTTTCTAGTGTATACTCTAGCGCGACCCTGGAAATGAATGATAGCGCTGCAAGCGTTGATAAATGTGGGCAAAATGCATTGATCAACGATGCCAATCATGGTAAGGACTGTAGCTCGCTTCCATATCAGCGATATAGCTACTTAATCTTCGTAGTCTTGTATATAATATTGCTATGGAAACACCGTAGCTACATTCCAACGACGGCTATTGGTAGAAATGATCCAAATCAAACGCCATATGTTGTGTCTATGTCTCTAATCATTAAAGAACTCTGTACGAAATTTGATATGTTGATAATACTCACCACTATCGTTGTTTCATACAATGTTACAACATAAATAGCACGAAGGGTTTAGGCATATTGTTCAAACTCCAGTAGATAGCAAAGATAAGGTATGTATAGAACTTGTAACATCGATGCTCCATATTACGCTTTGTAAAGAAACGATAACCTCGTTTGGATGATACATCACACTAATGAGATGTCTCTTATATGTATAACTATGCAATGACTATTCTTAGAAATGGATATGGAAGGTCAAGTTTCTCAACTGCAAACAAATGCAAATGTGATCACCTCACAAAAATTGGTGTAAGTAAACTACTACTCTTGACAAAAGTGTTAAAAGATAAAGTAGAATGACTCATAATCATAGTGCTATAAATGCTTCTCCTTTTCCAGCAAGTAATGCTATATCAGTGCTTACCATAGGGATAATGATAACCCTGTCTCTTTTAACAGCCTTTTGACGACTTTCTTAACAAGAATTTGCGTACCTATTGTAAGTTCTTTTAAGTACATGGATTTGTGCTAAGAATGTATACATTCATAAGACCAGAATGACATAAAATGCCCTGGTCTTACTATGAATGTACAGCCACAAACTCTTGCTTTTGTAATTTGCACTTACAAATAGCAGTTTTTTGAGAGTGTCTAAATCATGATTATGGTTTAAAATCTTAAGAACGATAAGTTGGTCTGCAGACTCTTGCATAGCATGGATTTGCTTAAGAAGTCATGAGCACCGTACAATTTTTGTTTACAGATACGAGTGATGGGATGTCATGGATTTACCCCAAAACTCATGTACCGGTCCAAACTACTTATACACTCACATTTTGCTATACATTTTATATGGATTATTTTCATATGCATAATGTCATACATTTATCAGTTAAAGATAGGGACCAAAAACCAGCAAACTGATTAGTATGGCATTCGCCCTGATACGGTACTAATATGGTTGGGCCGATCACTTTAAATAACTATTGGTAAGGGAAGATTGGACTATATATAAAAAAATTTATTTACACTACAAGTTGATTAGTTGAGCTTAACGTATTTTGTACATGGATAACAACTGACATTCAACGTTGACACCTATCTTCCTCACTTTGCTAACTTGTGCGGTTTTGTGTGGTGGGATGGTGGCAGATACCAGCTGAATGTCTTGAAATATGTTTTGCTTCATGGTGCTTTTGTTAGTACTGTATTCTTTTTAGCTATGTTTTACCTTGTTGGTCTATGAATAAAGGGTTTTAAAAGGTTTTGGTCTTGACTTGTCAAGAGGAGCTTTGTTCTGTTAATCTCTCTCTATGCATCCTTGAGGTGTAAATCCGACTATCCTTTGGCCGAAATAGTACCAAAACCTTTACCTTACTTGGATTCATGTGCTAACATAGGTTTGTTTTATGTTTTAGTCCTCAAGTTGGTATCAAGGTGCTATAGATCTAGGTTATGGGGAGCCCCTTCCTCCCCCTAATTTGTTTATACAAACTTTGATCATTTGCATGAAAAAAGCTATCATGTTTCATAGTTTTATTAATGGAACAAATTGTAATACCTGTAATGCTGCTGGGCTTGAAGATAAAGTGCTTTGCTTTACTGACCTTCTAGATACATTACATCGTGTTAAGATGTACTTGGAATTTGGTAAAACCAAGATCGATCCTATGAGTACCATTGAAATATTGGCTTCAAATTTGGCTAGTATTGTAGAAAAATATGAGAATGAAGAGAAAATCTATAAGTCTCATATTAGAAAACTTTTTGCTTGTCTTGAAATAGAGAACAACCACTCTCATTCTGTTGAGCCCTCTCCTACCATAACCGAAGTCACCTCCTTCTCCACATCCTCTTGTCTTTTTAGATGAACTGGATGAAGATAGTGCCACACAACTTGAAATATTCTCTCAAGATATCTGCGATATTGGTGATCAATCCACTTTTGAAGTTTGCCAATCCAAAAATTGCCAAGTCTCTTTCGTGCCCGCTCGCACTATTGAACTCAAATCCACCCGCACTTCTTACAAACTTTGGAGCTTACCCACTATCAATTTTCTTGCTCCTATTCCTATCGAGCTTTGGTGCATCCTTACTCACCTTACTGAAAAAGAAGTTCAAGCTTTAAAATTGGCTGCTCTTAACAAAAATTCCATTCTAGATACTCCTATTGCCTTTGAAACTATCATTCGCATGAACAAATTTGAGCCTTCCCGTTG
Source organism: Diphasiastrum complanatum (assembly GCA_029204225.1). Taxonomy (NCBI): domain Eukaryota; kingdom Viridiplantae; phylum Streptophyta; class Lycopodiopsida; order Lycopodiales; family Lycopodiaceae; genus Diphasiastrum; species Diphasiastrum complanatum. The sequence continues at coordinate 67,116,936 of CM055099.1, read as the reverse complement.
CCCTTCTGAGCAAACCTTGGCACATATTCGTGGACATTTCAACACTGGATTTAATAGAATGACTCTCCACCAAGGCAGAATTTGGAACTGGAAAAGACTTTTTTTCAAATGTAGATATGGAGACAAGTGTAAAAACCAATCCTCCACTATTTGGTTCGACCATGCTATCTGGTACATGATAAATAATCTGAGCATTTTTTTCTCCGGTGCCTCCCCACAAAACCAATTCAATGCCTTTTTTCTATGGCTACACAAACCTGCTAGGGATATTGTCAAAGCTCATATTACCTTCCTTTATCTATGCCAATACATGATTGAAGCATCCATTGAACTTGCCGCAAATCCCTCTGCTAAACTCCTTGCTCATCTTGGTGATGCCGATAATATTAGAGAAATTAAACGCCTGCTTAAAAGACCTAGCTTCTCTATTTTACAAGGCAAATTCATCCAAAACACAAGTAATCATACATGCACTTTCAATCTCAACAAACCTAGCTCTGTTCTCTCTAGCCAAGGTAAAAGAAGAAAGTTTACTAGATACAAGGAAAAAGAAGGACAAGGAAGTGGTACAAAGAGCGATTTGCAAGTCAAGAAGCTGAATTTCTATCGGGATTGATATGCTTGCAGGATGAGATGGTTTTGGAAAGAAAGGTAATCAGAAATTCATTGGATTGCTTGCAGCTCATTACGCATGAAACAAAGGAAAAACTCTATTTACATTTACTGTAATGCAATAGAATGTTTGAGACCGTTCATGTGAAGAAGTTATATTCTCGCATCTTACTATAGTTATTCGGCTTTATACATGAGTCCTTTGATGATATAGTGTTACATTCGAATGTCAAAATGGAATGGTATTTTCCGTATGAAGTTTTTCGCAATTTTCAAATTGAAAAACTTCAAGTTCGTTCATGCTTTACTTTTAACATAAAAAAGAAGCTACCAACGATGAACGCAAATGGATTACCAAGCATTTATATGTCAATGGAATTGATAAAGCACAACATAACCCTTGTTTTATTTGCATATCTTGTACGTAAAGCTAATGCATAACTGCTCAATCTACCAACACAATAGCTTCGATATGGTCTTGTGATAGTTAGATAGATAAGTGACCCAACTAGCTTTCTATAGAGAGTAATGTCTTTGAAGGATCTTTCATTACCTCTTATAGCTAGCTTTACATGAGACTCCATAGGTGTATCACAAGATTTTACATCTACCATATGAAATCTTTTTGGAATAGAATTAGCACACTTCTCTTGACAAATGAAAATAGCTTGAGAATATCTAATCACTTGTATTCCCAAAATGTAATGTAAATGACCAAGATCATGCACCTCAAATTCCTTCTTAAGAGCACTCTTGATATCCTCCACATCTTGATTGTCTCCACCACTCAAGATGATATCATTCACATAGATTAGCAAGATGGTAACATCATTTCCAGCAAACCTATAATAAAGTTAATTGATCATACTCACTCATAAGAAACCCTTGACAGAGTAAAAAAGTGTTAAGCTTAGCATATCAACTCCTTGGTGCTTGCTTAAGGCCATAAAAACTCTTTTGTAGATGAAGTGACATCTCTACCAACAATCACTTTGTAAGTAGTAAGAATGTAAACCTTGTAGGCTTTACTCACTTCACTATATCCAACAAATATACCTTTCCTTGAAGATGGATCCTCATTGGTCCTATCATCAAGAGTTATGTTGACATAGCATGTGCATCCAAAAGTTTTAAGAAATTTGACACTCGGCCTTCTCTTGAATAGCATCTTAAAAGGTGTCCTTCCATTCAAACTAGGACTCAGCCACCTATTGCATAAGAAATTAGCACACAACAAAGCTTGATCCCAAAATGGCTTATCTAGTGCATTTTCAGGGAAACCGTGTTGTCGTGGGAGCCCTAATCATGAATGTCAAAAAAAGTCAACTTCAGTCAAAGAGCCATCAAAGAAAAATATTTATCAGGCAAAAACCAAACTGTGAATTATGGGCAATACTGAAAACTTGCAGAGACCCTAACGGGTAAAATTGGGCAAACTATGAAGAACAGGAAAAATACGCAAATCAGTCGGTAATCCCGAGAAACCAAATGGCAAGGGCCGGCGGGCCGTACATGCTACAAAGAAAAGAAAAATCAAATGAAGGGCTAAAAGAAACAAAGGACCAAGGACCACCGAAATGGAGGGCACCTTAGGTGGAGTAGGGGCTTGACAAAAGTCCTCACCCACCTTTTGGATAATAAATGTAAACAAGACTTTAGGACCTAGAGGGCCTAAAAGATATTTTCTCTAGTTTTTGACTAAGAGGGCATCTTGGCTAGTTTTGGAAGGGGGCCTTAAATGGCACCAACCTCTACACCCTCAAGGAGACCACTTGATGTACTTGCCAATGGGTGTTGGACAAATGGCAAAGAGGGCTTGAAGGGCATGGGAATTGACAAGGCCTCATTTTGAAGGGGAACCCTTGAGAATTGCTATAAAAGGAGGCCACTCTTCGTGTTAAGGATATAGTGAGCTTGTTGTTTAGTTTCATTTGTGTCTAAATGTTGCTCAATGCTAGTGCCTTGTAATTAGTTGTTTGATGTTAGTAACTCCATAGTTAGTAATGAGTGATGCTTGTTTCTTGGGAATTGTTTGTTGGATGAGTGCTAGTTGAAGGGTGATGCCTAATGTTAGTGTGGTGATGAGGGTTTGATCCAAAGTTTGTATGGTGTTGAGATTGCAATGGTTTGATTGAATGGGTTGAGTATTTGGTTGAGGGTGTGAGTGATGAGTGTGGCTTGATTCTTGGGAGAGTGTTTTAGAATGTGTGAGGATTATTACTATTCGGATTGATTGAGTGGATGTGATTTGTCTTTCCTTTGTCAGTAGGGTTTCATTATGGCTTGCTCAAACGAGCTTGTAGTAGATGACTTGTTTTGTGTAGAGTAATGGGTTGTTAGTAAGCATCATGAATGCTTGATATGCAAGGGCGAAAGAGGTTGCTTGCATGATTTCACTTGTGGGATGTTGGGAGGTTAATGATTGCTTGTACCATCATGCATGCTCATTTTTGTTGATTGATTGGTTGCTGATTTTTTAGCCATTACATCTTTTTGGCCTATTTTTTTTTCTACAGATTTTCGATTCAGTTTTCTCTCAGCTGAACCGTTAACTTGTCAATCGCACCGTTCATATTCTAGAAACTTTGATTTTCTTCATTTTCTTTTTTGAAAACAACTTAATCCGACATGTGAAAAGTGGGGAAAGCTGCATCAATGTGCCTGGCTCTGATTTTATGCTACAACGGTTGATGTCATAAAGAGCAATGGGCCTCAAGTGGAGGCATTCATGTTGTAAAATTCTACTTTACTTAATTTCTCGTTTATATTCATCTCAATTTTATGAAGGGTTTTTGCTCTTACCTTCAAGCGAACGGTGGTATTGCTTGGTTAGTTAAATCGTTTATGGTAGTGAACCATTTTGCACGACCTCAAGTAGGGAGATGGTTTTAAATTATAGCAATAGTATGATAAAATGCAGTTCGTATGCCTTGTTTAGAGAACGAATTACTTCCTGCTGCTTTTTCGACTTACTAATCACTAGCCGAATCCAAGAGAAGTCTTGAAGCCAAGCACCTTACTAGCATATACTTGAAGTCATTATTGAACTGTATTCTATAAACGAGTAAGAAAACGTTTTTATACATACACTTTATACTTTGCTAGGATGGAACTGAACAATAATAAAATGTCAAGTTTGGAAGCGATTTCCGGTTTTGTCATTTATGAAGAGTAAATGCTAATGCATCTACACTTTTAGATTATTTGTAAGTGCTTTGCATCTTCTATATTGATGGTGAATCACTTGCTCAAGAAATATCTAGGTTGGACAAAAGAAGATCCGCTTGGCAACTTGGTGTTGTGTAGGTACCTAAGGCAAAAAGAAATTCATACTTAGCATGGAATGCTTGGATTTTTTTTTTCAGGATATTGGAAAGAATCATTTGTAGTGTGTTATGTATGGTATAGATCAAGTGACATAGATAAAGGTCGTGAAGAATACATTAAGTATAGTGCTTTTCAGATTAAAAGGCTTATGTCTTTAACCCCTCTTAATTTGTGTGGGCGAGCATTCATATTTTTAGTTTATCATATGAAAAGTAGAGTCAATTCAACGATTCCATAGGTTTTGTTGGCTATGCTAAGGATAGAGATAAGTATTATCCAGCAGCTATGTGGGTGACACCATTTCAGGGGAAAGGAATGGATATGGTGAGGGCTGCTACAATTTGGAAGGCTGTGAAAGCACCTTGGACGATGTGATGACAATTTTTTTTTCAAAAGATGCATATTTTTTATATTTTGAAAGTTGTGTTCTGAGGTTTGATAACTTGTATGGTTTGAAGATGTAAGATGAGTGTGTATATGAGGCGTGGGCCAAAATCCTTTGAGCCTATTCATGAATTTAATGGAGTTGGTAAGAATGATGTGGATAATAACTCCTCTTGGGCCTAACAGAGTTTACACTGGATATTATAATGCATTTATAAGCATTGATGGATTGAAAGTACATGACAAGGAATGGACAATCCTAAATTGGGTTCAAGAGGAAAGCGGGACTTACAAGCATTGCATTTCAATCTAAATTCTAAACTCTTGTCTTTCAAACATTACATAAATCATTCAAATTGTAAGTATGGTTTTGTGACATGGCACATTATTAAACCCTAAATTATATGTGATAGATGGCAGATGGCTCCCCACTAAAAAAGAGTATGACTACATATATAGAGTCATATAATGCATCAGTAGATAGGCTAATCGATGAGTACCCTCCGCAATTCAATTACTTTCAATATATAAGCTTATTATAGAACACATGTAAAAAACATATTCTATTTCAACCCTAAACCCTAAATCTCATTCTATTTGTTTGTGTTCATTCAGAGAAGGCATCGAGGTAACGCTACAAATGATTTCGACAACGAGTAGATTAGGTTTAAATTAGCTACTATGTAATTTAAAGAGACTGCAAAAGGATCAATATGGTAAAACATTGATTGATATGATATGGATTCCTATGCTAGTATATTGTATTTCTTAAAATTTCTTGTACTTCTTCTATCTGGCATGCATTTTGTGATTTTTTAATGTGACATGTGTAAAAGTTGACATGTATGAAAATGGTTAAAAAATTAAAGCTTCTACCTTTTGAATCTCCAGAATGCATAATGTAGAGTCCAAGAATGCTTAATATAGCTTGCCAAGAATGCATAATGTAGAATTCAAAATTGCTTAATGTAGTTTACCAAGAATGAAAAATATAAAATCGAATACTGCATAATGCAGTTTATTATAAATGGTAGAATGAACCTCATTTGACATGTACGTCAGTCTTCAACGATTAATCACTTTTTCAATCTTCAATCCAAATCATAATTTGAAAAATGCAAATCACAAGTTGAAGAATGTGGATGCTCGCAAATATCGCTCCAATAATATAGATTGTTATCATAGTGAGTTATTTTTATTTGTATTCAAGGAATTCTCTATTTGACAAGTATCGCTCTCTGGCTATCAAAATTTGATGCCCATTTAATGACGTGTCAGCCACGTGTTTGTCGAGTTACAGTGCCAATGTACTAATTTGCTTGTCAAAATTCAAGGATTAAGATCAGTGTCGACTTCAGACAAGTTTGTCGATTCGATGAATAGAGAAGCCCCCAAATTCATCCAACAGAAGGCCATCATGTTTTAATGACCACTTAGGCAACCAAATTCCAACAGTCACGTGGCATTTATGCCAAATGCATCCAAGTTGGTAATTGAGATTATCTGAGTTGTCAAGGTCCCACATATTTTACAACTACCAAACTCTAACGTACTCTGACGAATTTCCTAACACCCATGCCAATTCAAGAAAGGAAAAACTATTGCATGATTTTGCATTGAAATTTCCATTGAAAATCATGAAAATACTATAGTGAATCTACAATCAAACAATCTATAAATAAAAGTACAAGTAGACTATTAGTACTCTCAACATGACCATTGGCTTTGGGATGATACAATGTAGAACTCTTATGAATAAATACATAATGAGTTGCCAAATGCTCAATGGTATGGTTTATATATGCCCTCTCAATAACAAAGTAATTAACTAGACCTTGCAATAAAGTGATCAAAAATAAAGTGTGTGGTACTCGTGATAGTCTTGTTATGAAGTGCTTTCACTTCAAACCATTTGATACAGTAATTTTTACCGATGAAATGTATGAATTAACATCGTTATTATGTTGACACAATAGACATATTGGCAATAAAGTTTAGATAATGTATATGAGAAGGTCCAACAAGTTTGTAAACAATAATAGAAAATTGCTCAAGTCTATACAATTATCCTAACATTGATAAGCATTGTGATGCTTTTAGAAATAAAGAACATATTTCCAACGAGTAGAAGGCTATACTCCCACTTGAAGTGATTTGAGTTGTCGTTCATGTGCACGTAAACACATGCACAATACTCCCTCTAAACCATGTCTGTACAAGAGGTCCGCCACCAATGCATACAACAATGCTTCACATTATAACATTCAAGAAACTCACCATAAACCGATATACCTCACCATACCATTATTTGGCTTCGTCTTCACATACAGTAAAATAAAAAATATTCACATATGATGTATTGTCATGCACATCCCTTTTCGTCGCTTTCTTTCTTGTTAGTTTAATAACAATATCAAATTTTCATTCCATAAGTAATAGCAACCATCTAGCTCTCCTCCCAATAATAGCCAATTTCTTAAATAGATATGAAATAGATTAGTCATCTTGTATAAATACTATGCTGTAAGTATGGCTTGTTGAATTTTCACACATGTTGGAATGTCGCAAAGTGTGATAATGACCTCCTAAGACTTTGTGATCGCACAAGATCAAGTTTAGATTAATAGTCAAGATCTATCCCTCAATTCTATGGCAAGAGCACTCATCTACATGCCTAAAACAATCATACAAGTACTTTCACAAGTGTTGGAATAAGTTCTTGAAAAAACTAAGTATAAAATCACCTTGCTCTCAGGTAGAGAGAGAAACCAATTTCAAAGGCTCAGGTAGAGAGAGAATGCGAAATAGACTAGAATTGTCAAATCTCAAACTACTCTAAAAAACTCAAGTACATAGCTGAGTCCTCTATCAGGATCTCAAGGTGAGGGGAGCTTCCATATGATTGAACCCCTATTTTTCTATCTCTAAATATGATTGGCTTGATGAGATATGATCCATCAAATATGATTGGGCCAATTTGGTACATAACTCTCTTCTGATTGGACTCAAGATTACATGCCAACACATAGGAAGTGCCACTCACCCAATCACAACTACACAAATGTAACTAGCCTAGCTAGCTTGAGCTTTCATCATATCCTACTTATGGCCAAATCATGGCGTTGCATGTGGACATCACTATTTTGCCTCCTAGGCCAAAATTGGCCCTATCATCATCCTTCACATGGATGGTAACAAAAATGTTCATCCAACCCCTAGACTCAACATAGGTGACTTCTTGATTTTTCACACTTTTCAAAAGTTATCTTTTCTCATTTAAGCATAGATCTTGGAATTAAAACAAGGTTGGATCTAAGCTTAATGAATGAACTCTTGATCAAAGGCTTGATGAGTAGATCAACAATACATGAAGGTGATCCAATATGCTCCAAGTTGATCTCTCCTCCAATGAGCTTTTCCCTCACAAAATGATGTGCAAATTCAATATGTTTGCTCCTTGCACGAAAGATAGAATTGTTGGCAAGGGCTTGGGCCAAGATGTTGTCACATTGATCAATGGTAGATCATCCTCCTTAATGCACTTTAGCTCCAATAATAGCCTCTTGATCCAAAGCACTTCTTTTGTTGTTGTAGTAAGTGCTTTACACTCAGCCTCACATGATGAGAGAGAAATAGTATCTTGCTTTTTGGAAAGCCAAGATATGAGATTTCCTCCAAGAAATATGGTGTAGGCACTTGTGGATTTTCGATCCACCTTGTCACTAGCAAAATCTGAGTCCGAGTAGCCAATAATAGATAAGTTTTCACTTTTGTAGAGCAATCCATAATCACAAATAGAATATATATATCTCAAGACCCTCTTGGCCGATTTCCAATGGTAGATCTTGGGATCTTGCATAGATTGGCTTAGCTTGTGCACACAATAGCTTAAATCGGACCTAGTGATGGTCAACCAGATCAAGGAGCCAATAAGACTCCTGAAAAGGGTGATGTCCTCGAAGGGTCTTTCATCTCCCTTATTAGGATCTTTTACAATATCCTCAATAGATGTATCAAGGCTCTTACAATTCTCCATATGAAACTTTTTCAACATTGAGAGAGCATATCTAAATTGACTTATAAAAGCATAATCATCACAAAAGCTAATCTCTAGGCCTAAGATATAGTGGAGTTCACCTAGATCTTGCATTTTAAATTCTCCTCCAAGTGCACTTTTAGTCTCTTCAATTAATCTGATGCAACTTCCACAAAGGATAATTTCATCTACATAAATAAAAAGATTGACAAGATCACTAGCAGCAAACTTTAAGTACATGGAAGGATCATAGTCACTTAGGATAAATCCTAGTGAGATGAGAAAAGAATCGAGTCTTGCATACCATGATCTTGGTGCCTGCTTGAGTCCATAAAGACTCTTGAAGAGCAAGCAAACTTTGGATTCGTCCTTGATAAATCCTTGAGATTGCTCCATATAGATCTCCTCCTCAAGATATCCATTGAGAAAAGCATTAGAGACATCCAATTGGAACACCTTCCATTTGAGATAGCAAGCAATAGATATGACGATCCTTATTGTCATCATCTTTGCAATGGGTGCAAAGATCTCTTCAGAATCAAGGCTTTGGATTTGAGCAAATACTTTTGCACATAGCCTTGCTTTGCACTTGTTGATGGTGTTATCATGATTTTACTTGATTCAAAACACCCACTTGCAACCAATGATATGCTTTTTGGATGGAGGATCCACAAGATCCCAAGTACTGTTGGTGATCAATGCACCATATTCTTGCTCCATAGCTTTGTACCACTCCTTTGATTGGAGTGCATCTTGGGAGCTTGTGGATCCTCCATCCAACAAGCATACAATTGGTGGATTCAAAATCCACTTGCTTGCCTTTATCAATGTATGAGAGCCCCTTAGGCTCGGATCTCTCTCTCAAAGATCTTCTTGGTGAGAATACATGAGGATGCTCCTCCTTAAACCTCGACCCCATCACTTCTTGATTGTCTTCAATAGAGATAATAGGTGATGCATCTTGAGATGGCTTAATATCGGCCCCTTCCACAATGGAATGTTGATCTTCATGAAAAATGACATCTCTTCTTTCAATAACCTTTAAAGTAGAGAGTATATAGACTCTATAGGTGGATGAGTATCCAACCATGATCCTTTTGCTTTGATCTTGAAAGAGAGTTGCTTCTCAACATAAGCTTTGAACTTGAAAAAATAATCATACACCATGAATTTTGAAGATAGAAAATATAACCACGTGTATCGTGTGTGATCATCAATAAATGTAACAAAACAAGTGGCTCCTCCCTTGCTTTGGCTTGATGAGAAGTGCACATCCGAGGGTATCAACTCCAAAGGATGTGAAGTCTTGATGGAAAATCTTGCATATGGCTTCTTATGTGACTTGGCAATAGCACATGCCTCACGTGGCTTGATCTCCTTGGATAGTGCCTTTGGCAAGGCAATAGCTTTGGCTTATTTGATCATAGAATATATAGGTTTGTAATTGGGATGGCCCAATATTCTATGCCATAAATCCTCTCTGGAAAGCTTGGTCACATATGCAACATCACAAGAATTTGCACTCTCTCTTGGATCCAATTTGTAGATGCCTCCAAATCTAGATCCATGTGCAAGGATCTCATCATCTTTCTTGATCACACAAGTGTCAATATAGAATTTGGCATCAAGCAATTGGCCAACACTTATAAGGTTCTTTGTAAGCTTGGGAACAAAAAGAACCTTGTTGAGAGATAGAACTTTTGAAGATGCAAGCTTCAAAGAAATAGTCCTTATTCCTTCAATTTTGCATTCATGATCATTTGCAGTGTATATAGACTTCTTAACTCCTTCATAAGGCATAATAGATGAGAAAGAGTCCTTGGAGCTACACATATGAGATGAGGCTCCACTATCAATATACCATGAGCCATCTTTCTTGAGAGAGAAGAGTTATAATAGCAATGATCGACTTATACAGTGCTTTCTTATTTTGACGGCACCACGTGTGCTTAGTTCAAGAATTATCAGGCCGTCTTTCTTTTACGAGCCCTTTGAGTGCTTTTTAAGCAACTTATCATGGTACTTACTTATCAGTTCAATATACAGTTTGAGGTAAGCTATTTTGTTGTCTTGTCTTGTTGCACTTGATGTTGTGTTGTGGTGATTGATCCGGTCGGGTGTTTTAAACTGTGTTTCTTAACTTGGTATCAGAGCCCTTGGTGGCTTGAATAACCGGACAAGAACAGAGAGCTACAAATTCACGACGGTTTATTGGCTAGAAAGCACAAAACTGAGTCTGTGGAGATTCGTGGGATAGCTTGAAACTGTAAGAAGATTCAGAGGCTAAAACGAGAAGCTAAACGGAAACAAAGAACTCCGTAGAAAGGCTGCCTACTGTGGATTCAATTTGAAGCCAATTGAAAATCTGTTTAAAGCAGGTGATGGCTGACTGTAGGGAGACTTGAGTGCAGTAGAGGGCTGCAAAAAGTGGCTCAGAGAAAACTTGAGCATAGCTCAAGAAGTTTTTCTTCTTTCATGACTAAGGTTTACAGGCATAAAAGTGTGGATCTTTGGTTGTAGGAGATCATTTCAGGCATTGTAAGTGCATGATGGAGGGCGCCCTAGTGCTGGGAAGACAATGAAGAGAGAGGTCGCATGGAGAGAGAGAGAGAGAGAGAGAGAGAGAGAGAGAGAGAGAGAGAGAGAGAGAGAGAGAGAGAGAGAGAGAGAGAGAGAGAGAGAGAGAGAGAGAGAGAGAGAGAGAGAGAGAGAGAGAGAGAGAGAGAGAGAGAGAGAGAGAGAAGAGAGAGAGAGAGATTGCATGGAGGCTCAGGGGCGGTGAACCAGAGAGAGGCTATAGCACGTGGAAGTGTTTAGCGTTTGGAAGAGCTACTTTCGGCACTCGCGATTGCTAGCAACCATCAGATAAGGCTTCAATAAGATCAATGGCCAAGATGAAGTTCTCAGGGAGAAACGTGGGCCATAGGATGGTGGATCACCCTTAGATGGGCTTTGAAAGGGTCCTGAAGATCTGAAGGGCAAAGGCACCCTTCTTTTCATTAAAAATTTTCAAAGTGAAAAAATTGTTGGGTCCCAAGTTTTGTGAAAGGTGAAGTTTCTTCACACTGAAGAAACAATTCAAAAACCCAAATTGCCCTTATTTTCACATCCTTTAGCCTATTTTGGCCAAACGAAAGGCTATAGCCTCCAAACGAAGGGCACCCTGATTGTACCTGCAAGTACGGTACACCAAAACAGAGTGATTATTGTGGAGAAAGTGTTCGGAGCATGCCATAAGTGATTTCACCATTCCACTGGGCAGGAAGCTGGGAGTTGGTGACAAAAAGCATTTCAGAAAGCGACGCCAGTTTGGCTTTCAATTTGGCGAAAGAGCGACGGGTGGCCTGGTAAGCCAAAAATTGCAGGGCATTATTTTTTATTTCTGACATCATGGTTGGCTTCGGCATACACTTTATAGCCTACAGGTGGAGTCTCAAGCAGTTCGGGAATGGCAAACATCAATGAGGCAATTTTGGGCGATGCAAGCAAACTTGATGGGGCTTCTATCTACAACATCTGGAAATTCAAAATGAAGAGCATTTTGATGGAGAAAGAATTATGGGAGATTGTGGCAGGTATTGACTCCAGGTGATATGAGGGCCTATGATAAAAAGGCGCAGAGAGCATTGTCCTTGATCAATCTTTCAGTGAAAGACCATGTGATCACTCATATACGTGATGCCACGACGGCTAGGGGAGCTTGGGAAGCTCTTAGAATGCAACTTCAAACTTGCAATCCAACTCGGGCCATGTTCTTGAAGTCGAGATTGAACGCAGTAAGGATGGAAGAAAGTGAGTCAATGGGATCTTTCTTCACCAGGATAAAGGAGCTGAGAGATGAACTTGTGGCAATTGGAGAACCAATTAGGGATGTTGAATTGGTACATACCACAATGAGCGGTGTCTCAGAAGGGCTACAGATGTTTGTGAGCAGCATTGCTTCGAGGGAGAGATTTCCTACTTTTGAAGACTTCCACAGAATCATGTTGTAGGAAGAATAACATCGCGAAGTGGTGAAGTCAAGGCAAACCCCATAGGAGGATCAAGCCTTACTTGCTAAAGCCAAGCAGAAAGGATGGAAAAGGATTCCCAAGAAATCCAAGGATGATGATGATGAGGGAGAGTCATCATCAAAAGGAAAAAAGAAGAAGAAAGGCAAATGTTACTATTGCCACAAACCGGGTCATTGGGGATGCGAGTGTTACAAGAAGAAAGCGGACATAATGGCGGGAAAAGTGACTCAACAAGGCAACATTGCCGAAGATGATGGAGAAGATGACGAGACAAGTGTCTTTTCATCGGCATTGGCATCCCAAGTTGATGATGGTGCCAGATGGTTCATAGATTCAGGCGCCACAAGGCATATGACCAGGAAACGTGATTGGTTTGAGAAATTCTCACCAATCCATGATGGGGATAAGGTCACTCAAGCCAATGGGGAGGAATGCCAAATACAGGGTGTGGGCAATGTACCTGTGCAGTCTCATGATGGTAAAATCAAGAACATCTCTAATGTGCTTTATGTTCCTAGACTCAAAAAGAGTTTGCTTTCTGTTGGTGTAATGGCAAATCAACATTTTAAGGTTGAATTTGTCAAGGATGGATGCCTTATGAGGGATATGAACTACAACCATAAAGTGGTGGTGAAAGGTTATAGAGATAGTAACTGTGGCCTTTATAAATTGGATGCTGCAAAACTAGGAGAATATGGTTTGGCTATCTCAATAGCATCTCAATCTGAGTTGTGGCACAAAAGACTTGGTCATTTAAACTATGGGAGCTTGAGATTGATGGCAAAGCTGAAGATGGTAATAGGGTTACCGGCATTGCAGGATGATCATCATGCAATATGTGAAGGATGCGTCATGGGAAAGCATCACAGGGAGACATTCAAGAAAGGTGGAGCTGCAAGAGCTAAGAAACCGCTGGAACTCATTCACAGCAACCTGTGCGCCCCAATGAAGACCATGTCATTGGGGAAAGCATATTATTTTATGACTTTCATAGATGATTACTCTAGGAGGACATGGATTTATTTCTTGAAGAAGAAATCTGACGCTTTTGCTCGCTTCAAGGAGTTCAAGACTTTGGTAGAGAACCAATTGGATGCACACATTAAAGTGCTAAGATCTGATAGAAGGGGCGAATACAAATCTGATGATTTTGAGGACTTTTGCAAGGAACACGGCATCAAAAGACAATTCACACAGTCACACACGCCACATAGTAATGGTGTAGCTAAAAGGAAAAACAGGACTATTATGGAGAGTGCACGCTCCATGATGAAGCAAATGGGCTTGACCGATTCACTTTGGTCGGAAGCGTGCAATGCGGCAACGTTCTTGCAAAACAGGAGCCCTACAGTTGTGGTTCCAAATGTGACTCCCGAAGAAGCATTTACTAGAATAAAGCCAAAAATTGACAAGTTTCGTGTCATTGGATGTAAGGCCTATGTACATGTGCCAAAGGAGGAGTAAAAGTTACTTGATGCCAAAGCAATCAAGTATATCTTCATCGGTTATGATGAGAGGACAAAGGCATATAGGTGTTTTGATCCTGTAATGAACAAGATTCACATTAGCAAATATGTGATCTTTGATGAGACGCATAGGTATGAAGATGAAGACCATGCAAGTGGTGAAAGCATCAAAAGACTTCCCACAATTTTAAAAGAAGAAAATGAAGAAGACACTCTACAAGATGATGCACGTGAAAATGAGAGTCAAGAGGGCGAGTATGAAAGGACACCACCTATTCAAGAGCCTAGGGGGAGGTACTTGCCAATAGGAGCAATAAAGGAGAAACCGGTTGGAAGTAAGAGACATTACTTAGACACTCCTTGGGATACATACTCTCCACGTAGTGTATCACCTGAATCTAAAATACCAAAATGCTATGAGAAGATCATGAAGGACGCAAAGCTAAATCAACTAGGATCTAGCACACAAGGAGAAGTGAGAAGATTGAGGCAAAAGATCACAAAGAGTGGCAAAGGGCAATGGAAGAGGAGATGAAATCCATCCACAGGCATGATACATGGGAGTTAGTTGATCTACCACTTGGAAAGAAACCCATTGATAGTAAATGCGTGTTTAGAACAAAGTTTCATGCGGATGGCACAATAGGAAAGCATAAGGCACACCTAGTAGTGAAGGGTTATGAGCAAAGCAAAGGAATTGACTATGAAAAGACATTTGCTCCAGTGGCTAAGTGGACTACGCTACGCCTTATCATTGTCCTAGCATCTCATTTTGGGTGGAAGATCCATCAAATGGATGTGAAGTCCGCATTTTTGAATGTTGACTTAGAGGAAGAAGTTTACATGGTCCAACCGCAGGGCTCCATGGCAAAAGGGCAAGAACAGAAGGTATGTAAACTACACAAAGCACTTTATGGCCTTAAGCAAGCGCCACGCGCATGGTATGGACGCATTGACAATTACTTTCTTTCTCATGGGTTTGTAAGAACAAATTCAGATCCAAATATTTATGTTCTTATAAACGATGACAGCATTGTCTTGATTGTACTTTATGTTGATGATATCATTATCATGGGCAATGATGAGAACCTCACTCGTTCTATCAAAGCCAACTTATGCAAGCAATTTGAGATGACAGATTTAGATCTTATGCACTACTGCTTGGGTGTTGAAGTATGGCAAACTGGCAGTGATATCAAGTTATGTCAAATCAAGTATATGGGCGAGGTATTGGAGAGATTTCACATGACAGAGTGCAAACCTTCCATCACCCCTTGCGAAGCTGGTAAGAAATTATCTCGTATTGATGATAGCGCATATGTTGACGCTACACTATTTCATCAACTAGTTGGGAGTTTGATATATCTTACGACTACATGTCCTGATATCTACTATGCTGTAAGTTTGATTAGTCAGTTCATGTCATCACCCACTATGGACCATTGGATAGTTGCGAAAAGAATTTTGAGGTATGTGAAAGGTACACCTAACCTTGGCCTAATTTACAAAAGACAAAGTGTTTTACCTAAGTTGCACGGTTATGTTGACGCTGATTGGGCAGGAAGTATAGATGATAGAAAGTCAACAACAGGTTATGCCTTCAATTTTGGTAGCGGTTGTTTTTCATGGTCTAGCAAGAAGCAAGATACTATTTCTCTTTCTTCTACAGAAGCCGAATATAAAGCGTTAAGTTCTACTACTCAAGAAGCTGTTTGGCTACGTAAGTTGTTATGTGAGATTGGCATGAATCCTGTCTTTCACGCAAGGACAAAACATATTGAGGTAAAATATCACTTTTGCGTGAGAAGCTACAATATGAAGATATAAGCATTGTACATTGTTCTACGTTATTACAAGTTGTTGATATATTTACAAAAGCTTTAAGTAAAGAAAAGTTTGAGACATTTAGAGCCAAACTTGGCTTAGACTGGTTATGTAAAAAGCCTTAACTTGTAATACTATCATGGAGGTATGTTCCATGAATAGAGTAAACTCTAAAATAAAGAGAGACGTTGATCATTGAGGGAGAGAGTTAAAATAGCAATGATCGACTTATACAGTGCTTTCTTATTTCAACGGCACCACGTGTGCTTAGTTCTAGAATTATCGGGCCGTCTTTCTTTTACGAGCCCTTTGAGTGCTTTTTAAGTAACTTATCTTGGTACTTACTTATCAGTTGAATATACAGTTTGAGGTAAGCTATTCTGTTGTCTTGTCTTGTTGGACTTGATATTGTGCTGTGGTGATTGATCCGGTCGGGTGTTTTAAACTGTGTTTCTTAACTAGAATAGAAAAGCATGATACCATAAGAGAGCCTTCTCCTTCACTTGCATTTGCATCAACTTCTTTCTCATTAGAGATCTTGGTTGGCTTGAATTGATTCTTCTTCTTGAAACAATTAGTGATATAATGGCCTTTCTTGCAACAAAAGAAGCACTTGATCTTCTTTTTCTTCAACTTTGAAGTAGACGCTTGAGATGAATCATCCTCCTCTCCATCTTTGTCCTTGTCTTTGGCTTTGCCTTTAGAGAAATGTTGGGTGTATATTCTTGTGAAAAATGCAAAAATAAGCTTGGTAGAGGCCAAAAATCTTGACTTTATCCACAATTCTTGCTCCTCCCTTTGTGCTTGTCTTTGACAAATAGAGCTTTGCCTTCTCCATTATGATTGAGTGATAACTTGTTCATCCTCTTGTTCTCTTGTCTTGATTCTTCAGCAATAAGAACACCTTGCAAGGCCTCCAAACTTGGTAGATCCTCCTTGGTAGCATAGGATTGAACAAGATTGTCATATTCATCTCTCAAGCCATTGAGGATGACTTGAACTAGCTCACTTTGTTTGATGGTGTCTCCAATACGAGCAAGCTCTCTATGGATGTTTTTGATTCTCAATACTCTCATCACTCTTTTGACAACTTTGGAAGATTTGGTTCGTTAGAGTGAGGAGCCTAGAGGTATTATCGGCCTCATAGATAGCTTTGAGTGAATCCCAAGCCTCCTTGGCCGAGTTGCAAGCACCAATCTCTCTTAATACCTCATTAGAGACATTCCTCTTGATATAGTGTAGAGCCATCCTAGCTCTTTTCTTGTACCTTTGGACTTCTTGAAGCACTTGAGGCTCCTCCTCAAGTCCAAGAACTATGTCCATCACATCTTGAAGTATCAAGATCCAAATAGAATAATTGGAGGTAGTTAATCTCCCACTAGGTTCTAATAGAAAGAACCCATGAAAGCCATAAAAAGTAGTGGAGATACCTTGTAATGAACAACAAAGTGTTGCTTCTCTCTCACTATAGGATCCAATAAAGGTATACTACCAACTCCTATGTAAGATCTTAACACCATTGTGAGTTGAATGAGAAATATTGCGAGGTTCTCCTTAACAAATCTTTCAAAATTGACAAAAAAGAAGTCATTTTACAAAACCATGTTTTTTGTGCATACAAATATGAAAAATGACGTGTTTTTCTTATATTTTAAAATAAAAACATGTGAAAATTTATAAATCTACAAAAATATGTTTTTTGTGTATATCAAGAAGGTCAACAAAAAAAGTATGCTCAAAATCTCCCAAAAACCTACATAATTTTCCACTTTTTTGTACTGATTTTTTAATTTGCTAATTATGGAATATTGTCTATTTTTTTAATATATTCACATTTACAAAAACGACAAAATAAATTTTAATAACATAGTTATATATTGTAATTTTTTAATATCAAACAAACATATCAAACTCTCTTATTGATATATTCAAATTTAGCTATATTTATAAATTGGTCAACAAATAGATACAAAATATATTCAAAATATATACAAAATAATGAGCTACGTGAGCATCTTCATGCAATTTATAAAAGCATTTTTTATTTAATATCACATAACTTCAAAAAGGCACATGACATATA
The DNA here is from genome assembly GCA_029204225.1 of Diphasiastrum complanatum. Lineage (NCBI taxonomy): Eukaryota > Viridiplantae > Streptophyta > Lycopodiopsida > Lycopodiales > Lycopodiaceae > Diphasiastrum > Diphasiastrum complanatum. Next base: position 67,099,191 of record CM055099.1, on the reverse strand, counting down.
TATTTTTAAAAGACATTGAAAATCTTAATATCCAAAAAAAAATTCAACAAATCAGATAACTGAAACTATACCAAAAAATATAAATACTGTCGAGTTCTATCTAGGAAACTAACTTTCAAAACTGAAGCACACTTTCAAAGATTTCTTCAACCAAGTACAAGCTTTCTAACAAATTCAAGTGACACAAGATTTACAAAAAGTATACTGTAAATCAATGTTTCTGCACAGATGAACTTCAACCGCATAGTGTAATTATCTCTTTAACTTCAATATTTATATGTCTAATGACTTATTTATACAGGGGCTAACCAATTTTTCTTTTGAGATTAACTCCCTGATCTGCTTTTGCTCATTGGAAAATACACTAGATCTTAACTGAAAGCCCGACAAAGTTGTCTCTTCTTTCTCAGATGGGAAAAACTTTTCTTCTTAGTGGTTTTGCCTTTGAAGTTTTCGCATTTTCAGTTGCCACGACAACTTTTAGCTTGTTAGGATCAAACTCATTTTCCTCCTCATCATGCAACCTTCTCTTTGTGGGTATGACATGCAATTTCTTGGTCGGCTCAACCTCTGGTGCCTTCGACTTTTGACATTCTGCTTTTCAAGAACAATTTCATTGCATATAAAAGAAAATAAACATGTATTCATATTTGTTAATTGTTCCAACTTTTTTCATAATAATAGCTGGTAGCAAGGATCGCTTCGACAAAGCTTTTCATTGACGACCATAAGCCTCTTTGGAAACTTCTCATTGTTCACATCCTCGACGATTATGATGACAGTGTCAAGGTTATCCATGTTACAATTCTGCAGCATTTGACATCTTTTATGACAAGTTCGGTATCTAGTTTAGTGCAAATGAATAATTTAAGGCCGGAATATCTAAGTGCCCATTGGTAAGAAACGCACTTGGATTTAGACAATGGAAAGAAAATTGCTTTGATTATCAGATTTCCATATAAAGTATCAAAAATAAGATTACAACTAACAAGAAAATCAAACCTTATTGAATTCGTTAATTTTTTTTTATGGTGTATCGAATTCACTGTGAAAGCGATTGCTTTAACCATAAATTCGATACGGCGTATTAAAATTTGTGTTAAACAAATCAAAATAAAAATTACTTCTCATATAATGATAGGTGTAACCGAATTTTCGATACTTCGTATCAACATTTCTAATTTAAAGTCACTCTAAAAAAAATTCAATAGAAAAAATGATACACTATGTCAATACCTTTCCATCAAAACACACCAACTGGATATGGCGATCAGAATTCGGAAAAAAAAAAATTCAAAAAAAAAATTCTGAATTCCGATGCACCGTATCCAAATGTTGTGTTCCAATGCAATGCATCGGATTTTATAATAATTTTTTTTTAGTTATTATAAAATCTGATGCACTGGATCGAGTTGTGGACACACCATCGAGTTCGTGTTTCAACCGATACATTTATCGAGTTGAAGCACCAACTGTATACATTGTATCTAGTTGGACCATCTTCTCTCATGGTTTCTATATGATATTTTAGGTAGTCTATTCATTTTATCGAGATATCAACCAATTTAGTATCATGTTTACATTCTAATGGCTTTAGCACTTGGAATGGTTGAGCTACTGAAGCTACCTTTGATTAATGTGTCAATTCGTATTGTTTATTTGAAAAGTTTAGATTATAGCTAGAGGGAGTGTTTTCATTTACTAATGATCAAAGCTCAAAGGATCTATTAATGGTTATGCATAATGTTCCAGGAAACCTTGGCTAAGAAGGCCAACAAATTGGTTGTAGAATAGATTGTATCTTGTTATGTCCTCTTTGCAAATAGCGGATATGACAGTTCCGTTGTTATCTAGATCCAAACTTCTATTTGTAGAGTCTTGTATTTACTGTTCTCTGTTTTGCTCTAGTAATCTAATTATTTAGCACACGTCTACAACTTTTTGTAGCAAAGAAAAATAGGAGTGAACCCACGTCTACAGCTTTTTGCGACAAAGGAAAATAGGAAATTATATTTCTATGCAATTGAAGATAACACGGAGATTTCATAACACTGGAACATTACACTTGTCTAGGTTGTGACCATTTAGAAAGATATTTGGAAATATCACATGTAGTGCATAGTTGGTGTATTTTTTTATGCCCATTCTTTAGAATGCTTAACAAGCCAAATGGGCGAAGTCCCACTGTTTTCAACAAAGCCATTTCTACAACATCTTCAGGATCTGCTTCGTGGTTCATGAGGGGTACAAATGGCTACGAGAGTGAAAGTCCCATGTAAAAAATTTTGTATGTATTGGTATTAGTGCAAGAAGCATAACTATCTGGACATTTTGCGAAAGACTACCTTTTAATTTTGTAAAATGCATGAAATCAAGACATTATTGTGTATAGTTTATTGTGTCAAAATGCATGTTTTTGAGAAGGCAAATTTTAATATGTTTCAATTTTTTATTATTTTATTTTAAATTTCATTATAAAAAGTACTTGCAAACCATGTCTTTTTTAAAGTTCAAAAATCTTGAAAATGTACAAAATCACCCTTTTTTTGGTCATTTTTCAAACATGTTTTATGCGTGCGCAAGGTGTTTTGAAAAGCAACCTAATTTCAGACACTTTTTGAGGGAATTTAGGAGAATATTCCAAAAGTTTCTCTTTTAGTCGCAAAGTTTCTCATTCGACTCGCAATGGTGTTTCTTGCAACAAAATGTGATCAATCTCACTAGCTTTTCCAATTTCTCTCAAACTAGATCAACTTCTCACTCAAAGATGAAGTATAGGCAAAGTTTGGGTCAAACTCTCTTTAGCACGTGGAAAGCACTCAAAGAATCCACAAATCACTCAAACACAATTGATATGCATGAAACAATGTGGCTATGACCTCAAAACTATGTCTAGATCTCAAATAGATGAGATTGGCAAGCTTTAAAGTTTTTGGATCAAACAAGCAAAATATGGATCAAACCAAAAGTGTCCAACCAGGTCTAGGTGCCCCACTACCCTCATTCAAAAGGCTATAGCTTTTGATTGGCTCATCCAAATGGTATGAAACAAATTGCATCAGAAACTAGACTTTTTTTGCTTTCCATCAAGCTATCAAGCATAGATTTGGATCTAACTTGGAGGAAAACCCATCGACCAACTTTGGCTAACCCTCACAGCTGTCTAAGCACTGGAATCGGTATAGTATCAAATCAGGTCCAATCAATGTCCTATTGACCCTTCTTGATCCAAAAAATCTCTAAGATGGCTAGGAAAATGCAACTAGTCTCTCTCAAAGTTGATTTCAAGGCAAAAATCACACTAAACTCTATGGATGAATGAGTATCTTAGGCTAGCTCTGATACCATGTTGTATTTTCACACGTGTAAAAATGCCACAAAGTGTGATAATGACCTCCTAAGACTTTGTGATTGCACAAGATCAAGTGTAGATTGACAATCAAGATTCATCTCTCAATTCTATGGCAAGAGCACTCATCTACATGCATAAAACCATCATAAAAGTAATTTCACACGTGTGGAAATAAGTGCTTGAAAAAACTAAGTATAAAAACACCTTGCGCTCGGGTAGAGAGAGAAACCAACATCAAAGGCTCGGGTAGAAAGAGAATGCAAAATAGGCTAGAATTGTCAAATCTCGAATTACTCTCAAAAACTCAGGTACATAATGAACTAGATGAGTCCCCTAATAGGATCTCGAGGTGAGGGGAGCTTCCATACGATTGGACCCCTATTATCCTATCTCTAAATATGATTGGCTTGATGAAATATGAGCCATCAAATATGATTGGGCCAATTTGGTACATAACTCTCTTTTGATTGGACCCAAGATTACATACCAACACGTAGGAAGTGTCACTCACCCAATCACAACTACACAAATGTAACTAGCCTAACTAGCTCGAGTTTGCATCATATCCTACTTATGGCCAATTCATGGCTGTACATGTGGACTCCACTATTTTGCCTCCTAGGCCAAAATTGGCCCTATCATCATCCTACACATGGATGGTAACAAAAAGTTTTATCTAATCCCTAGACTCAACATAGATGACTTTTTGATTTTTCACATGCAGGGCTTTGGAGCTCTCATCTTCTAAATGGTTGCAAGCTTTTATGAATCAATACATATTTCAAGCTAATAGCATATTAAAGGCATTTTTTCAAAGCACTCACTAAATTGATTAAGATGGCCATCGTTATTTCCGTATGTGCATAATTCATCAAAAAATTCTTCCTGCATTCATCTAAAAATTCATAGAATGAGTTTGATAGGAGTTTTTCAGCTGACACAAAAACAATCTAAAAGAGATTGCCTTGTACGTAAAAGAACCCCAATATGTAATAAGGGCTTCCTCCCCTGATCTAATTTCACAGGAGAAACTCCCAAGAGTGATGTTATAGGATGTACAAACAACATGCAACCACACATTTATTCACAAAAATCTAGAAACTTATACATTTAATATGGCTCGTAGTTGTAGTGTATGTTTTAGTTTAATCTACAACCTGAGGTACGTCAGCACCTTGCAGCTCATTTTCAAAATATTGTGTAAAGACATGTCATGTTTTCTCGTTGTTACAACAAGGCTTCCACAACCTATCACGAACTTGCTTCCAGCTTCAAATAGACTCTAATGCAACCTTGTCAAGAAGTCATCATCATAATTTTCATAAGCAATCTTGAGGTCATGTTCCAATATCGAATGTAAGAAAGGATGTTGTGATGGTGAAATGGTACAAAGGGTGAAACTGTGCTGGAAATCAGCTAAGAGACCAGAGATCAACGGACTAATATCGAGATTACTAACGAAAGAGTGGATACTTGGTGAACAAAGATGTTATTTATTACGAAAAAAACACATGACAGAATAGACACAGATGCATATAAGACCAGTTCACACAAACACAACAACAGAAAAATGTATCGAAAATGGACAAAAACAAACAAAAAAGATGAATGTCAAATGGAAATTGCAAACGCATAATGACATAGAGTCAGGCTAAGATCATACAGGAATCAGACTAGAATTCCTGGGAACCAAGGCTGCCAAAAAATTCCAAAAATAAGCCTTCTTCCTTTCCAAAAAAGCTTGTGGAGTTGACATTTTCACTTACCATCACCAATAATCCCCACACAAACAGAACCCATCCTTAAAGTGGTGGAAGCGGTTTGCATCCCTTGCAATGATCTCACGTCCGACAATTTTCGAGATGATCTTGGTGGCATTGTGGCAGTCACCACACACCCGAAGATTCTTCTTGATGCGAATAGGTGTCCCAGGGGGCATGCTGATGAGCCCAAACACAACGGCCAGCTTCTCACTGTGTTCACACTCCTCCTCATCCGCTACGTCATGCAGCACAAACCTCAAATCAGGCATGTATCCTGATTCCTTCATCAAACCCACCAATCTATCCAATTCTGCCCGAATCTCCTTGATCTGCGGATGAGATGCATCACCTGCAACAAAGGTGTGCACCTGGTTGTCAACTTCAATCCAACTGCAACCAGGCGTTTTTATAACACCTACATCCTTCATTTTTTTTCTTATTTTTGCTACCTCATCCCTCCTGCCAGCGGCTGCATAGACGTTTGATAGCAGCACATAAGCTGCAGCATTTTCTGGTTCTAACTTCACAGCACAATCAAAGGCACGTCTTCCTATGTCCACATGGCCATGGTTTCTAGCAGCACCAAGCAAAGTCCTCCAAACCAGAGCATCAGGCTGAATTGGCATTTTGTTGACAAAGTCCTCGGCATCAGCCAGGCACCCCGCACGGCCCAGAAGATCGACCATACAGGCATAGTGATCCATGGTTGGTGTGACACCATGATCTTTACACATAGAATCAAAGAGGTGACGGCCTTCATCTACCAGGCCAGAATGGCTGCATGCAGAGAGAAGATTAACATATGTGACCTCATCGGGCTTCGTCCCTTCCCTTAGCATTTGCTCCAAAAGTGTGAGAGCTTCCTTGCCAAGCCCTTCCTGTGCATATCCTGCAATTATCGCAGTCCATGATACCATATCCCGTTCATGCAGGTTGTTGAACACCTGACGTGCATGCTCTATGCTCCCACATTTTGCATACATGTCCACAAGGGCGTTCCCCACAATCAAATCTTTCTCAAAGCCACTTTTGATGATATGCGAATGGACCTGCTTGCCCTGTTCCAGGGCTGCAATGCTGGCACATGCTTTTAGGAGAACAACATACGTGACATTGTTTGGCTGCAAATCTTCCTGTTTCATGTGCTCATAAAGATCAAGAGCCTCCTTGCCAAGCCCTTGCTGTGCATATCCTGAGATCATCACAGTCCATGACACTACATCCCGTTCATGCATGTCGTTGAACACCTGCTGTGCATGCTGTATGCTCCCACATTTTGCATACATGTCAACAAGGCTGTTCCCTACAGTGACATTCGATTCAAAGCCACTTTTGATAATCTGGGAATGGAGCTGTTTGCCCTCTTTCAGGGCTGCAATGCTAGCACAGGCTTTTAGGAGCACAACATACGTGACATTGTTTAGCTTCACGTCTGCCTGTTTCATTTGCTCGTACAGTACAAGGGCCTCTTTCCCAAGCCCTTGCTGCACATATCCTGTGATCATCGCAGTCCATGAGACCACATCCCGTTCGTGCATGTTGTTGAACACCTGACGCGCAAGATCTATGCTCCCACATTTTGCATACATGTCAACAAGGGTGTTCCCTACAGTCACATCTGACTCAAAGCCACTTTTAACAATTTGGAAATGAAGCTCCTTGCCCTGTTCCAGGGTTGCAATGCTGGCACATGTTTTTAGCAGAACAACATATGTGACATCATCTGGCTGTACACCTTGCTGTTTCATTTGCTCATAAAGAGCAAAGGCCTCCTTGCCAAGCCCTTTCTGTGCATATCCTGTAATCATTGCATTCCATGACACCATACTCCGTTCATGCATGTTGTTAAACAGCTGACGTGCACGCTCTATGCTACCACATTTTGCATACATGTCAACAAGGGTGTTTCCTACAATCACATCCGACTCAAGGCCACTTCTCACGATTTGGGTATGCAGCTGTCTGCCCTGTTCCAGAGCTGCAATCCTGGTGCATGCTTTTAGGACAACCACAAATGCAACCTTGTCTGGTGCTATGCCTGTTTGTTGCATATGCTGAAATAGATTAATAGCCTCCTCAGCTTCTCCATGATCCGCATACGCTGAGATGATAGCAGTCCATGAAAATACATTATGTTCAGGCATTGTGTTGAATACTTTGCGTGCATCGAACACACTACCACACTTGGCATACATATCTACAAGAGTGTTTCCTAGGAAAATGACAGAATCAAGTCCACTTTGGACTATGAGGGCATGCACTCTCTTGCCTTGTGCCAGGGCTTTCCTTTTTGCACACCCCTTCAAAAGGCTGGCATAGGCATTGATTGGAGCTTGAATATTTTGCTGGACCATAAGCTCCAACATATGCAATGCCTCTTTCAATCGTCCCTCCTGACAGAGTTTGCTCACATTATCACCATTGCCAAAGGAGTCAGGTACCCTGCATGATTGAAATTACGAAATATGAGACAGTGTTGATAGTAAAAGGTCAGTGAGAAAGAATATATATTCTGCACTCTGAGTCTAGAGGTCCACAGTCCACATCAGGACTAAAACCATACCGTGACAAACCACCCAGTGCCATAGTGGCCATCTTTACTTCAACCCAGGGGGGGTTCAGCCAGCCTTCAATCCATAAGCCCTCATGTGTACTCTTATGTTTAAAGTCTGGGTACTTTGGACTTCTCTACATAAAAGTGAACAGATTAGAAGACGGAGCTACAACCTAGGGAAAACGACTGCACTAACAATCATCCTCATATACCATAGCACCACTGCAGAACTTTTCACTTGGCACAAGTGAAAAGTGATTAGCCAAAGTAACTGAAGCTTGAAATAAAGTCCAAAACCATCCTCACAGCCTCAATTCGCAAGTCACCTTCAATGGGCATTAAGAACGACAGCCATACCTTAATAAATCTGTTGTCCCACCATTGTGATGGATCTGAGAAAAACTCCTGCCAGAGTTGTTCCATTCTAGCTACTCTGCCTGCATTCCCAAAACCAGTATGCATCAAAAGTTTGGCCAAGAATGATCAAGAAATATCGACATGGCTTCAAACATCACTGCGCATTCATCTCTCTCCTCAGTCAGAGAATGCTGGAGAAAAAAGAAAAAACGAGAAAAATAGAAGCATACCAGACATTTCAGGTGTTGAGAGACTGGATTGGCACTGTTCTTGACATTGAACCAAGGCAGCTAGCCTGGCACATACCCAAGGAGGATTGAACCTATTGTCAACCCATAGGGCCTTATTTACTGTCTTATGCTTGAAGTCAGGAGATCTTGAACTTCTCTGAAAGAAATACCAGCATGCAATCTGAGCAACCATAGTTTCAAGCTAATCTGCTAGAATGATCATAGCTGTTGAAATAGAGTCTAGAACAATGTTACTGAGAAATTCATTACAGAAATGTAAGCAACCAAAGCACAACCCCCTGTAGACGTAAGATCCTGCCATCATTGGAGAAAAATATTCAATCCCCCTCATATCGCATGGCATTTCAAAAGGAATGAAAGAACTAATGTCATAGGCTACTGAATGTTTCACCTTATGAGCACTCCTGTTGTCCCACCACTGTGACGGATCTGAGAAGAACTCCTCCCAAAGCTGTGTGGTTCTGGCTGCCTGGCCTGCGTGACAAATAGAGATTAAGAAGATGAGATTCTTCTAATTGGGTGACACAAGCAACTAACACTCATAACCAACCAATTAAGGGGAACAAGGGTGAGCAAGCACCATCACAACTACTAAGCATTCCAAGGGACTTACCTGAGTGGATTCGGCAAGAAGAAGAAGAGAAAGATGATGATTGTTGTGGAGCTTGTGGAGTGATGAGGGTAGAGAGCTTTGCTTGTAGCCAAGAAGGGCTAAACCTATCATTAATCCATAACGCCTTCTTAGTTATCCTATGTTTGAAGTCCGGGGCTTCACGACTTTCCTGCAAAACGGGGATGAAATCAAGCTAAGCTAGTGAGAGCCAAAGTCTAAAACATCTTTCGAAGCCCAGATCCACCGTGTGCAACATGTAATTATCATAAGTTGCATTTTCTGCAGAAACCAGAATTCGGCCAAAGCAATGCTGCAGTGATTTATACACGCAATTTGCACTAGACCCAAATGGGTTCCAGCATCTCTGGAAACTGCGTTGAGTGAACGTAGAGGCATATATAGAGTTTATCAGAAAGCAAAGGGTCAGTCTATTTAGTGTCTCACCTTATCGAACCTGTTGTCCCACCACTGCGAAGGATCCGAGAAGAACTGCAGCCAGAGCTGTTCTACTCTGGCTGCTTGGTCTGCAAGCCCATAACACCAACCCATCAGCACATCAAAACAACACGACAAGCAGGCATATTAGTAGTTCTAATCCATCACACCAGCTGACTTACAACAAAAAGTAGAAGAAGAAGAAAGGGCAATATGAATGAACAGCAGAGCAGAGCTAAATTCTCACGTTTTTCCTCTAAGATACTTGTCATAGAGCTTTGTGCCACCATGTGAGGAAGACTTCCAGCAGCAGCAGCAGAAGAAGAAGAAGAAGAAGAAGAAGAAGGAAGAAGAGCAGTGGAAGTGAGGGAAGTAGAAGAGGATGAAAGATTAATGCTTGTGTTTGTGAGGGAGGATGAGTGTGAAGATCTGGGAGAAAGATGAAGAAGCAGAACAAGAGGATGATAAGACATATTACTACTATTATTTTCTAAGAAGAGTGAGTGATTTGGGTTGCAGCACAGGCCTGCTCCTGCGGCTGCTGCTGCTGCCATAGCTCTGTTGTACAATGACTCCTCCTGTTGAGAAGGGGAGGGGGAAGTAGGGGCTGATCCTGGGGGCATGGTGTCTTCCAAGCACTTGGGCTTTCGGCCAGTCAAAGCCACACCTTTCTTTTTTTTTTTTTCTTCCCAAGCATTACATCATTGGGCAGCCAAAAAGATTCCTACATAAGCAAACCCTGGATCTATCTCTCCAGTAACTCATATATAATTGCACACTGGACAGCAATCTCATGTGAATGTGGGTGCTTGGGAGACTCGCATCCAAAAAGATTGCTTCATAAGCAAACCCTCAATCTCTCCAGTAACTCATATATAATTGCAAACTGGACAACAATCTCATGTGCAAGTGGTGCTAGTGCAGGGCCGATGCCCGAAGAAGGGAAAAATGATATTAATGCTTGCCTGGGTGGGTGGCACCCGTGTAGGGCCGATGCCCACAAGAAAAATGGTGGTGCTCATGAAAATGTTGTGTGCCTCTCAAAGTGACTTCCGTGCAGGGCCGATGCTCAAGGAAAATGCTGGAGGTGCTCATGAAACTATCGTATGCCTCTCTAAGTGGCGCAAGGGACTAGGTAGCATGCGTGAGCAGGCCCACTACCGACTGTAGCATGCAGCCTTCATGCATCGAGCCGCCCTGTGGCGAGGTGCATTGAAAGCTGCATGCTACATGGTAGCAGGCCTGCTCAAGCCTGCTACCTGTCGTAATTGAAGTTTGGGCCTTTCAATTGAAAGGCCCAAACTAGTATGGGTTTAAACTTCTCTAATTTGATCCAGTATAAATCTGCCACCTGTCCACAATGAGCCCAAATGACAGTTACGAATTGGTATCACCTCTCATTGTTGGTGCCTGCAAATTGGTCCTCAAAAGATAGTGGCACTGGTGCCCGCGAAATAGGTTTTTCCAAAGTACCTATCTATTCAAGCAGGGCCTGGGCAACAGTGTCACATGACACATTTCCAGTAGGCTGTGGGCGAATTTCATGGTTTAAAGCGGCAAGGGGCTTGGGGAGGGGTCTCTCCTAATAGCCCTTTTTCATTCTTGGACTTGGAGTGGTGGGGCTTTGCTTGAGGAAAAGGGTTAACCACTAAGGACCTCTATCTATGGTAAGAGCACATCCCCATCACAGAGCTTTTTCCCTTCATCCGTCTCCATCTTTTGTCCCCGTGGAAACTTTAAATCCTCATTCTTAGAGCCCTTTAACTCACCCTCTGAAACCACTACTCACTAGAATAGAGAACTTGGGTCTGGTCTCAGTTTCCGCTCCATGGGGACATGCTCTAACCCCATACCCACTCACTAGATATTGACTTCAGCATCTAAAATGGAAATAACTTCGGCATCTAAGATGTCAACGAGCCTTCTCATGTAGCATGTTGTTGCAACAATCCATTGAGTTTTATGAACTAACTTACCAAGCACATATTTTTACGATTTGTTTTGTCATGCCCACGACTAGTCTTGGGTAGCGTGTCCACGCTAGAGATCGGTAGCCCAACAACCCATAAGTTAGTTGTAACTATAAGGGAATTGGGGGCCTTATGGGTATAAGGTCATAATTAATGGTTGTAGGCTTAAACTCATGGTGGTGAATTTATATTGGTCTATCAGTGACTCATTGGAGAACTGGATGACGTGGCCCAAATAGGCTGCAGAGAGGCGTCCAATGAGGTGTCACAATGCACTACTAGTGGTGCATGGGCCTTTGAAAGGGTATAAGTATACCTATTGGGCTCTCACTAGTGCATGCTTGATTGTGTGATTGGTAGCTACATGCTGCTAGTGTGATTCCTCATTCCTCATTGAGATTGATCAATAGCTTGGGGGCTAGATCCGTTCGATCTAGGTTTGGTTGGGTTGGTTTGTCCACCATCCATTCCCTTGTTGGTTGCTTGTATTGGCATGTTTAGATAGTATTCTATGTGTAGGACTTTATATTGGTATCAGAGCCATTCTAAGCACGTATTGCCATTGAAAGTGCTAGAAAGAATCTCGATATTTTTTCGAGATTTCGGTGGTAAGCAACAAAGAAAAGAAATTTCGGATCCTTCTTCCCGTCGATTAACTTTTGCGAAGTGTAATCGTTTGTGTGGTAAGTGCACTACCAGGATCACATTCGGTTCGATTTTTAGGCACTTCGGATGGGTTTTTAGGAAGTAGTTCCGTTTTTTCCATTGTTGCCGATTGCTTTGCTATTTGCACTTTTGTGAAGCAACAGTTCCTTTTGAGGCTATGCTGGATTTTCCCCCCTTATAGCTTCTTGTTCTTGCAATGGTGGTTTATGAGATTTTAGTTGATATCTATTGCTTTTTGTGGAACCGGTTTTGCTTTAAAATCGGTGAGAAAGGCAAGAATAGATGCAAAAATGGACGTAGTCAAAAAATGACTAAAATGGACATGGAAAACAAAAAAGAAAATGCAAAAAAAATGCTTAATTAACTGCTGGCTAAATAACCTCTAGCCAAACACCCCTACTATACACCTTCTATGCATACCTACCTAAGTTTAACCCAAAAAAAAAAACTTAAATTAACAAACCCCCCCCCGCCCCCCCTTGTCTTTTCCCTCCCACTCGATTTACTCGGGCCTCTCCTGATTCATGCGCGTAGGGACCGCCCGAACCCAAGAGAGAGAAGGAGAGAGAGAGAAAGAGAGAGAGAGAGAGAGAGAGAGAGAGAGAGAGAGAGAGAGAGAGAGAGAGAGAGAGAGAGAGAGAGAGAGAGAGAGAGTTCTGGTGCCGAGATGCAGTATGGGGGCGCGCCATCCCTCCATCACTACTGCCCAGAGAGAGCTTATTATTTTTGTGTTTATAGCGCATGCTGGAGGCCGTACAAAGGCGCTGATTTGGAAGCATTTATATGTTGTTTTTTCCAGTTCATGAATACTTTGCATGTAGGAAGTTTTATAACACCTTGTACTGTTGTCGTCCTTGTAGTTTACAGATGCTTTTAAGGCGTTTGTATTGTAAATTTACCATCATAATGTAGCTTTTAAGGCGTTTGTACTGTAGCTTTACCATCATACATGCATGAGCAATAATTTATTTACAGTTTAACATTTCTAAATTCCTTTATTTCTGATAAACATGGTAGATGCTGCCCAAACTTTATCTGAAACTAATATTTGCAGGTTGTCTTCCATATTTCACAGAACAACTTTTGTTGTGAAATCTTCATGTAAAACATGTAAGGTATTTGTCTATAGAGGAATGTACACCCAAATCATCTAGATAAATCTCGACAATTCAATGTAACAAATCTTGGAACGCCATTTGCATGACGCGTTGGAATGTCGAAGGGGAATTGCATAAGCCAAAAGGCATAACGTTATAAGCATAAATGCCGTTTTCCGTGGCAAAAGCTATCTTGTGTTTATCCTCAGGGGCTATTTGAACTAGAAAATAGCCACTAAAACCATCTAAGAAGCTGAAAGCTTCAGCTCCTGCCATTTCCTCAAGTATTTGTGTCATTTTTTTAGCTTTTAAATCGTTCAATATAATCACGTACTTTTTCATCCTTCGTCATTTTTATATTACTTAGTTTGACAAAGGAACTCTCTATCAAATGAAACGGTTTGAATCACTTGATGAAGCATTCTTTCAAGAGTGACCGACCTCATTTATCTTCACGATCCAGGTTGAAGAACCATTCACGTGCTCGATCAACCATGGTCATCAAGAAAAGTTGGACCATGGCTTCGGGAGTCTCACCATAGACATCACAAGCATTCTCAAAGGCTTGGAGAAATCTCTAAGGGTCTGAATTCCCGTCGTACTTAGGAAGGTCTAGCTTGGGTGTGCGTTTTTAGTACAAGGACCATGGTTGGCAAAGGGAATATTTAAGTGAGCTCTTGCATGAGAAGACTCAGTAGCATGAAATTGTGGTCGGTCATAGGCAATTTTAGCTCGTGTCTGATCAGGTTCCTCCAGATCTATGAGCAAGCATGCGAAATCTATGGCAAACAGACTCTGGCAAAATGTTGTTTCCCATGTCAGTTGTTACTACAGCCTAGGACTGGTTCTTCAACTTATCAACAGAAGGAAAGTCTACATGGGAAGGGGTTAAAGTGGCTCTCCTCATGCACTTTAAACCAAGGAAGTTCATGAAGATCCATTTCTCATGTTAAGCAAAATCAAGATGGGAAAAACAGAAAGAGTCTGGGACTACATTGAATGGGTCAAACATCTAAAATACAAATGCAACACAACATTGACTTTCGATCATGCGGTGATCATGTGGTTCCTTGTCGGGCTACCACGAAGCATCAGAAGAGAACTTAAACACCGGGAGCAGTACGCCATATTGTAGAAAGCAATGGATGATGCAATCATGGAAGAGGACGAGGGTTCGAAAGATGATTCCTATTGAACAAGCCTACGTTGGTCCTATCCATCCAGCTGCAAGAAGTTCACAAGCCCGACACATTATCATGGCTACGGATTATCTCTCTAAATGGGTAGAAGCCAAAGTAATGCAAACCGCTGATGCATGAGCTCTACTGCTTGTAGTCTAATATTCCTTGTGAATATTCTAGCCATATGGTAATTCAAATTAGTTCAATTCATATAATTAAAGCGGCTCTAGCTTAGGTCCATTGGGGATCATGTCCCATGAAACCTAACTTATAAAAATAAGTCATATGGTCCATTGGGGGTTTGTCCCATGGAACCTTTTGTAAGTGCCTTAGTTCTATACTTCAATTACTACGACTTGTAACTTAAATAAATTATTAGGTTTCGAGTTTTTGATGGTTTTTTGTAAAACAAGGGCCTCCAAGTATAAGTCAATGTGGAGACCTCATTTGTTGGTGAACACTTGTAGATGAATTCTACATTTTGGATCTTCCCATCTCTCTTGTGTCTCCCCATTGTGGATCTTCCCTTTGGTTGTGAACTATTGTATGGAATGTATTATTGAGTTAGTTGCCTCCTCTTGGTTGGGTAAGCCTCAAGAGAGAGGATAGGATAGGCACCTTAGTTTGAAAGGGAAAGCCTCAAATTAAGGGTCGGGATTCAAGAAAGATTAGGGTTTCATCTTTAGATCTAATCTTTGCCACTAGTTGGGAGGCAACCATCGCAGTTAATCTAGGGTTTCTTAATAATATTTTCTCATTTGTATAGGCAACAAGATGAGTTTATGCAAGAAAGAGTGGATCTTTCTCTCACAATACTCACCACCCTGTCATTCTAGCTTTCTTAAACCATGCTAGTTGGATTGAGCCTTAGTTCATGCTAGTTGGGAGGCAGCTTGGATTAGTTGGAGCCATAGTTGGTTGGGATACTACTAGACTAACATTGGCACCATTTCTTGGTTGTTTGCAGTAGGTCAGAAACTGGCTTCAAGAGCTCTCCATAGCTTCTTTAGCAAGAAGTGTTCTTGGCCAGATTTTTGGCATGTTCATCTCAGAAACATGTTTCCCAATAACAAACCTCTATTTACCCCCGTTAAAATCCTCTTTTTTAGCCTAGGTAAGTGGCCTCAATCTTGTTGTCCGTCTTGGAACACGACCTTGGCCCATATGTGTAAATAATTTTAAATGTTGTTCACGTTGGAAGGTCACTCCTGGCCCAACTAAGTTCCGAAAAAAAATGCTCCAAATCAAGTGGATCGTATTTTTGAATTGTTGAAGTATAGATGAACAAAATGCTTTGCTTTTCCTACTAATCAAGGACGATGTTCCAAAACAATATCAAAATGTACAAATTCTGCTCCGTGACTAATGCTACTAGCATAAGAGATCACAAAATGCAAACTTTGTGTCCATATCTGATATCACATCACCTAAACTAGGTTTCATTAGGTTGTAAAGAGGTATAGGATCTGTAAGAGAGAAAAATTTGTAGCTAGTTGAAGGAGACGGCATACCCACACACGACCTTGCCTACAGCCTGCCCCACATCAGAAGGTTTCTATCCATCAATGGAGATCTTGACAGGTCTCCCATCAGCGTTTTTTCCATCTGCAGTCCACGACAGTTCTTCATCAATGTTTTTCAACCGTTTTTTAGGTGGTGAGTCGCGCCCATCTGTTCCTATGCCATTACCATTAACCACCAACATCGTTGAGTCAGTCTCAATCCTTGCAAGCCATCAGAGCCCAGCCAACAAAGCATCCCATTTTGATGTTTTATGCTTTCTCTAAACTGCAATCTAGATGGACAACACTAGATCAGTCATAGGGAGGCAACATAGTAGTTCAATCCACGAACTTGGAAGACAGTGCACGGATAATGTAGGTAGCCAGCACAATAGGTTCGTGTAGGGAGGTAGCGCACAAGATTCATGCAGATGATTAGCACAAAGCACAATCATACAACAGAGAGGGTGTCAATGATTAGTAGCGTAGAGACCACAATGTTCTAGCAGAGATTTGTGTAGCTGACAAGGGCACGACTAACAGTAGCACGTCTAAATGCAGCGTAGTCTGATTTTGATTATGAGGTAGAATTTGATAATCAATTTGAACGCGATGACCAATCATATTGTGATTATCAATACGAGAAGCACAATGACAGTAATTTAGATCAATACGAGCAACACGACTCATATGGAGACTGTTTGAGTGATGATGACAACTATTCTGACCGAAATAAAAACCATGAGCTATACCAGTCAAATCAATTTAATATTGATGGTGGTTTTTATAGTAGTGATAATGGTGATGAGCTATATTCACGACAATCAAAACATCATCGCAATTCACAAGGTGATGAGCACGCACTGCGGTACATGAGTTCTATGTGCCAACTTGAACAATCATCATCTCTTGTGCAACATTGCGTACAGAATAGCACTATCAATAATACCACTCCTCATACCCATTGTGGTTCATCATTACTATTGTTCAATGGACAATTGAGCCCTACTGAAGAAGTGATGGAAGAACCGCATTTTTTGAACCAACAAGAGAACATATCAAGTAAACTGCAGGCCACACAAGATTTGATAGTTGGAATGTTGCAGGAAATGAAATAAGATCGGCAAGCTGACGAGGTGAAATGAGAAAGACTGTTTGCTAGTCTAGTTGGTGGACAAGACAAAATTGCGGGAGCTAATCAAAGAGGTACATCGTTCCAACTACCGTCTCCATCACAAAATGTAACATCTTCTCAAGATGTCTGAAGAATTGAAATGGACAAGGGAAAATAGGTATTACATAATCATAATGGATATCCGGTTAGACTTGGAAATCACAAGGGAACGTTGGAACAACGAGCACACAAATTTATAGCAGCTAGAGGTGTGCCAACAAATGTTCATCAAAATGTCCAACAAAGACGTGAAGCTTCAAGGAACATTTTGAGGATGATGAACAATTTGATAGTGGAAGTCAAGACTCAAATCAAGGAGAGCACATTGATATTGATTTCGAAGGAATAGTCAACATTGGGAACTTGCTACAATCATGCCTTGGGAATCAAAATGGTAATGATCAAGAGGAAATGTCTGGTATGGAAGATCCAATGTAGGAAACGAATTCAAGTGAATCTGATGATTCTTCGTCAAGATCATCAAAGGATGAACCAGAAGTGCAATTTGACGAGGAAAAGCAGTTACCAATGATGGAAAAGCCTATTCAACAGATGGATCAGCCAACTTCATTATCAACAGCTCTAGATTTCCCATTGAATTCATGAGAAGTGGACAATCAACATTTATGTAGTGCTATGGAATGTACACAAGATCGGCAACATAAATGTAATTCCCAATTTGAATCGACCCAGAAAATTCCAATTGCAAATACAATGTCAATGCAAGGACATCGAAAATCAGCTGAGGACAACAAACATGATGCGGAGGATTATGAGGACAATATTTTTGTTTTTAATATTGATCTTCAATTGAGCAGTACAAGGGCCAGTTCAGGCAAAGAAGTTGTCAATGAGGCAAATCACTCAAGGACCCTATCTTCTTTGAGATTACAAGAACTATCGCATCACATTCCACCAAAAGATTTGTCTACAACGTCTTGTGAAATGGGATTAATAGACCAAGACAAAGCTGATCTATATGAATGTTTTACATTCAGTATAGAGTGCACAACAGAATGTGATGAAACTTGTATTATACAAGCTGGAAATTGTTCTAACTATAAGATGGGACAAATAATCAAAGATTTATTATATCACAATTTCCAGTTTGTGGTTCAAAATATTGGAGATATCAATATTTTTGAACATGATGACGTAATCTACAAACGATTTTTTGTAGAGACGTTGAGTGAAAGAGATATCCTCACTCTTTGCAAGAATCTCATTCACTCGATGTTTTTGGAAATGAATGTCCATTCATAATATCATTTATCATTTTCAAAGATGATCAAGTATATCAAAGCATATTAGTCCCTAAGTTGAGGATTGATTATGCCAATAATTTCTTCATGCAGGATCTTCACAGTTCAGATGCAAGGCTTATGGTTATCACTGAAGCATTTGGATTGAACAACAAAGTGACTACCCAACAACATGACAAAATCTTCAGACCAGCACAACTAGATGCAATGCTAATCCAATTTATTATGATGTCGAAGAAGCAGACAAATGAGGATATTGTGATTTGATTGTCAAAAAGCAATATGGAATTTCATCCATCTTTTCTTTGGCCATCTTTTCTTCTTCATGGGAACAAGGATTATAGTCTGAAGCTAGCAAAATGGATTCAATTCGCCAACTTTGGATCTGTAATAAAGCAGTAATTTTTCTACGACGACACATCCTCTATCATAACTGCTTAACCAAGGCGATCAAGCTGATCAAACAAGCGTCTTCATTTTTTAGGACAAAAATGTTTAAGTAGGGGGAGTGTCATGTACTTTTAGTACATCAATGCTTTTCAAGGCAATATAATATCCATTGTAAGCTTTGTAGGCCCAAAAGGAGCTATCAGTCTTAAGAACAAGGTGGTCCCCTCTTTAGGCCCTTTAAAGTAATTGATAAGGATAATAGGCCACTAAGGGCCCAATGTAGATTAAATAATACTTAACAAGGGCTAACTATCCTTCAAGATACTTATCTTTAGTTAAGTTAGGGGACTTGTCTGTAAGTAGGCAAGAGACATCACTTTTGGATTCTTTTGGCTAATTTGCAATTGAGAGAATGAGGAGCTCCATCTTCTCTTCCTCCTTTTTGAATGTGAGCCTTGGGATCTTGATCTTGCTAGGTCTCATGTGCCCCATCACATGAATTCATGTACTCCTCACTCTCTATTATGGAATCCATCTCCTCTTGAGCTTCACTTTGATATGAGCTTTGTGGTAGCTTGTGGTTATTCTTCATCTTTGGCTCTCTTCAACATAGGTGTGGTGGCTGCCTCCTTGTTCTAGCTTGCTTGGCTTGGATTGAGAGGTATGGCACATGACATTTGTAACCACTTAGTAAATTGAGTTTGTCATTGCCGACTGCTCCATAACAAATGCAAAAGTCCATAGTAGCTCGAAGATATCTCATGACTCTGATAAGAGCCTTCCAATGTGTTATACCAAGATTAGTCATATACTGACTAAGAGAGCCGACTACAAAAGCTATGGCTGGCCTTGTACAGATCATGACATACATAAGAGATCCTATAATAGAATGGTAAGGATACTCACACATCTGCTGCTTCTCATGAATTGTTTGGGGACACTGATCCTTTGACAATTTGAGTCCTGGTTTCATTGGTGAGAGAGCTAACTTGCAATTCATCAGATTATATCTAACTAACATGTTGTAGATGTACCTCTGTTGTATACTGTTGTAGACCAACTTCTGTTTTCTGTCTCTATGGATTTGTATACAAGACAGACATGAGTTTCGCTCAGATCGGTCATGTCAAATTTGGAAGATAGCATTGTCTTGGCTCCTTTTATCAAATCGGTGCTGTTGTTGAAAAGCAATGTATCATCCACGTAAAAGTGACTATGATAAAAGACTGTTGCACTGCTTTGAAGTAAACATTTGAATCTGAAGAGCTAGGTGTATAGCCGTGATCAATAAAAAAAGTATTGATCCTTTGAAACCATGCTCGAGCATATTGCATCAAGCCATAAAGTGCCTTATGGAGTTTACAAATATGATTGTGCTTACCCTCGATAATATAACCTTTGGGTTGCACCGTGTAAATATCTTCTTCGATAACTCCATTGAGATATGTTGTATGTACATCCATTTGATGTATTTCCAAATCTGTTGTAGCGGTAAATGATAGCAAAAGTCAAATAGAAGAATGCTTGACTTCTGGACTGAAGCTCTCAGTGCAATCGATGTTGTATACCTGAGAAAATCCTCTAGCTACAAGTCGTGCCTTTCTTTTGTTGATGCTTCCATTTGCATTGTACTTGACTTTGAAAATCCATTTGCAATTTCAGGTTGGTTTGAGTTTGTAATCCATTCTTCGTGTGTGCAAAGTGTTGCATGTGTTTAAATCTTCCATTCTATACTTGAAAACCAACCAGGTTCAAGATAGAAGTCTTTTAGGTTCCTAGATCTTCTGAGATATCCTTATCCATCATTTTTTGAGAGGAAAGTGAGTGCTAGGTGCATTAGGACAGAGGCTAAAAGCTGAATAATCATTATATTCATGGCTTCCAATGGTGGGATCATGTTAGAAACTAATGATAGGTTGAGTTCATCAAAGTACTCTACCTAGAAAGTGAAGATGGAATCCTTACTTGAGTTGAATGAACTCATGGATATAGTTGCAGGAATCAAAGTGAGACCACCCACAGTTCAAGAGCAACAAAGGTTTGATAAGAAAGCTAACAGAGCTCTTCATATCATTAAAATGAATGTTACCAATGAACTTCTCAAAGTGCAATTGAGGCATGGAATGCCTTGAAGAAACTCTTTGAATCAAAATTGTTCACAGATTCCACTCTATTTGTGAACATAGATCTGTGGATTTCTTTACTTCTTCTTTACCATTCTTTATGGTTCTTCTGGTTCTTATAGTTCTTCTTGTTAGAACGGTTATCGCACGGACGTGTTACTCCGATTTCAACATGTATTTCCCAGCTTGTCAATGGGAGACACAGTTTTCGTTTCTCAGCTACATGCATAAGCCAACCATATACCCATCTATAGCTCAAGAGGATCAATGTTCTGGAACAAGGAGCAGTTCTACGACTATCTACTAAATCAGAAAACAATCAAGAACAAGATTAACTACTCAAACAAGAAACAAGAAACAAGAAACTAAATTCCCAACAGCATAATAACAGTCCAAGAATCAAGAAACACTCATTTCTTGATGCTTAGATTTTCCAAGAACACTCAAGAACTGGAATGTAAGAAAGTATGCAAGATCTACACCACAAACCAACCTATTTAGTTTACTTGCATGCTGATTCTTACCTTATTCCACAAACAAGAAATGAATCCTAATCCACAACTAAGTAAGAAACAAGAAAACAAGATCCTAGTTAATCCACAATACAAGGAAATCAAGCATGCTCATAGAAACTTCACTCAAGAACATTAAAGCCTTATGCTGCAAGTCAGAAGATCTCCTATACAGAAAAAAGCCCGGGCAAGTGTACAGGATTTCTAAAAAACCACAGAGAATAAGAAGCGGAAGTGGGCTCCGCAAACGAATCTTCTTCATACTATCCGCATATTCTCTTTCCAACTTGCATGGAAAAACCTACACGCCGCAGGGAGGAAATATGTGGTGACATTCTGAAATAGGACATAACCGCAAGGTTCAGGTATTATAATTATCACATTCAACTCTATCTATAAAAATATACATAAAAAATACTGCGATGAATATAAAAAAAAGAATGATAGATAATCATAGATCATTCTCATCATTTACATCATTTTCGTCATCACACAAGTCTTGACACTCATCTGAATCTAGGTCTAGTTATAATCGTAAATTTTCGGTCGTGTCTCTTTCATGATGTGTGTTACCCTCATATTCAATTTCCTCTTCTTCTAATTCTATCTCATCCAAACATGGGGGCCTCAAATTACCCCCAATTTGGTCTTGTACGATAGTAGGAATCTCATCATTTTCATTTGTACCTTCTTCTCCCATCATTTCGACATCATTTGGAGTTTGGATGAGTGGTTCAGGTTTTTCCAAAACGTCGCCAAAATTGGGTGGTAGTTCGTCGTGTGTATCCAATTCAACAATATCTTTTCCTTCAAACACACGTCGTTTTCTTGCATTAAGTTGGATCACATACCACCATCTTGGGTCTATTCGATCTGGATGTAATATAATCTGCCAAAAAAGTAAAAAAAATTAAGTTTGTATATTAAGATTGATACATAAATAATTGGATTGCGAATATTAATGACTTTGAAATTTTAGAGTCTCACTTGTTCGCAATGTCGTGGCAATACTAAAGTGTCATGAGAGTCCATCGATATACATTTTGTTCAGTCGATTTGAAGTTATCATTTCTAATTGTGGCATTGCTTCCACGATAGATGACCTTAAACCATTTCAAGTCAAAAATAAAGTATTTGCCGTTAGTCTCGTAATCGACTTCATAAATAGGTTGCAATGTGACGACATAGTCTAGGTCGTCCGAAATGACATTAGGGTCCCTCACACTAGAACAACTCTCTTGTTGAAAGTTGGCCATTATACCACAATCATATGTACGTCGCTTGTTGTCAACTCTCTCAACACAATAATGGTGTCCATATGCCCACATGACAGTGTATGATGTGTACTAAAACACAAAAAAAAAAAAACAAATGTGTGTAATTAGAAATACTATTCATATATTGAGTAGTACAAAAACAAAACTTCACATAAACAATATTACACTAACCTTCCATCCACATCCGTGAACAAATTCCCATTCTAATTCGGTCACTTCTTCTCCGTTTTCGGATGCTTTAGGCATCATATCAAAACCCATTCATGAGAGCATTTTGAATGTAAAGGCTCCAAAGGTTCGTCGTTCTCCAACGCCCTTCTTCTTCTTCGATTGATATTTCTTCTTCGTTTCAATGTTATGTTTCTTTCCTTTTTGGCTTCTTCATACCTTGAAATCCACTTTTCCATTTGTCCACAATTATATAATATGAATGTGTCAATTTTCTCTTTTAATTGAGGTGAAAGTCTTTTTTGTACACCATTTCCTTGTGGTATTTCACCCTTAACACATTCATCTTCACACCACATTTTTGGACTTGCAGGATGCAATTGTGAGATTATTTCGGTGATATAAAACAAAGATTCTTGTACAAGCCAACTTTCTGCAATGCTACTTTCTGGCCTTGCCTTTTTTTCTCACAAAGCCCTTCAAAACTTTCATAAAGCGCTCAAGGTAGAACATCCATCTCGTGTGCACAGGTCCTACAATTGATACTTCTTTGACCAAATGCACTAGAAGATGAACTTGTATATCCAAAAAGGAAGTTGAAAAATCTCTTTCCAACAAACATACCATTTCAATCAATTGGATTTTCATGGAATCCAATTCACTATTTTTTATTTCTTTTGAGGAAATCCACCAGCAAGATTGATAGTACATTAGGTTGTTTAACACATAAAAAAATTGAAATATCACATATTTATACAAGTGCTTAAGAAAATATACAAACCTAATCATCGATGACAAATTGTAAAGCATATTTCGTATGTCATCGTTGAAGAGACCTCGAATAGAAAGTGGAAGTTTATGCCAATCACGTGATTTCAATCCACTTAATTTACCATCTTTGGTAAATGACTTGCATAAAGAATGTGCGTAGCCTGTTGGAGTTCTCATTGTTTTATGACATGTTTAACATATGAGAGTTGCTCTTTTGTAAGAATCCATGACATGGTAGGTAGAATCTCATCTCCACCTTCGGTGTATTGAATCCAATAGGGTTTTTTCACATCGGCCGCTTGTAGATCTTTACGAGCTGCGGAGTTGTCTTTTATGCCAATGATGTGGTTCCATAAGGATTCACCGACATTTTTGAATATGTGCATAAGATCCAATAGATGGTTTATCAATAAATTCCTCCAAAAGGGTAATTTATGAAAAATAGACAACCGTTTCATACCATCAATGGATTCATTCCATGAAGAATTAACGTCGTGATGTTTAAACCATTCACCATGCCATTCCGCTACTTCCATGCGTGGGGGTGGTGTTGTAGTTAGAGGATTATCTCCTCGCCCTCCAAAAAATCGCCTATTCAACCTTCAAAAAGGATGATCAGGCGGCAAGTATTTGCGATGATTTTCGTACACCACTTTTTTTAACATATTTGTGCTATTTCGAGCCTCCAAAAGTGGTCCACAAATATAACATGCGTTGTAACCCAATGTGGTTAAACCTGCATAGTTCATAAACCAAATTAAACATAAGCTTAGTTAAATATACTCAAATGATAACCCTAAATCAGATTAGATTCATTATATAGATACATGAACATTCGCTTAAACCGGGGTAGTCATGCATCGTCCACATTATAATTCCACAAACAACAAAGTTTCGTTGTTGTAAAGGTCTCGAGATGTCGTAAGCATGAATACCATTCCAAAGAATGCACAATTCATTGATCAAAGGTGCAAGATACACATCCATGTTCTTGGCCTTGTACTTTCCTGAAATCAATAAAGCCAATAACAAGTGCCTCCTTTTAATACTCAACCATGGAGGTATGTTGTAATTAACGAGCACAACTGGCCATGTGGACCAAGTTGACGCTTGAACGCTAAAAGGATTTACGCCATCCATAGCAAGGCCAAATCTCAAATTACGAGGTTCGTTTTTAAACTCGGGCCATTGGTCTTCAATATGTTTCCATGCAGGTGAATCACTTGGTACTCGCATCACATCATCCGTAGATCGATTTTTCTCATGCCAATCCATTAGTTGTGCCAAAGATTTGCATTGAAATAAACGTTGCAATCGTGGGATAATTGAAAAATATCGTAACACTTTTCGTGGCACTTTATCCCCTTGTACGTCATCTCAAAAACGTGAAGCATTAAATGACACACTGGACATTGAAGCTTTTCTGAATGCTCACCTCTATATAGAACATGGTCTTTTGGACATGCATGTATTGTGTCGTAATCCATTCCAAGCACGGTCATCATCTTTCGTGCTTCTTTTCGTGTTTTAGGTATCACATTTTTTTTCGAAAGTATTCGATGCAACAACCTAAAAAAAGAGCAATGTGAGTTGTTTGAAAAGAGAAAAAATTAACTTAATGTAAATATGCTTTAAAGTATAATAGTTGTGTTATGCATTAAGTACTCGAATAAAGATGTCACGCTACGATCACTCCATTTGTATGTTGCTTGAAGGTTTAGAATAAGAATTGACGTAGCTAGTCTCAAAATGGATGCTCCAGGATATAGAGGAGTGTCTGCCTCCTCACGCAGTAGAATCTCGTCTTCATCCATCTCAAATTGTTCGTGATCTCCGTTTTCATTAGAAGATGTATGCATATCATCATTCTCATTTGTTTCAAAGTAATATTCAAACATGTTGCGCATTGCTTCATCGTGTTGCACCTCATCATCATAATCATTAGAATCAAGTTGATTATTCTCTTTTCCAATTGTGTTTGCCTCTTCAATTTGTTTCATTCTTTGTTTTCTCATGTCTATCAAAACTTGACGTTGATTGTAACTAAACACGAATGGATCAACTCCGTGGAATGGCATTCAATGTATTGGCTACACACATGAAACAAATTTCATAAGTGACATATATAGATTGATGAAGATTATAATAAAAAAGAATCATATAAAGTCAACAAACCTCAACGTCTTCCAAATTCGATGGTTGACCTTCTTCTTTTCGTCCGAACTTCCACAAATGATTTTCAACAATGCGTCTTTCACGCATCTTTTGTCCATCACACTTGAGGCATGTGCACCATATTTTATTTTGAAAATAATTTCTTTACGAGAAACAAAAATCAAGTACATGTCACTTTAGCACAATATTTTAACTTATAATAACAAAGTTTTTATGAACAAGAACACATGCATGTTTATTATTTACCCTGTTAACTTGAGTACTGTCTTCATCGCTAGATTGATCTGAATGTAAATCATCTCGTTGTGATAAACTGCATATATGCACAAGTACAAAACACAAGTAACCTAAAATTATTGTATGATTCTAAAGTTTTAATTTTTAGATATACCTATTCTTATACATTGTCGCTTACATGATTGTTATGCCAATCTTGGTGCAAGTTCGAGCTCTACATGCATATCTCTCTTCTTTTGTTAACACAGGTATGAAAGTCCCACTCTAATATGCATTAAAGTTTTGTAATCGATTTTCTTTTCTACTTCATTTGAATATATTAGGGTCTATTGTAATGTATTGTATGTTTATGAATGCAGTAATCATGTCGGGGTCAGGCAGTGGTGAAAGCTCAGGAGACTTTGTAAAAAAATTATATGAATCTTTAACTCCCGAGCAGAAAACACAACTGGTACAAGAGGCCGCGGCTCCCGCCCCCACCGAAGAGTCATCCACAAATCTTTATTATGACGTGGATCTTCAAGGCAATATAATTGCCAATAGAAAAGGGAGGGTGGTTTTAGACTGACTCTATTCTTTATGCCAACGTCATTTTGACGACGGATTATTTAGTACATGGTCCGAACAACCTGCCACCGATAAACGACAGGTTATTGGTACCCTTCGTGACGAATTTCAACAAGAAGAGAAATTCGAGGAGAAGGAAATTCATAAGCATATGAGCTTATGGATTAGGCATCGTCGTGATATGGCACGATGAGCTTATAGGGACGAGCAATCCAAGCCTTCTTGGTGTTCAAGAAATGATTGGAACCATGTAAAAGCGGATGAACGAACACCAGATAAATACAAGATTCAGAAAGATGTTGTGGCCGCTAGGATGCATGGGATAGGCAATCCTAGGTTGGGCTCGAGCGGAAAGGTGGGATTGCAAGCAAGCATGGTAAGTGAAGTTACACTACTCTTATAGTTTATCTTTGATTTTATATGTTTTTATTTTTTAATATGCATTATGACTAGCTGCTTCAACGTAGCCCTAAATTAACTTCAACTTCAATTGAATGCATGGATAGTTGGCGAACTATGGACGTCTGCCAACTAAGGAGGAGTACGAATTTGCCTTCAGGGAATCGTACGGTGCATCACTCAACAAACCAAAGAGCGAGGGTCATCCTCCAAATGTAAGTACTAGTTTTTGTATTTATACTAATGTGGTTTGTATTTCGACGTCAAATTAATTCAATTTAATACGATCAAGCATTAAATATTAATGTAGTTTGTTTGCTTGTGTTCATGCGGATTGGACGTCATGACGACGACGAGTAGATTAGGTTTATAGGTTTTAGTTGATGTTAGATCTAGAAAGACTCGTGCGACATTAAAGCACCAATTTTGTAATACATTAATTCATATTATGAAAAATATTATTATTGCAAATGATCGTGCTATATTGCCATTGCTTTTATATGTGCAATGTTTTTTTTTTCAAAAATTGCAATGTCAAATTTAGGGATGTGGATTGATGTAATAGTCAACTAAGAAATTAAAACCATGTGCAATGTCGGATTTCAAAACAACAATCAATACTATATCTAAAAATCTAAATGAAATTTATAATGTGCACAAAGCAATGCAATAAAGTATTGTCATTCATAATGAACATGAAGTAATGCAATAAAATATGAAATGAAAAGTAATTTAAGAATGAAAAGTACCTCATGATTAGTTTGTTGTTTGATCGAAATGTTAAATACAACTCAAAAATATTGTTTTAAAAACAATTCACGAACATCGCTTCTCCAAGAACTCAACTCCAGGAACAGCCCGATAAAAATGCGTGCGCTGTTTTTTACACATTTTTTTTTATTTTTTTTACCTAATCTGGGACGTCGAAATCCGACGTCCTAACGCGTCGGATAGACGTCGGACATATTTTTTGATCATTCTATTAACAGACGTCGGAATCTGACAACTTTATGGAACATCGAATTCCAACGTCCAAGCATACGTCGGATGGGCATCGGACATCTGTCGGTAAAATTTTGGCATCATTATGTGTTTACAAACGTCGGAATCCGACTGAGTTTCGAGATGTCGCAATGCGACATCCACATCAGAGCATTTCCGACGTCTTTGGACGTCGCAATGCGACGTCCACGTCAGACGTCGCATTGCGATGTCCATGTCAGATCGGGTTTTCGTGATCGAAAAAATACGTTTCAGAATCCGGCACGTTGTGCCTGTCGTAATGCGATGTTTTTTAAAGTCGTCAAATTCCGACGACCTTATAATGATGTGTTTTTCTGATGTCCGTGATGAATTAAAAAAAAATTAAGCTCGCGATTCACGTCGCAAAACACGTCGCAAATCGTAACGGGTGTTGTTGTGATAGTTCTGCATCATTTGGATCTTGGAGATGGAATAGTTATCATTGCTGGTTTTAATGATCAAGTACATGAATTCATTCAAATCTTGAAAGATATTGAAGTGGTCAATATGTTTAATTTTGAGCAAAGTTCAAGATCTAGCATCCTAGTGCTGGCAAATTGGCAAATTGTTGACAATGTAGGATCAAGGGTTAAATGCAAATCTTGTGGAGATACTTCAAGTATTTCAAGTTCAGGCTTTTCTCATTCAAATGGAGCAGAGAACACATCATTTTGGCATTCATTCACTCAAGGGCTTTCATGGATTGGAGATCTACAAAGGCAAGGTTGTGATGGAGGTTCATTCGTGGAGATACATGGTGCATTCACTATGGGCATAGTGGAATTTGGAGGAGGCATGCAAACACTTGTTAGTTACTTTCACTTACAACTTGTTTGCTGTTGTTTTACAGATAATTCAAAGGTGGATACATGGAGGAATCCTTTCATTATGATTCTATGTTCTTTTACATGTATCTTGTTCACCATTCTATGTAAAATTGATGTAAGAGATAGTGAAGCATCCTATATGAACACTATTATCTATATCAATTATGTTGTACTTCATATTGTACATATTAGAACACTTGAGAAGAGATCTATTGTCATGATGGAGATCATTCTTAGGTTGGAGCAAAGTAGTGTTGTAAAACTAGCAAGTTAAGTTGAAGAGGGATGTGAAAATTGTCAAAATTTCCTAGCTAGTTTGAGGCCTAAATTGGCAATTTTTGTACATAGTTTTGGATCTAACTTTTCACACATGTGAAAGAGGCCTAGATACTTTTATTTTAGTATATATTTCATATTGAAGAAGTCTCAAACTTTAGGACCTTCGAAATGACACCAAAATCATGTTATTTGGACATATAGGCCAAAATTGACTATTTTAGGCTATTGGTGCCCTAAAATTGGGTCCTAAGTTCTAGAGAGAGGAGAGAGAGAGTCATCTCTCTCACCTATATTAGGCTGAAATTCATGGAAACTAACTGAGTTATGAGAGTAGTTACAACGAGTAGTGCACATGTATTTATATTGTTACAGGACAAGTCTTTTGGCCTTTTAATTCTATAACAATAGATCTAATTGTTAAGACGATTGATATTCACATAAACGCTCTGTTTCTACATTCGAGTAATTTCTGTTTTGCAAATTGTTTGTGACACTATCTCTTCGCGACAGCCTCGTGTTTTGTGAATTGTTCGCGATAGTTGACAATTTTTGAAGCTGGACAAGAATAAAAAATATTTCGCAAATTGTTCGCGATAGACAACAATTTCACCACAGGTGAGATTTGAACAAGAAAGAAAATATTTTGCGACTCTTTCGAGGTTGAACACGAACAGAAATGTTTTGAGTTCGAGTTCGTTTCTCATCCTTTGTCAAGTAAACTGTGCACTTTGTTAGTAGAACCGAGATTTGTCTGATCAGGTGTTCTACAGCTCCCTCTCAAAGTGGGCAGTTAAATTAACTCCAAACTTCTTTGTTGTTTCTCGAACAAAGCTTTACTAAGTGGCTTTGTAAAGATATCAGCTGTCAATTCCTCTATAGGTATAAAGACTGTCTTCAATATCTTCTTTTCAACTAAGTCCCGAATTACATGATACTTGATAGCTATATGCTTCATTTTTGAATGAAATACATGATCTTTTGTAAGATAGATTGGTGAAGTGTTATCCATTGACAAGACATAAGATTCAAAAATAGTATCATCAAACCCTTTCAACATTTGTTTGATCCATATCAGCTCGTTTGACATCTTAGCTGCTGCTACATATTTGGCCTCAAAAGAAGATTGAGCTACTGTTGTTTACTTCTTGCTTATCTAGAGTATGGCTGTGCCAGATGCTAGAGTACAACCTCATGAAATACTTTTGCTATCATCCTTTATGGATGCCTAGCTTGCGTCACCGTAAGATTCGATCCGAAATCCAGCTTCCTTCGAATAACACAGTCCATAGTCTTTCATTTCCTGGAGATATTGTACTAGTCTCTTTGCTAACTTCCAATGCAACGATCCTGGGTTTTGATTAAATTGGCTCAGCCTATATACTGCAAACACTATATCAGGTCTGGTGTTGTCTACAAGATACAACAATGATCCAATCAGCTTGCGATAGGGTGTATTGGCCATTCACTTCTCTTCCTCGAGAGTCTGCGGACAGTCTGCCTTGCGCAATATTGTTCCAGGTATCATGGGAGTATGCACACCTTTGCATTCAAGCATGTTGAAGTCTTCAATGATTTTCCGAGTGTACTTTTGTTGGTGAAGATACAACTTACCACCTTCAAAGTCTCTTTTGATCTACAAGCCTAGATAGATTTTTGCTTCTCCTAGGTCAGCGATCTCAAATATTTCAAAAATGTCTCTTTTGACATCTAAAATTAATTTATCTTTTCTTGAGAAGATAAGCGTGTCGTAAACATAAACATCTAAAATGATTATTTCATTTTGGGAATGCTTGATATAGACATTCGACTCAGTGAATAGAGGTTCGAAGCCTAAGGAACATAGTGCTTCGTCCTTCTTTCTATACCATTGTCTGGCTGTTTGTTTCAGACCATAGATGCTTTTATTCATGTGACATCCGAATTCTGGATATTCTTGGCTTATAAAACCAAGTGGTTGGTCCATGAATAAATCTTATTCTAATTCTGCGTGCAAAAAAGCAGTTTTCTCATCCACAATATGGATTTTGAGATCATGAGCAACTGCATAAGCGAATAACAAGCAAATTGATGTGTGTTTGAGTACTAGTGAGAAAGTATCAGTGTATTCGATCCCATATTTCTGTGAAAAACCTTTTGCAACCAACCTTGCTTTGTATTCGATGTTATCTCCATCAGGACCTGTTTTGATCTTGTAGATCCACTTGCATTTGACTGGTTTTCTTCCATCAGGTATAGATGCAAGTACATTGTTCTTATACATGGATGACATTTCGTCCTCCATTGTTTGAATCCAGCGATCTTTATCTGGTCCATTAATAGCTTCCTCGAATGTTTGAGGTTCGTCAGTGAAACCACAAAATTCGATGGCTATACTTGTTGAAACATTCTGACCAAACCATACTGGTGGTTTTCGTCGTCTATCTATATTTCATATCCATTAACTTTCTTGTAGATCTTAGTTAATATTTATCACTTTGGGTTCAAGTGACCAAGTTTTTGGAGTAGTTTATTCTATTACTTAGAGACTTTATTGATTCTTTTATAGGTTATCAATAGAAAATACAAAATCATACCAAGTTGAGGTGGATTCTACATGGATGTACCATGGAGATGACATATTTGATAATAGACAAACATTTTGTCATGATTGTGACGAGAGGTTGTAATATTGTAAAAATTGAATCATAAAATTTTGAAGTTAATAATGAATACCTAAGTACTTCATTGTGAGAGTGAATGATAAATTGGAAAACAAAAATAAATAATTTTGTGAAATTGTGAATACAAATAGATATTTCTTGCTAAAAATTCATCAAATTTCTAGTTTGAAGTTTAAATGTTGCAAAGTGGGTGATTGAATTTTTTTTTTTCAATCACTAAGTAGAATAAATGAATCAACCTACAATATTTAATGTGCTTTCTAGATTATCAACATTTCAAAAAGGTTAAAAAATCAATCTCATACAATTATGATTAAATTTTGTTCAAAGTATGATACGAAATGAAACCTTTTTGATTAAATTTTATTTTCTTGAAAAGGATAGATGAAAATGAATTTTCATAAAAGGAAAAGCAACGGCTTATAGACATGCTCTCCCACAAGCAAGAACTTTGGGCTTGGTCAATTAAATGGTCACCATGTGGCAATAACTTAATGATTTTTTTAAAAAAGAAACATATAAAGTACAATGTGTGTGTGTGTGTGTGTGTGTGTGTGTGTGTGTGTGTGTGTAATATATGTACATGTTTAGATATGGACATGTATTCCCAACTTTTATTTATGTGCTCAAAAGAGAAACTCTCCAATGCCATTCGGTGAGGCATTGATTTTTTTGAAATTGGTGACCTACCATAGCAGGTTGAGACATGGTGAACATTGATGAGATTGGATTGAAAAATAGGTTTCTATGAGATATGTGCCTCTCACATACTAGGATTCGAAAGGTGGGACGATTCTAAAACTCCCAACTCTTCATCATGATGAATGCATTTCTCATCATGATACATTAAGAAGATTAGATACACCATAAACAGACACATACATTTTTTCAATTGTAGGGATTGAGGGCCTCTTAGCACTTATGGCACCGCAGGGGGTTTGATCCAAACTTATGAGCATCCACCATAATTGATCAATGCTTGTCATACAAACCTAGGTTTGACTTACAGTCGTACGGGGAGGGGCTCTGTGTGCAGACTGCAATGGGCTCACACTCTCACCCAAGCACACATTGATAATTACTAAGAGACTTATATATATATATATATATTTATATTTCAATAATATGTTTTACTTACACGATAGAGTTGAAATCGTCAACACATGCCAATTTTAAAAGAGTCCATGTGTCTTCACCACATGACATAACCCAAATGATCAAGTAGAAACTGCTTCTAGGTTGAGAGCATTGTATTGTAGGCTAGTTTATTGGGGCATTGACTGCCTCCTCAGTTTCAATGAGGAATATGCTAGGATCAACGTATTCCGCATTGTGAGTAACAATTCAGTCATGGTGTTGCAATAATTTTAGGGTGGTGGAGAGTTGTAAACACGTAAGGCCGTTTCAAACTACACTGCCGTGGCAAGTCCCAAATTTAGAATAAAGTTTTTCTATCGATCCAGAAAGGAAAAATTGGCTCTTCCCTCCCTTTCACATTTACATTGAGTTGCCACCATGTGACAGATGAGGTGGCATGGGACCCTCACCACATAAAGGCAACTCAAGCCCATTTTATGAACTCGAGGACACTGCCTGAGATGTTGAGTTGCCAAGAAAAGTGGGGCAATGGTATGGCAAGGATTAAAACTGGTCAATCAGATGGCGACCTTCCATTCAACACTTACCAGCCAAGTTTAAAAAAGGAAGGTGGTTGTCCTCAACCTTTTACTTGCAAAGATTCAGAAAATGGACAGCAAGTGAAAGTGCCACCCACTAATCTACAATGGTCCTTTTTCATCCACCATTCTATTTTAATCACCATATTTGATTGCTTGGAAGTTGGGTCCCTCCACTGCCAGCATAGTGTAAGTGCAGATTGCTTGGAAGTTGGGTCCCTCCACTGCCAGCACATGTAAGCGCAAATTGCACTAATCCCTAGATCTAGAGCCAAGAGCCTTCACCAACAGGGTCTTGGTAACAATTCTTTAGATATCCGATAAAATGGAGACCCACACCGTCACTTGTGACGCCCCTATTCTAATAAAATAAAAATAAAATAATGGCAAGTGACGGGGGTCACTCACATGCGCAAGATCCTCATCCTCAATCGTAAACACTAATCTTCTCCCATCGTATCTTAAGGGCACCAAATAAGGTAAGTCCACCACCGTTGGATTTCACCTTTAACGTTTCAGATTGTATCACATCTCAAGGATCAGGCATGGAGAGGAGTCCGGGCCGCCACGTGGCGGAAATCCAATCGTTCGGGCATAGAACCACGAAGCCGCGTCACATCTCCTCGTCGGTCGGTCGGTCATTATTTCTCCTTTTCTTCTGATTCAGTTGAATTTTATGTTTTGTTTCTGTTTCTGTTTCTGTTTCCTCCTTTTGTTCGATCGTTTCTGCATTCATCTCCCTTGTGATCGTCGTCGTCATCTTTCTTGTCTTTAGATCTCCTCCATGTTCTCATGTTTCCATCTCTTTTCTCTATTCTGATGCATTTATTTATATGTTCTCACGTTTCCATCTGTTTCTGTCTGATATATTTAAACGTTTTCACGTTTCCATCTGTTTTTGTCTGATGCATTTATATGTTCTCAACTTTCCATCTGTTTTTTTAGTCTGTTATTCCTATATGTTCTCAATTTTAATCTGATATTTTTATATGTGCTTAAGTTTCCATCTGTTTTTTAATCTGATATTCCATGTCTCCATCTGTGTTTTTGTCTGATTATATGTTCTCATGTTTCCATCCTTTTTTTGGGTCTGATATGTTTATTTTAATGGGATGCTGTTCCCCGCTCCTGAGATAATAGACGTGGTGTTGGGCGTCACTGCCTTTTCTATTTAGAATATTTGACTGCATCAGGTTTTCCAGTAAATGAACTTTGTGTGTGTTTGTGTGTGTGTGTCTTGGATGATAATGAGCGCCTTTGGTTTCATTCAGTAATATTTGGCGCGTTCTGTGAAATGATGTAAAAGGCAGAGCAGTGTTATAAGCCGCTTTGCTTGTGACAAGTGCCAAGTCTAATGAAGTGCCAGATGTAGTTGCAAACTTACCTGTCTCTTGGCGGATGCTTTTTCGACAAGCTTTGTTATGAAATGCACCGAGCATTCTGGTGTAGAGTGCAGTAACGACCACAGCATCACAGCAAAATGTTCTCGATAAGTGCTGATCCTGCAGGAAATAAGGATCAAACTCCTCGAAAATTCGCCTTTCGAGCGCCACAGCTACCATACACTGTCAATGACTTTGTGTTTGGAAAATTGCTCGGCGTGGGATCGTACTCAAAGGTTATTAACACTACTTTTATGTACTAAAAGAATTTTGTCAGTGAAGTTTCCTCTTTAAGTGATCCGAAATGCTCGTGTTTGCTTTTACGATCTATGTACATAATAGATCCAAGCCTAAATGCTTACGATCATTTTGTCATGTTTGGCCTTGTGTAAATTAGAGACTTTTGGATTGCATGATTGATTGCTGCCATATAGTTAAGAGGAGGAGCTGACAAGCTCGAGACGTGTAATAATTGAGATGCCCTGCTGACTTAAACCAAACGTCATGTCGAGAGTACTAAGTTCAGCTTTGGGTGGTACATTGGAACATCGCCTGATCAAGTGCTAGTCACAGTATATGTTCGAGGCTCTAGTAGTAGGTACTGAACTGGCTAATATCCAAGAGGGAGGCTCATATCCAGATCGCGAGCCTATTTATTGTGCTTGTTCTTTCCATGTCAAATGACTCAGTTGGAAGGACAAACTTGCCAACAAGACCCTGGTCTTTCGAAGACCCTTTCTAGTCTAACTACTGTTCTTTCTTGTAATGTTGGAGCCTTAAAGGGAGCTGGGACAGCCAACTTAGCTGCCCACATTCAGCTACTTGTTCAATCAAACTGGCCATGAGCACATGAGGGCGAACATGCAAGCCAACACAGGCTCCAATTACCCGACTTAGAATTGAAAACAAGTGCAACAAAGGTTCAACATGACATCATGCAAGCATGAGCTCCATGCCCTAAGAAGCTCGGCCGGAAACCATCCAAGCAAAACAATCAACACATCATGAGTCCTCTCCATAATCAACCAAGCCAACATGCCAACTGATGAACCTTGAGAGCAATGTTGGAGCCAATCCAGCCAATTAACATAATGACAAGTGCCAAGTGGAGCCCTTGTGCTTGTTTCCAGTAAAGGTTGTTAAAATACTTTACTAGCTAAAAAATCTGTTTTGCAAGAGCACTAGTCCCATTCAATTTCAGAACAACCCTAAATAACTTCAAAGTATTAGATTGGATTGTCTCTATGCTACCCCCAATGGTTAGTTGACCTCGATTAAACAAGTTGGCAACTACCTTGTTTTAAATGCGAAGAAATAAAATGTAAATGCAATTACAATTTCCTTCGATATCATGGGCGGTGTAGCACTAGTTTAGGCTTAATTTTCAATCTTAAACTTTAACATTTGCATTACAATACCTCTTGCTCATTCAGAGAAAAATTGGGTTTTCTAACATCTCACTTCTCTTGGGCAATACAAGATTAGGAATCTGAATAAAAAAAAAATCTACAAAGGCGATGGCCACCCACTCACAGATGGGTGGAACTTGGCCATGTCCCACACTTCGCTTTAATGAGTAAAATAGCTTAAGGCGAACCTTTTAGTGCTTGACTATTGTCGTGCTCCATTAGGTGTTCCTCAGGCTCTAGATGACACTTTTATTGCTATCACTTCATTAGACTAATGTTCCCGAAATCTATACGACAATTATGTGAAAGTGTTACTGATAAACATTGTTACTTCCCTGAGTTTGTTGAAAGCCAGGATGTTAATTTGCGCTTGAGCTTTGCTGGGCTTAAATTCGTGCAAGGCTAATCCTAAACTAAGAAACGTGCTTCTTGATATAATGGCTGTTTTGTATTCTATACCCGTCGCATACTGACTGCAGCTTCCACTTACCACCGAAGCCTGTGGTATTTTCCATGTTAGCCTTCTAAGTGCCTTCGTTTTCCAGGCGAACCTTATGATGCTATTTATCAGTCTGCTGATCCAAAGCTTTTTCCCTAGTTCCTAGGTGCTATGCTTCAAGCCTTATTCAGCAACACCACCAAAGCAAATTAGTCCAGTTTCTTGTCCATTGGTTTATGCAGCAATTCAGGACAATTCATCTCGTAATGCTGCTATTGATATTTTATCTCCTGTCACAATGGTAACATTGAGTGACAAACCTGCCGCACATCTTACTACTTATTGAAGACAATTAGGAGGAATATTGCTTTCTCAAAAGTTCAATGAATCAAAAGGAAGCTATGTAGCCCAAAAGTTGCTGATTGTTGAACTCATGCAGTTTCTTTATCTAAGCTGATTTTCTTAAAAGTTCAATGACAAAAAACAATGACACGTTACAAAGTTTGCCAATTTTTGAAAGCAAAAGCTACTACATTAAGCCAACAACGCTATATGGGACTAAATTTCAGCACTGAGACTGACCAATGGAAAGAAAATGACAAACACTTATTCTAGTGCCCTAAGCACACCAGAGTAGCTATACCTGTAGGTGATTTCGGTATTCATAAGCCGACATTGAGGGCACTGTTTGTGTAGGAGTTTTAAGGATATCAACTTTATGTTTCATAAGAGGACATTTGCCTTACATGTCTTCTAAGGGCACTACCATTTAATTTTTGCCTATTAAAGGGCACAACCTGTGCTCACTATTTCCTGCCAAAAGTGGTGCTGGCCTTGTTTTTCAAATTAAGCTTTAGGGTGTCTTTGAAGGTTCCTCTTAGAGTCTCCAAAGGACTCCAAACAGAGTCAGGAGATATTCTTTATTCACCTTTTGATTATTGAGATGCTTGAGCTTCTCATGAGAGAGCTCATTTACATTACTTGTAAGCTTTGTACATGATTATTGTTGATGATCTTTAGTAATCTTTGAAGGAGAGTTCATCGCTCATTGATTGCAGTCACTCTTATGCTTGCCTACCAATCCCACGGGTTGATAATACCAAGAAGCATTTTATGCTCTATGTGATACCATATCCATGAATCAGTTCATAAATATATCATTCATTAGGGCCGTAGCACTTAAGATTTTACAAGTATCTTCGAGCATTATTCGCCTCTCATGCAATTATGCCAATGTATCGCTAGGGGCCTTGAATTTTAATCGTGACCTGCTCAAGCATCATTGGTGGAGTAGGTGTATCTGTCATGGCATCAAATTTTTTTATTTCGTTTGCTGCTTTTCATTGAGACCAATTTTTACTACAAAGTACTCACATTTTAGAGCTCTTCTTGTAGGTTGACACTCATAGCACAAGTTGGTGTTTGCCACATTCCTGGTCGCTTGTCATAACATTATGTTTGCAATGTTTGAAGCATAGTTGCAGCGCGATTCCAGAATCGCGATCAGAATCGCGATTCCGATTCGCGATTCGGGATTTTCCCAGAATCGTGTAGAATCGATTTTTTTTTTTTTTTTTTGAAATTTTTTTAGGCAATATGGGTATCAGATGAAAGCTCTGATCGAGGGGATTATGATTGTGTAGTTTGCCGACTGTTTCGGGTGCGAAACACCAAAAAGTGTGTTTTCACTCGGGGAGTTGGAAGGCCAAATCATGAAGAGGCCTTACCGTCGGGGGGGGGGGGGGGGCGTTGGTCATGAAGAGCCCCTGGACCCCGCCGTTGGGGGGCGTTGCCCCCCAAACCCCCCACCAGGGGGCTACCGAACCCCCCGTTTCTCGGGGGGCTTCCGCCCCCCGAACCCCCCTGTTTCCCGGGGGGCTACTGTCCCCCGAACCCCCTAGAGCTTCTTGCTATATAGACATTGTAGATAAAAATGCCACCGCCCCCTTGTAGATAAAAATGGGGTCCAAATGCGCGCCGAGAAGGGCCCAATATTTATGCCCTCAACTGTATGTACATTGCACTCACATCTCCAGTGAACCAATTGCAAAAGTGATCATCATCCATACAGTTGATAGTCCAAACTGTAGCATTAACATTTACTGAAAACCAGAGCAAATGACAACCGGATAGCTACTGAAAATAAGATCTGTTTGTGCCTCATCTACTGCACTTCTGAGAGGCAAAACGCTGGTTTGACCATTGATCCCCTAAAAGAATTTCAGCAATAAGCTATTTTTCCAAATTTTTTTTTTTTTTTTTTTTTTTTTTGCGATTCTGGGTCGCGAATCGCGACCCGCGAATCGCAGACCCAGCGAATCGAGATTCACTGCAACTATGGTTTGAAGCCCCAAGAAAATTTGTTGTAAATATTCCATAAGATTGTTCTTTTTTGATGAGTTTTAAGTCACAAGGAACACCTGCACATGCAAACACCCTTATGGGTTTTATTGAACTTTGGTGAGTCAAGCATCAGCCTTGAATATCTAACATCTTTGACGTCTAGATACTCTTGAAATTTTTGCAATATAAAACACATGGATATTGCATTCTGGTATTATAAACATGTGTGAGCAGCAATGTCTGTATTTTGCGAAAGCCTTCTGTATCTTGAAGTTGTCAATATGAACAAAGTACAAGGATCTATAAACTTTCAAGAACACATTCATTGCAAAATACATAGAAACTATGGGCATTTGGTTCCCTTATGATATGTTCCAGTTTGATACTTTTTGGAAAAACTGCACTAAGAAACTGATCAGGTAATTCATGTTTCTCTTTTAGAAACGTCTGGAATGTCCTTCAATCCATTTGCCTGCAAGTTGCAATAATTCTGCTTGCCTGCTTCTCAATCTTATTGGTGTTACGCTTCTGTGCTTTGAGCAGCTTTTGTTCTGCCATCAGACAATGCCAATTTTGCAGGTTGTTCGAGTAAAGAAAAAGGATACAGAAGAGGAGTTTGCTTTAAAAATAATGGACAAAAGACACATTATTAAAGAGAACAAGGTTTCTCATGTAAAAACCGAACGTCTTGTGCTGGATCAGCTTTGTCACCCTGGCTTGGTTCGATTATTCTTCACATTTCAGGATGCTCAATCTCTATGTATCCTTGCTTCTATATTCTATTTATGATTCCATACTGAATTAAAATGGAGGAACCACAATTTTTGAGCATATCCAGCTCGAAGTTTCTAGGACCAGATAAATCTTATCTATCCATTATGCATGGAAGTGGGTGGAAGCAACTGCTTCACTAGTCCATTGTACCTCAATAATTTCTCTCATCCACTTTGTGAACTCATTTTCAACTATATCAACAGGTCATGGTAAGTCTCCCAGAAATTGATGGTAATTATCAAAGCCGTTCATGCACAGCTTTGCAATCTGTAGAACATTTAGATAGGTCAAGTTGTAGACATGATGTAAACTCAAGAGTCATACTTTTTTTTGACTTCTAGCCACTCAGACATGGGATTGGAATGCTGTCATGGTGGAGAACTATTTTATCAAATGATGAAGGTATGTTATGATACTTGGACATGTTTCTGTCCATGCTGAAAAGTTAAAACCTTTCTTTCTACAGATCCATATCCTTTGTTAGAATATCTGGAGTTGGCCTCCATATCCTTTGTTAGAATATCTGGAGTTGGCCTTACTTTTTTGAGTTCAAAATTATGGGTTTCTTAATGATCGTGCTTGAATTCCTTATTTTGCAATTATCAGTTTGAGAATTATCTGTGGCAGAGAGAATCTGTCTGAGTTGGATTGTGTTTGGCAGTTTCTTTTCCAGTTGTATTAATAGAAAGTGTGTTGAATTTTGTTCCTGATGTTGCCAATGACTTGATAAGCACACAGAAAGGCCGGTTGTCTATTGATGAAGCTAGCTTTTATATAGCGGAAATTGTTGAGGCCTTGGAGTACATCCATGGAGAAGGGGTGATACATCGAGATTTGAAGGTAAGGATATTCTTAAAGCTTGACACTTGATGTAAATGTTGTATGTAATTTCTGTGTGGGAGTGTTCAAATTTCCTCAGGAAGAGTTAGAAGCAATTTTTTGATCTTTACATGTTACCAGTCTAACTAAGAATGAAATCAAACGTGCTATAACTTTTTGATTCAAATTCTTTTGAAAGGTAACTGTAAAAGATTTTGTAACGAGATATGGAAAGTACACAAGTGTGAAAGTTTTTTGTTTACATCATTTTGCGAAATAAAATCAGGCAAAAACACATGCTGCTTTCCCTTGTATGAGTCGATACTCATTTAGCTGAAAAAAACTGCAGAACATACATGTCTCATACCATCTTATGACAGCCAGAAAATATACTTTTGACAAGTGATGGACATCTGAAGCTAGCTGATTTTGGCAGTGCAAAGATAATGAAGCCCCTTCCAAATGGTTTTATTCAAAATGATCCAGGTATTATTAAGTGATTAACATGTCATTGATCGTACTTTCTATGTCAGCAAGATTCCAAATATTTCTCTGCTGCTAACCAAGGTTCGAAAGAGTGAGTCTTGATTGGTAGAGTGTCAAGCATAATTTTAGGTCACTATCACTTTGCAGTCTCCTTTAAGAACTCAGATAGCATTCTTCTGCTTCTTTTCAAGTTTCTCATTTCTCGGGGTTTCTTTAACTCCTAACTCTTTGATTGAAGCTGGAGTTAAGTATGTGAAGATTGTTCTTAGGGCTCCAACCAGTTCAATCTTTACAAGTTTTTCATTTCTTTTACTCTATGATATCATGCTCGCCTGCATAATAGAAATGAAATAGCACTTTTTTGCTTGTATCCTACAATGAGATTCAATGTATGACTTTGAGCAGCATTACTGAAAGTCTCGGTGCCAGTGATGATAAAGTGTGTCCACTATTTCCCTCATGTGTAGAAAAACTCTAGCTCCAATCCACATGTTTCTTGTTTGTCAGAAGAGAAGACCACCTTTGTTGGCACTGCAGAATATGTCTCACCAGAGGCCTTGAATGGTCGTCCATTGACAATAGGGTATGTTGTTGTTTTGCTTTAACTATTGTGTATTTGACATCTTTCTCCAAAGTACGGTTGCCTTTTTCAATTCATCTGAAGAGGACGTCGTGTAGCAACACTATGATGAGCAATATAGAAGTTTTTGAACTACTAGAGAATTCTTTTCCTGAGCAGGGCAGACTTGTGGGCATTGGGCTGCATTGTTTACCAGATGCTTGAGGGAAAGCCGCCATTCAGGGCTGCAAGTGAGTACCTTACTTTCCAAAAGGTGATGGCTCGGGATTTTGTGATGCAGCCTCACTTCACTCCCGAAGCTAGGGACCTTGTCAATCACTTGCTGGTGAGTTGCACGTTTTCATGATAAATGTATGGAGTTATGATGGAACTTCAGCATCTAGGGAGTATTAACTTTCTGTATGAACGTGCTGAAGCAGTAAAATTTCTATAATGCTAATGATGTTTTGCTTTCAAAAGTTTACTCCATGTTCCAGTAACCTAATACATTTTTCAGGACTTGGATCCTGAAAGACGGCTTGCAACAGGATCAATGGGCTACGCTGCTTTGAAAGCTCATCCCTTTTTTAGCAGAGTGAAATGGTCTCAGCTCAGAGAGTCAACACCTCCTAAAACTGCTCCGTTAGTTCTTGAGGTACAATGAAATTTATTGTCAAGTAGAGTCAGAAATATCTGCTGTAACTCCTCATTATTGCTATGTATCTATATGCATGTAACTAATTTAACCTCTTTCAAGACTTTCACAGTGGAATTTAC
Source organism: Diphasiastrum complanatum (assembly GCA_029204225.1). Classification (NCBI taxonomy): domain Eukaryota; kingdom Viridiplantae; phylum Streptophyta; class Lycopodiopsida; order Lycopodiales; family Lycopodiaceae; genus Diphasiastrum; species Diphasiastrum complanatum. The sequence continues at coordinate 67,056,942 of CM055099.1, read as the reverse complement.
AGTTTTTAGTTTTGACTTCAAATGGCCTGAAGTAAATGAAATGGCCAAAAGTGAACAATGAACATTAATGAAATCTATATTGTCTTTATGATTTTTCTAAAGCACTCAATTCTAGTCGTTGTATGCCAATGTTTCTTTTCTGTATCGTTCGCACTTTTCTTCTCTTACAGCTTGAGTTTATATAAGAATCATTTTCCGGTTACAGATTTACACCAAATTAATGCATTGAATTAAAAATTTCAAGTCCTGCCAGATACAATGTTGGAACATTACACAATATCTAAGAAAAATCAAAAGAAGTTTTGCCTCTTCTGGATATCCCTATTTTTTCAGTGATGCTCCCTTTCTCTCTATTGTGATAAAAAAGACTAGTGAATTAGGGAGATAATCAATCTTGGGTTCCAAAATCCAGTTTTCACCTAACCTCCCTGGGTCTCCTTTTACCTGAGGTTAGATACTGCCTAGCCCTAGTGAGTCAGGGACATAACATACTTCTCCCCTCAAACATCTTGTCTTTCGAAATGAGCCGAGGGGATTTTTTCCACGCCTGCAGTGCCTCCTAAGAATCATTATCTTATGAATATCCTAATCATATACTTGGAGCAAATACAATCTCTTAGCCAAATGTTTGTATTTTCTAAGATTTTCTTAGTGATGAAATGAGTTGTACATGGGATTTCCACAACCTGGATCATTTGAATCCTTCTATGGAAAGATTAGGTGCACTTTTCATGAATATGTTGCAAGTTCTTTCTCTGATCCTCTTTCATATGTTTCTACTCAGCTATGCTTGCAGATGACAATCCTTCTATCGAGTCTCCTTAATATATCATTCACTGAACTATTCCATCTTTATTGTAGTCTCTAAATATCTGTAATATTTATTACCATGTGATGCCGTGATTTCATCTTTATATGCCATCATTATCCACTTCCATTCTTGTTGATCCAATTATGGGACATCCATCATCCACGGTTTGCAATGAGCATTGGTCAATTTTTACTAGGTAGTTTACTACTAGTTGACAGGGTGAGGGTCATAGATGGATAACTATATTGCATTAGTTTGTCCTTGACCTTGTCTTGTGTCTTAGGATTAAGATAGGTGGTAAATCACGAGTGTCATGGAACCTTTGGGCACTCCACCGTAAAAGTTGTAACAAGCAAGCCACAGATGCTTTGTGGAACCCACTGCCATTTCTTTAGCCAACAATACCTTATTTCTTCAAGCTTGTAAAACACTCTCATTAGCCACTCTCTCTCTCTCTCTCTCTCTCTCTCTCTCTCTCTCTCTCTCTCTCTCTCTCTCTCTCTCTCTCTCTCTCTCTCTCGACTTGTACTCATCAGTCTTATGTACCTTTGGGAATTCCAAACTTATTATTATACATAATTCTGAAATTGTGCTCATACATTGATGATTCATTGTAGTGAATTTTGTTTTTTGTTCTTATTAACTCTGTATGTTTCAATTGGAACCCATAAGCATACATGATCTTTGGACTAAATAGGTGTACTCAGATACAACGATCTATAGTTTCCTTATCAATCAACTTTTTTTATTGCTTAAGGTTTTGTGATATTCTGGTAGGAGACAGAAGATGAAAGTGAGGAGGAGTCTCTTGATTCTGATTGGGAGCTTACCCAAATAGGAGGGAAATTTGCAAGTATGACGATTGATCGAGTTCCAACCGTAAAGAGTGCTTACAGCTTAGGGGAGTCAGAGGAAGCTCAACTAACAACATCAACATCGAGAAAGAAGAACTCATTACTAGAGGAGTGCCAGGCAGAAAAGTGGTGAGTAGCTTATCTTGTTTGTTTTTAAAATTGCTCCTTCAGGCTATTCGAAGCTGAAATTCTTTCCCTAGAGCATGTAACCTTCTATATGGCACTCTTAACAGAAGGTCTATCAACAGTATTTTTTGTAAATGTTTAGTATAGGTTGAGAAAATCATGTGACATTTCTGGTCACTCCTCGTGGCAACATTATCATCTGTAGCACTATCACATTTATGTGGTGATTTTTGAATTTTAAACATTTAGGTTAATCAGATAGGTCACTTCAAGTTCCTTGGCACTTGCACTTTTATGCTGAGAAAACGATGAAGTAAGAACTCGAATTAAATGTTGAATCGACTTCTTACTTCATGAATATTTTTTGAAAACAAAAATGTAATCAGTCCTTATCCATGAAAATAGCAATGCAAATAAGCTTTGTTCTAAGTGTGTGGATGCTTCTTTTACCAATGATTATTCAGATCTATAGTGCAATCATGATCCATGCCTAAACAGAGAATGTAGGAGAAAAAGCATAGCTTTTTATGGTATCATAGTCTAACTATCTATGTAGCTTTAGTCTTCATTCTCATCTATTTTAGGTTCAGAAGGTCTGAGACTTTCTTTTGTATCTAATTTTAATGAACCCTTTGCATTTGGCAAAGTCTTGGAAGGGATTAGTGAGGTGACTCATAGTAAAATTTTGCATCTAGCCACCCTTGCCACATAGGGGTAACTAAAGCCTTTTTGGACTTGTGAACATTGTTTGGCATGTTGAGTTGGCAGCAACAACTTTAGAAAAATGGACCAATGATATGAGAGGGATTCAAATAGGCCAATCAGATTGTAGTCCTCCATCTAACAATTACCAACCAAGTTTGAAATTGCCCTAAAAGTTTAAATAGTAGGACTATTCAACCCCAAAAGCAAGGGAGTTCCATCCAATGAGCAATGCAAAGTAGATTCCTTATCTAGAACATTCACTATTAAATGCTCTATGGTATCTATGTTGGAATCATAATTACTAGGAGTTGAGAATGGGGGAATGTATTGACCCCCTAGACATGGGAATGCTTCCATGACAAATTTTGGTGTTTAATTCTTGAAAACATATATCATAATTTTGGTAACCATACTTCCCAAATCACATGGTGTCTCTACTCTCTAGGATATTAATCCACCTTTCTTCAATCTTGTTATGCTCTTAGTTCTTTATGTTGGGGTCATTCTTTTTTTTAGATGACACTATCAGTTCCTATGGATGGTAGTTTGCCTATTGGTATGTGGCAACTTATTATGGCATTTTTTAGCTAGGATTGTTACTATAGGAGTGGCTTGGGATTGAAGATCCTCTAGGGCATGCACTTCAGTTGTGTATTATGATACTATAGTCCATTTGATGTGTGTTTACATCAATGCCTTTTTTTAGCATTGATGATCTTGACATCTAGCAGATTTTCCAAGATGGCTCACTTCATCACAACAACCAAGAAGGTCACAGCTCCGCAGGTTGCTAAGTTGTTTATTCAGAATATCGTCAGGGTGGACTTCGGAAGTCCATTGTGTCTGACAGGGATCCCAAGTTTACGGGACATTTTTGGATTGAGGTGTTCGACAGTTTGGGAACACAATTGCAGATGAGAAGCTCCGACCATCCTTAGACGGATGGTCAGATAGAGTGAGTTCTTGGAAGATATGCTTAGGGCATATGTTAGTGGTACACAAACAGACTGGTAAAGCATTTACCGCTATTGGAGTTTGCGTACAATAATAAGAGACATGCGTCCAATGAATTAAGTCCGTTTGAGCTCAATTATGGTTTTAGGTTACTGAGTCGTGCGATCATAGGAATTTCGCATAAGGTACCTAGCGTTGTAGAGTTTCTGACCCAGATGTAGCAGAAGCTAGAGATGGCACGAGATAATTTGTCGAGGGCTATGGCTAGGGCAGAGAGTTATACTCATGAGAATTGTGCCTATCAGGAATTTTGAGGAAGAAGATTGGGTGTATTTACTAGTCCCTTCATAGTCGAAGGTGCTACGCACAGGAAAGTGCGCCAAGTTATCTCCTAGCTATTGTGGACCATGGTTGATTATTAAGAATGTTAGCCAAGTAGCTTACAAGCTACAACTACCTGTGGGATATAAAGTGCATCCAGTGTTTCATGTTAGCAAACTGAAGAAATGTTTGCATGATGGCAATAGCCTGGTGGAAGGTCTAGTATCTTTGGAGGAGAAAGACACCACAGGTTATGGGCCAGAAAGAGTCCTAGATCGGAGGGAGCGACAAATGAGGAATTGTCTCCTCTAGGAGTATCTAGGGGCTTGGAAGGGGCATCATTTATCTGATGCTACTTGGGAGATTCGTTATTGGTTCATTCCAAGCAAGTGGTTGATCATAAGTATCCTCTTTCATCGGCTTTCATATCTTGTAGAGATATCATGGGCTGTTGCAACGTTCGTGTGGATGAGTTTTTCTTGCATTCAATGTTCCATTCATATTGGTAGGTGGTCCAAAATCAGCAGCGATATATATGTTTGTGCCTTGCTCTTGTTGTAGGTCCTTTGTCATTTTTGTCTCCACTGTTGCTCAAGTATATTTGGTATGATTCCTACGCTCATTCATGATCATTAGATATTTAACTAGAGTTCTTGCTCTATTGTTGGCATAGGCAACCTCAAACAACATAACTAGTCATGTGAGTCTCATAGTTTATGATTGTTTACACAGAGTAGATGTTAGATCAGCTTTGCATCAGATGGTTTTCCTGCTTTATTAGTATATTGTAATCTCCTCACTATCATCTGTGTTGTAAGTGATGCTTTGCTCATGACTCCCTACCTCCTGACAACTTTGAGACACTTCTGGATGGTTTGAATCAAGAAGCCACTGAATATATTGAACTATGAACATTATGATTCTAGGGGTGATATTAAATACATAAAGTTGGGGTGGCAGAAGACCTGAATGCCAGCAGATTTGAACGAATCAGGGTTCATAGTTAAATTTGACTGAACTAGACCTCTTAAAAGTTCCAGATTGATTACGATGTACATACGTACAAAAAAGGAGTGAATTGATTAGGGTTTATACATGTAACTTGAATTGCTAGAAAATTTGAACGAATCAGGATCTATTTGAAGTTTTACAATGTCAAAAAATCTAGAGTGAATGGGCTAACATGTATATGTAAATTAGACTGGTCAGTCACAAAAGTTGCAAATTGCAAAAGACTTGAACTTGTTAGGGTTCTATTGAAACTGCATAAATTTTAGATGATTGAAACAGGTCAAGGCTTTTGGGGGTGAGTTAGACTGCCTAAATATTTATATCGATCAAGATTGCTTTTGAATTTAGATTCAGTCATTCTCATGTACATTCAGAGCAGTTGGAAAGCCCAATCTAAAAGCTTCCAAACAAATGTGTTGATTTTAAGGTCTTTTGCCATCTATTGGCAAAACACATGGCACTACTATGTAGACAAGATTTAAGTGGGAAACACACTTATTCATACATCGATCATTCACATTCTATTAAAATTAGCTTTTTTGGAGATTCTTAGCCCTATTATAGAAAGTTGTGCTAGCTCTTTCTTTCAATAACTTATAAGATTTCCAGTCTTGCAGTAACTTCTTTCAAATTGTGCGCAGATCATTAGTATTATGTTTGTCAAAATCTAGTTGTAGCAGTTTGTCTTTTTGAGGTATGCTGCCCTTTGTTAAAATATCATGGCACACATAGGGAAGCTAAATGTCAAAGCTATCTTAGGCTGGACTGAAGCTTTCAAGTCCAATATTTGGGCTTTTTTCTTCTTCTTTGTCTTTGTTTTCTAAAATGAATCTTTTTGTTTTGTTCTCTTTGCTTTGTCATGCTAACCTTTGTATGGCTCAATCTACCTTCCCAAAGAGGCTGAAGCTCATGTTTACAGTTAGATTGTAAGACATGAATGAAGCTTTGTCTTCTCCTCCTCTTCTTCTTCCTTCTCTCTTCTCTGTCTCTGTCTTTGTCTTCATTCTTCTTCTTTTCCTTTTTCTTTTTCTTCTTCCTCCGATCTTCTTCTTCTGCTTCTCCTTCATTAATGCCTATTGTACCAAAGGAGACACTTAGGATGAAATACTCGTATCCCAGTATTTGGTTCCTAGTGGCTGTTAAAGAATGCCTCAGAGAACAAAAAATACAACCTATATCAATACATGATGTATTTTTGTGGATAACATAAGGCTATCTAGCTAATAAGCATGACAGTCTTTGAAGTTATGATCACTCTAATAGGTTTGGTACTGGCAACTTATGTGAATTAAGTTATTTTGGAGCTTATATTCACAACCTTTTTGTAACAACGTGCAAGATTGGTGAAGTATAATGTTTTTGTTCTCTACTTCCACGTATTCTGTAAGCTGGTTTGGAATGAAAAATCACTTCCAAAAGTCAAGTGACGAATAAAGAATTTTGCTTGATGGTTGTGTTTTTCTCCACTATTCATCAAAGTACACAATCCTTTTCAGTGCGACTTTCTATTTCTTTTTGTGAAAGTTATTAAGATAGAAAGACTGCTGAAGTATATATTCCTGTTCTCTACTTTCAAGTTTTGTGAGCTGGTTTGGAATGAAAAATCAAGTGACGAATAGAGAATTTTGCTCGGTCGTGCTTGTGCAGTCGTCTCCATTATGCATAAAAGTACACTATCCTTTTCGGTGCAGCTTTTTATTTCATTTTTATCGTGGAAATTGTCAACATTTGATGGAGAACACTTGGTCAAGTAACTTGGACCTTTAAAGGTTGAAAATATATGAAGACTGGTAGGGTCTACATATGTTGGTATAGGACTTTGTGCAAGGTTGCTTGGCTTGGCAGAAACAAATATATTTAAAGTTATTACATCCATCAATAGTTTGCTGGAGGATTTTGCTGATGGGTAATCTGTAAATGAAGTGTCGAATCAAGCTTGAGTTGAATAGTTCCAGCATTTTGGCACTTGCAATGTTTCTTTTCTATTGAGCATTACTAGTCATTAGATTTGTGCTTTTTGTTCCTATCTATCATTTCTATGTAAAGGAGGAATCATGTTTGTGGAGTTCATTGGTCGATACCAAGGTTTCTGACAGAAACTATTACCTTCATTGTGCTTCTGGGCTTCATGATTCTGAAGGTGGAATGGTGTTCACTCCCACTTATGTATCGATATCCAAATGGGTCATTACAAGAATGTAACCAATCACCTCTTGACTAATTAATTCACAATAACAATTTTGCAACGATCAAATTTACATCTGTATAGAGTTTTCATAATCCTAAATCATCCACGTGCAAGGTAAGAGTAGAGGATCCTCTTCTTCTCTCTGCCTGCTATCTTGACGCGATGCTTGATGTTTTTTTTAGGAGAAGGTTTCTTAGAATGGGAGAGGAACTTATTGCCACGTCACTGGTGAAAAAGTATGGAGGTCTTTCAGTCAAGAGGAGGCAGCTTCTACTTACAAATAAGCCAAGGTTATCATATGTACATCCTGTCAAATTGGTATTGAAGGGAGAGATACCTTGGTCAAACGAGCTATATGTACAAGTAGAAAATGACTACAAGTTTACAATTTGCACGGTAAGGGCTGATAGAAACAACATCGGTACATTTATGTGATATTAAATACATAAAATCTTCTACTGCTGTGTAAGAGTTTCCTCAAATGTCAATCTGATAGACCTTGTGAGTTTAGAAGTTCAACCACATATCACTCAATGAAACAGGCACTACTATGAGCACATCTAGAGCCATTCGTTTAGAAGGTAATAGTTTATTTATTTATTTTTGAATGAAATGAAAACTCCTAGTTATTATATTAAGGATATTGAGTGTTGATATTTTTGGTTGCAGCCAAAACGCAACTACAACCTTGAAGATGTGAAGGGGAAAGCGCACCTTTGGAAAGAAGCTATAGAGCATTTTCTAGGTGAATCAAAGAGTCTTTCATGATTTCTTCTTGATCCTTTCTTATGAATCAATTGTCACAAAATATTAATAATTTCCTTGTATTGTTGCTTTTGTTTGTGCCGTAAACCCCACCATATGAAGATTGTGGTGTTTGGTCACATTTTCCCCCTTTTGGGTTATGCACAAAATGAATAGGATTAGTGCCACTCGTATAATTCCAAATGAAAAAGATTTTGCCAAATGTTTTTTCAATCATAGTAGAAAGAATATGCCCCAGAGAGAAAGGAAAATGCTTGAAAATGACATGTGCATTTAGAAATTTCTAGAGAGAACATGTGACTTTAGAAATTCATAGAAAGAGAAGTTTCTAGAAAGAGAGAAAGGTATAAAAGGGCAAGAGAGAAAAGGAGAGACTTGCATCATGATAAATAGAGAGAGAGGCGCTGTTTTTTTATATTTTAGGGTTCTGTTAGGGTTTTATAGGTTTAAGATGAAAAATAGTAATAATGTGAGTTGAGAGAGAGAGAGAGAGAGAGAGAGAGAGAGAGAGAGAGAGAGAGAGAGAGAGAGAGAGAGAGAGAGAGAGACACTCACACACACACACACACACATATCTTGTTAATGTGTTTCTTGCGAATTATACCTACTTAGGACTTTTGTAAGTCGCAATTTTTGGATAAAAGATCGAAATAGAAGTCGCAATTTTTGGATAAAAGATCAAAACAGAAGTTAAGTACCAAATCGACCATGAGAATGAAATGTGAGTTGAGAGAGAGAGAGAGAGAGAGAGAGAGAGAGAGAGAGAGAGAGAGAGAGGGACACACACACACATATTGTCAATGTGTTTCTTGCAAACTATACATACTTAGGACTTTTGTAAGTTGCAATTTTTGGATAAAAGATCGAAATAGAAGTTAAGTACCAAATCGACCATGACAATGAAAATCTAAATTGAGCCTTGGCAAGGATCGAATCGAATTGGATATATTTGGATCCCTTTGGTTGAAATAAAATTTTTCACCCACTCATCTATTTTGATACTTTATATTTCGACTCAAGATCAGGATTGGATTGAATTGACTATCATTTGTTTCATGCGATGTTGACAACTATCTACCATGTATTTAGCGATCAATTTCAAAGCAATGGTTATCTAACATAGAATAGATTAGATAGTATTAGTTAATCGTTTGTAATCATTTATCAATATTTAGCTACAAATCTATTAGTAGTGGATTGCTCTTATAAATTAAAGCTTACTATGCAGCAAACAATAGAGCAAATTCGTGCATCTTCTTTATTTGTATACTCTTTTATGTTTATAGATCATTTGGCTTAATCTGAGTATTTAAGCTTTTGTCTCATTTCATTGATTGCATCTGCAATTTTATTGCTATGCAATTACATTTTATCTTCATCATATTTACTAGTTGATTGTCGTACTATAGTTCTTGGTGGACACAATTAGACTTTCGTTGCCAATATTGATAGATCCTCAATCTCTGAATTCGATCCACCTCACTCTGTGAATCGATCCATGATTGTCTTATTCAGATTCCATATATTTCTAGCATGGTATCAAAGCAGCTTATATATTGCTAGATCCTTAATGTTTGATTTTGAAATTTTTTCAACAAAGAAATTTAAATAATTTTTCATAGTTGTTTAATGTTGAAGTTTAAATCAAAGTGTTGCATTTACTCTTCAGCTAGAAGAAGAAAATCAAGCTAATTATAGGTGAGCTAGAAAAGAGCTTAGTTCCAAAAATTCTTGAAGTGAATCATGTCTTTTCCTCACTTTCATTTTTTTTTGAACATGCATCAAAGTAAAAAAGAGAAAAAATGTAAAAGCCAACACTATTTTTGCAAGGTTGCATGTTATTTCTACTACAGCTCATTCATTTGTGGTACTAAATGTTGTCTTGTTTGTGATCCAAAGGGGAATTGTGCTTGAGGGCATCTAAATTGTAGTGATTATGAATTAGATGTGACTATGACATGCTCAATTACACAACATTAGAGTGTGTTCATTTTAAGGAAAAGCATCCATAGAAGACCTTTTTAGCCCAATCTATGAAAAACACAAAGAAGAAAAAGAGAGAAAGAGAAATTTTCATCCCTAGATTTAAGCCATTCCACTTTTAGATTTTACACTAAGCTTGACACTCTTAATAGGCTTAGATCCCCATTCCTATCACTTCGTTTACCCTCTCCCAATCGGATCAAATATGGTTTGAAGATTTACTACATCTCTTGGTAGTTCAATCTCATGGTCAACTATTTTGCTCTCAAAATGAAGTTTCTCCATCTCATTCTCAACATTTGCACCCTCAAATAATCGTTTCGCTCGTGGTTCAACTTGAGCTACAAACCACTATGTATTGTTTGGTTGATTTGGTTGAAAAAAAATACTTGAAAAATCACATCGAAAACTCAAGTATTCAAATTATTGACAATAAAAGCAAAAACATGACATATAATAAATATAAATGTAAGAATTTGAACTAAGAGAGTAAAAAATGAAACATATAGCATGTGCACCTGCTCACAATGACGAGACAATATCAATGTGTCAGAAGACTTGTTGGTCAATGTTTTGGATAAATCAGTCGCAAAAAATCCGTTTGGATCTGATTTTACTCTTGAATTTTGCCCTCTACAAACTACCTTGAACTATTTCACATCAAATAAAAAATACTGTCCACTTTCACTAAATGATACATCTGTTGGATTATTTTACCATTGAGAGTGATTCATTTGAATAATCAATCTTTAATCTACACTTATTTTATTATCCAATTTTGCAGTTTTATTGGTGTTTCTACACAGTCTGTAGAAATACTCGAGAATCGATGAGCGTTAAAGATTTCTAGAGTTTTTAGAAAGGTTTTAGAGCTCTATTAGAGTATTGCTATTGGCGCTTACTGCGTACTAGCGGAAATGCATCAGACAAAATTTTCAGTTACTCAGAGATAGTTTAGAGTACATGGTTTTCATTTGCTATTGCGTTGTGCTCTCATCATCTGATTTATACATGCTACTTATTGAATCAATCTATTTTCTTATTTCGTTTAGTATCATGTTAGAATGTATGCTTCTCTGTAGTCATTTGTAACTGATAAATCTTTTATTATTTCGTTCGATCTGTTGAATACTTCAACGTTACAATATTTTATACATCACTTCGCACTTTGAAATTGTTTGGCTACGAAATCACTTTAGTACTAATGAGTACAAAGTTAGTTGTTAAAAGATTGAACGTGACTTTTGTCAATATAGCTTTGTAAAATTAATGATAGGCGTAGTAGTCATGCATTAGGAAGGAAGGCTCATTTCGCTGCGCTCGATAGTTCGTCTATAGACTTTGATTTATCGAATTGTTAGTCCTACTTCCAACATGGTATCAAACTTCTACTATTAGATACCGACCGTATTTGGTATCAGAGCGATATCATAGATACGTTTCATAGTATCAAATTCTTATCAGAGCACAATTGCTCTTAATCTTTAATTTGTTGTATCAAAATTTAGTATCAGATAATTGATTTTCAATTGTAGCGTCACATTGTATCATTTTTAAAGTCATCGACTTATCGACGGACCAAGTTTAAGATGGATTCTCAAAGTAAAACCGGTCTCATTGCAGACAAGCTGAATGGATCCAATTATTATTTGTAGAAATTTAAGATGAAGATCTTGTTAATCACCAACGAGTTGTGGGACGTTGTCATAGGTAGCGAAGTGAAGATTGAAGACGACACAACCGACTCAAAGTGGAAACCGAAGGATGGTAAAACTTTCGCGCTTATTATTCTCAATATATCAGACACTCAAATTGGCCACATATCTGAAGCTCAAACTTTGAAAGAAATGTGGGACATCTTGAGCTCACTATATGATGCGAGGGACGTGACTTCCAAGTTGCATCTCAAATTTTTTTTTTTCACACTCAAGATGTCAAATGATGATTCATTTCATAATCCTGTTAACCAGTTTAAGAATCTCTTGCAACAGATGGTAGTTGTCGGATCGATCATCGACGATCAAGATGTAATCATGACATTGCTTTCAAGCTTGCCTTCTACATATGAGAACTGGGTGATGATCATATTGACACACGCCGATTTAACTCTCAGTAGAGCTATCACTAGGTTGGTGCAAGAAGACAATCGAAAAAGTCAAGACACCTCTTCGACTTCATAATCTCATGTTCTATATGTCAACAAAGGTTAAAAATGACAGATGAAAAAAAGCTCTAAGCAGTTCGCATCAAATCAGAAGCTGACATAAAATCAAGAGCAATCATCAAATCCACAGTCGAAGAATGCAAACGCACTAATCATGAGATGGATTGCAGGGTATTAAAAGAAAAGAATGCCGACAAATAACTAGATCAACAAGCGAATGCAGTCACAATATCATCTCTATTTCCCGAACTCGACATGGACGAAGGAGCGTTTATGGTCAAAGACCAAAAGACACGATTCGATAATTCTTGGTTTCTGGATTCTGGAGCTACTCAACACATGACCAGTCATCGTGAGTACTTTCACTCCTACACACCTTACAATACAAAAAAATTCGTTCATCTTGGCGACGATAGTACACACACTATTGTAGGTGAAGGCACTGTAAGATTGATGTTCCAGCATGATCAATTCAAATTGCTATCAAATTTTTTGTATGTACCTAAACTCTCTACGAATTTGTTATCAGTAAGTAGAATTACTGATTTAGGTCATAGGGTAGAGTTTGAGTCCGATCAATGTCGAATTATCGATAGGACAAATAAGATTTTTGCACTCAGTAAGAGACATGGATACTTATATAGACAGGCTCATTGTTATTTTAACACTAGTCAAGTCTTGAAAACCTGTCCTTGTCAATAAAGCATTACTTTGGCATTATAGATTAGGACACTTGAATCATACATCTGTGTCGAATATGTCTAGACAATTTCTAGCACTCGACCTTGACTATCCAACCAATAAAGTCGATATCCTTGTTTGTCATACCTACATTATTGGAAAAAAGGCTAGGATTTCTTTTAGATCGAGTCATAGGCATGTAGCAGAAGATGTTCTAGACATCGTTCATTCAGATATATGTGGTACAGTGAAAACTCGGTCGTTGCTTAATGCAAAATATTTCATTACCTTCATTAACGAATATTTGAGAAAAACAGCTGTTTATTTTATAAGCAAAAATCGGAGGCTTTCAAAATCTTTCGACAATTCAAAGAGCGTGCGGAAATGGAAACTGGTAAAAGAATTAAAGCACTGAGGTCCAATAACGGGGTAGAGTAGATCTCTACCGAATTCAAGGAGTGTTGACTTAACAACAACATTGAGCAACAATTCATTACCTCCTATTCGCCTCAGACGAATGGACTTGCTGAGAGAAAGAACAAAATGCTTATGCACAAATATCGCAAGATTTCAGGAAGAAGCTTGACTTCCAGAGTATCAAATCTATTTTCATTAGCTACACTACTTCAGATAAAGCTTATAAGCTGTATGATCCTATTGAGTCGAAGATATTCACCAGTCGTGATATTGTCTTTATTGAAGATTAGTTTATCGACCTCAAAGGAAAGGGCAAAACTCATATAGTCGAACTATCGGACTCTCTCGAAGTATAGAACACTTATGTTCCCAAGTCAACTATTCCTATTGAAGGTTCTAGCCCGTCCACTTCAGACGAATAGCTTATTAACAACGAATCCGAAGAAGATGATGTTGCAGCTCAACAACTACAGCATGATGAAAATAATCAACTTCGCTCATTTTTCAGAAGATCGATTTGAGGACGTAGACCATCTATAGGGTATATCGACGAGTCTGGAGCTTATCTTGTACAAGAGTCGACTACTGTCGAAGAGGCCGATAAAACTTCTAAGTTGTATGATCCTATCGAGTCGAAGATATTCACCAATCGGGATATCGTCTTCATCGAATATTAGTTTATTGACCTCAAAGGAAAGAGCAAAGCTCGTATAGTCAAACTATCGGACTCTCTTGAAGTATATAACACTTTTGTTCCCAAGTCAACTATTCCTATCGGAGGTCCTAGCTCGTCCACTTCAGACGAATAGCTTATCAACAGCAAATCCAAAGAAGATGATATTGTAGCTCAACAACTACAGCACGATGAAAATAATCAATTTCGCTCATTTTCCAGAAGATCGACAAGAGAACCTAGACCACCTATAGGGTATATCGATGAGTCTGGAGCTTATCTTGTACAAGAGCCGACTACTGTCAAAGAGACACTTAGTCAGCCCGATTACAATCTTTAGAAAAAAGCTATGGATAAAGAGTATTCATCTCTTATCAATAACCAGACTTGGACTATTGTTGAATTGCCTGCCAGCAGAAATGTGGCTGATTGCAAATGGATATTCAAATCAAATACAAGGAAGATGGATCGATTGAAAAAAAGCTCGACTTATCGCGAGAAGATTTTCTTAGGTACATAACGTCAACTACATAGAGACTTCCAGTCCAGTAGTTAAACATTCTTCAATCAGACTTCTATTGTCATTTGTTGCTGCAACAGATTTAGAGGTACATCAAATGGATGTACAGACAACATATCTTAATGGAGTTATCAAAGAAGATATTCACATGATGCAACCCGAAGGTTATAATATCAAAGACAAATAGAATCATGTATGTAAACTTCACATAGCACTTTATGACTTGAAGTAATCTGCTAGAGCATGGTGTCAAAGGATGGGCGAAACTCATTGCTGTCAAGATATTCAAATCCAAAGAGATAGAAAACAGAAGTTGATTGACATTACTCAGCAAAGATACATTCACTATATGTTGATCAGATATAATCTAATGAATTGCAAGTTAGCTCACTCACTGATGGACCAAAGACTCAAAATTTTAAAGGACCAAATGTCCTCAGATGATTGAAGAGAAAGAGCAGTTTCCTGAGTATTTTTATCATTCGATAATATGATCCCTTATGTTTTTATGTCATTGGTGGTCCTTTTTTTTTTTTTGTATAGGTGTAACCATTTATTTATAATTCCACAATTACAAAACATGAATGTGAAATTTTTTTTCTCTTTAGAAGGGTGTCAACCTATGGACCTTTTCCATCCCTTGAGGTTTTTCACCTGTTACCTCTTCGGCTTCCTCTTCATGCCACAATTGTGAAGCAGATGGATGTAATTGATGCAAAATTTTAGTAACATAAAAGAGAGATTCATGTACTAACCATCTCTCTAACATGCTACCTTTAGGCCTTTCCTTTTGGCGCACAAAATCTTTTAAAACTCATGTACCTTTTCATAAAAAAACATCCGTCTAAAAAGTCACAAATGGTTAAAAATAAGAGTTTTATGTAATGAGTTCAAATACCAATTGATTTACTTTACAATACACATGCAAAAAGAAATCAATGCACTTCTATCTAGTGTGCATTGGACTAGCAATAAAAACTTCTTCAACCAAGTGCACCAATAGATGAACTTACGAGTCCATGATGAAAGTTGAAAATTTTCGCAACATATTCAATTCACTTTATGTCTTGAGTTTTCAGTCAATAAATATAAAATAAAAAAAATGCACCAAGTAAATGTATATACCTGACAATGATTGATAGTTTGTATGTGGTCTCACAAGTATCTTTTGACAAGCACTCACGAATTGACAATGGATATATGAATTGAATCATCTTTAGCCAATCATGAGACTTGAGACTTTGAAGCTTTCCATCCATTGTAAATGATGTCCATAGAAAATGGGCAAAACTAGTTGGTGCTCTAATGTCATGAATAAGTGGTGAAGCTCCTCCTTAGTGGATGTCCAAGTTGCTTTTGGAGCATGATCTTTACCATCCTTCATCCAATATTCTTTTTCGGTATTTGATTCTTTTAGATCATGCCTTGCAGCAATAGTATCTTTTTCACTAATCAAGTGCTTCCATATAGATTCACCCACATTTTTAAATATGTGCATGAGATCAATGTTCCAAACGATGAAATGTAGATAACCTTTTCATACCATCAATTGGATTTTCTTGAGACTTCTCCCAAAGTCTTCGCCAATCTTCCACAGACATTCTATTTGGAGGCACTTCTCTGTCAACTATTCCTCAAATCTCTTCTATGAATGTTTATGAAGGGATGGCTTTCATGCAAGTATTTATGATGATTTTCATAAACAACTTTTTTGAGACTACGAGAATATCTTGCCACACGATTTGGCCTGCACAAAAAACAAGCATGTTTTCTAGCCATTGTAAAGCCTGCCCAAATAAATGGACACTTTCAATCACTATTTGAACAAAGTACATGCCAAAAGACTAATTCTAACAATTGTAGTATATCATGTAAATGTCAAAAAATAGTTACATGTAATTATAAACAAACTTCTCTGTACACAAAATAGACATAATCTGAATGATTAAATAAGCATTTACTTAATATTAAATAGTCATGCATTGTCTACATTGCAATGGCATGCGTGGTCAGGAATAAGAAGCGCTAACATAATGTGTCTCTTTTTTGTACTCAACCAAGGTGGAATATTATAATGTACCAAGCAAAAAGGCCAAATGGACCACGTAGTTGCTCGTATACCAAAGGCGTTTACACCATATGTTGCAAGACCAAATCTTACATTTCTTGACTCATTGACAAACCTTAATACTATTTGTTGATGTGTTTTCATGCAAGTGAATCTGAAGGTACTCTTATCATCCCATCTATAGAGGTATGATGTGCATGCCAATCCATAAGGTGTGCAAGAGATTGACAACGAAATAAACATTGCAATCGTGAAATTACTAGAAAATGTTGTAAAACTTTGCATGGAATGGTTGCCCCTTGCAAATCATCTCTTTGTCGAGGAGTATCACAAATGGGACATCTCTTGAGTGATTGGTACCTATCTCAATATAAAATGCAATCCTTTGGACATGCATGATATTGCTCATGATATGTACAAATGATGTGGAGAATAAGGTCCAACATCATGATGACACAAAGCAGCAAAATAACTACTTACCTTTGATCACTGATGGATCTTGATTTTCAATCTATACTTGATCTTTGTGCAATAACAAATCTTAGGAGATCATAATCACATTTTTGGGCACTCCCACATGTGTGTAATAAGTTTATTTTTCCTAGTCCTTGCATTCTTGTCACACCTCTTATTTTAGATTTACTTCATGTATTTGCTTGAAATTTTATTCTTCCACCTTGGACCTAGAGGCTAATTGATACTTTGATCACTCCCAAATCTTCATGGTGGAAACTAGTTTTTTTAAAACAAATTTTAAAACCTCTTGAATGCTCATCGTACTTTTGACACCTAAAAAATTGTTGACACTAATATTTTCAATTTCATCTCATGAAAGTGGATTGTCAAACCTATTTTCATCATTCAAACCTTGTTGAACACATTTTTGTCCAAAAAACAAGAAATTCATGCGCTTCAAAGTGATCTAGATAAGGTCTTCAATAGGAATACTTAGCACCATATCTCTTATTGTTGCAAACAAGTCAAAATACTCCATGTTTCATCACCCTAGTTGCCAAGGTCCTTTATGCTAATGTTGACTTTAGAATTTGCTTCAATTATGTTTGATATGATTTCATTGCTATCATATATTCTCAAGTAAGTCATAAGAAGACGAAAGACGATATAGTCAGACATGTAAAAGATCATATTCCATTGCCGGGATTTGAACCCGGGTCGCCTGGGTGAAAGCCAGATATCCTAACCGGACTAGACGACAATGGAATATTGATTTTACATCATATGAATTTTCATCATACCATGATGATGTTGTATCATGCTCGTTGAACCCATATATCAATTTAGTACATATATATGATGTTGTTGCATATATAGATGCAAATAAATCATAAGTCTTGTAGTTTGATAAGATATTTCAATTGATAGCACCTTAAGTTTAAAAGCTATGTAATGTCATTAATGCTTATACTTTTGGTATTAAAATGTTAGATGATTGAGTTTGCTTGATGAAACTTTATGTTCAAAATATGTTTTTTAAGTAGTTAGATTGTTATAATACTTCCTTCAAAGCACCTAATATTGGGGATTTGTGTTCGTTTTTTTATTATATGCACTTCAAGTATATTTGGTCTACCCAATCACAATATTTAAAATTATCCAACATTGAAGGTGCTTTCAAACTTTTTACATATGCACAGATCTACAATACATCCATGGAACACTCTTCTCTAAGCTCAAAAACTTTTCAAGAACTCTCTTTGAGCTTTACTCATAGCATAAATCTTGGAGCCTTTCTCTTGTCCTTTGGAAATTATGCACGAAATTACACACAATGCAATCTCCTACTCTCTTATTACTAGTACTTTTGTTTGATCCAAGTCCAAAATCACTTTGTCTAAACATGTCCACAACTTGTAATGAGTGTAAAAAACAAGAAGAAGAAAATTAATGTTTTACATGTAATGGTTAGTGACCAATGTAGCCGACGATCTCAAGTTTTATTGGTTTGATTGAGACATTTGAACAAAAACTTAGCAACCTACATTGAACCACTTTCCCAAAATGGTTCATACAAGTTCTCCGTTGAAGAATGATCATAAAAAATGTATTTTTCTTTCATAGTGGCAGTCTATAAGTATGAGGGTGGTTCCTCATCTAATGGATTTTAGCTTTCACCCAAAAACCTTCGGTCTTAGGGTTAAAATTAATCCTTGAAGCATTAATGGAAAATTAAAATAGAGAAGAGAGTGAGTCAGGTTACAAGAGTTTAGGATGAGAAAAGGTGTCCAATTTGCTCAAAGCTATCATGCATACATTTGACCCAATATCAAGAATTTTTAGCTCACATTCATCAAGATCCTATCATTCAGGCATACAAGATCCTATCAGAACATGGTAACTTGATTGAATATGGTATGTCTCAATGCAAGACAAAATGTTGAGAGTGGGATCACTAGAAGGAACTACTTGGAATTTCTTTTTTTGTTTACAAAGTGGATGAAGATTACAATTGTGAAAGATGATGGAAGCTTAGACAAAATTGGGTGATCCACAAAGCTATAGCATGAAATGAAGAGATGTGAACGAGGACACGAATAACTAGAGAGTGAAACTATTGGTGTTCAATAATATTGTGAGAAGCTAGAAAATGTTGCGCATGGTGGCCAAATTCCAATTCCCAACCGTAAACCTAATGCCTATGAAGTTGGATGACACCATGAGTTTAGTCTACCTTAGAAGGTCACTAACTAGCTTAAAGGTGGATTTATGTCCAATACAACTAAGCAAACTCAAGATTATGAGTTGTCAATAGGGAATATTTTGAGTCAAAGGTCAAAGACCAAGAGCAAATCCAAGGTCCTATGCCAACCATAGCTAAAATGTTTTGCAAAGACCAATAAAGACTACAAGCCAACTCTTGAGCCTTGGTCAAAACTCAAGAAGGACATCAAGAGAATGAACGTCAAAACAAGTAGCTCTTGATCCCCAATCAACCTCAAGGCAAGGAGACTAAATGAAAAAAGAGTAGTATCTAAAATTCAAGTCACATGATTCAAGAAAATGAATGTGCAAATGATCTAAGGCCAATATACCCAATGAAAGTATTTAGATGTTGAAGATGAAAATGAGTAGTCCTTGAGCCTCGATCAGACATACTCAAGCTATTGGTTGCAAAAGAAGGATTGTGATTAAACCCCTTGAAGGAACCAATAATGGAAATCAGGATGCAAAGGTGCTACAATAGACCTTGAAGTAGGGCAGCCATACCAGATGTATGAAAATCTTAAATTCAAAGTCAACGGAAGAAGAAGAAGGTAATGGACACTTTAGAGTGACGAAATCCTATTCAAATGTGAGGGCCTACTAGGACAAGGGCTTGCGAAGGAAACAATCATGGAAATCAGGATGTACAAGTAACAAGCAAAGTTGCTAATCAGACCTTGAAGTAGGGCAACCATACTAGAAATATGAAAATCTCAAATTCAAATCAAAGGAAGAAGAAGGTAATAGACACATTTAGAGCGACGAAATCCTATTCAAAGGTGAGGGCAAGGGCAAGCCCTAGCCTCAACATTATTTGCACATGTAACTCAATTTGAAGGTCAGGTCATGAAGACACGGGCACTGTACCTAATCACAATAGGAGATATTCAAAGTGTGGGTGCGCTTATTGACAAAAAATGTAGAATGCAACATTAGCAAATCATGAGGCATAGAATAGGGCATGCACATCTTGAGCTCATTAATGTTAGATGTCTTGTCTTGCATCTTTTATCTTCTAAAATTATTGGGAATTGTGGATAGGGGATTCAGCCTTTCACCATTTTGTCAGGTCAAAGGTGATTGCAAAGTTCAGATTCATGATCCAATTTTTAAAATTTACTCATGTTCAAGTACACCAAAATAATTCGCCAAATGTGAAAATTGTTGATTCCAAAATATGATGGTAGTCAAAGTTTTCAGGGAGAACACAATATCTCATAAATCAATAAATATGATATTGTAGGTTTGAATAAATATCTGAAATTTGAAATACAGCTTGTTTTTCTAACAATCACTAGCTTCATGGTGATCTTGTAGGATGTCTACACTAATTCAACCAATACAAAATCCATATTCATTGATTATCCAATGCAACAGAAGGCATACAAAAAGTGCATGATCTAGTTACTAGCAGATATTCACCAGTATAGACGTTGTCTTCATGGAATACAAATTTTTGATTTCAAAGGCAACATTAGAGGAATTCTGAATCCAAAAGGCCCTTTAAGGAATGCCATGTAGATTGACAAAGTTTATTATTGTAGATTACCAAAATAAATTCATTTTCTGCCCAAATTCTTTTTCATTTTTGCCCGCACTAGTTTCGATGCTTAACCATTCTATGTACATTACCGTTTGTAGTTCATTTAAAATAACATAACTTTTTGAATGTAGTTGTGATTGAGACGAAAATTATATTGTTGGAAAGCGCTTGACAAGAGCTTTCCAACGGTACCATAGATGACCTACTTTCGAGCTACCGCTCAAAAGTTATGGCCGGTCAAAGTTTCAGACCAAAAAAAAAAGTCCACATATCTCTCTTGTGCACGGATAGAGTACCCTCTCAGTGAGAGGGTACTCTATCCGTGCACAAAACACTGAGAGGGTACTCTATCCGTGCATAAGAGAGATATGTAGATTTTTTTTTTTGGTTTGAAACTTTGACTGGCCATAACTTTTGAACGGTAGCTGGAAGTAGGTACTGTTGGAAAGCTCTCGTTGAGCGCTTTCTAATGATATAAGTTTCCTCTCAATCGGAGCTACGGTTAAAAAGTTATGTTATTTTAAATGATAATTGCATATTATACTATGAATAACATGTCATGCTTGCGGGCTGCCCTCGGCGCCGAATTATAGCATTATTAAGACAACTTTTTTTTTTTTTCAATTCTAATGGTTGGTGCATGTGTAAGCAAAATTTGAGAAAAAATATTAGAAATGTCTTTACAAAGGATCTTTTTTGGATTTAGAACTCCTCTAATGATTGGAAAATGATTTTCTACTATTTTTTTTTTCTTTTGGTTATAGAAGATGCACATATTTTAAAAGAGATACTTCCATCTCATGAAATGAAGACCTCATTCGTCGATTGGAGATGTTTACTCAATATAGGGATGCCTTCGCATGGGAATATGAGGGCCATCACTTATTTTAGCATAAATCACACAATGGATGCAAAATTAATCACGCAAGCCACATATAGAATGAATCAAGAATATACTAAGAGACTAAAGGTTGAGATAGATAAATTGATAAAGGTAGGATAAATTTATGCAATTGCTCACAATGGATGGCTACCATCAAAATGGTCATTAACCTTAGAAGAATTGCAAAATTTAAGTAACATATGGAGAATGTATCCATTTTCAGCCCAATTGGAAATAGGATTTTATTGTACATATCAGCATCAAACTTTGCAGTAGATTGAATAATAGCACAAGTAGACAAGAAAAATTATAATTAAATTATCTATCATGTGAGCAAAAAACTTAACTAGTGCATAGTTGAATCAATTTGCAATAAGAAAGAAGCACTTTTTACACAATGGACAGAGGTTCGTCGTTGGGCACACAAACACTTTTGTAAAAGTACGCCCTCCTACATATTCTTGACAAACTTTTGGTCAATTTGATGTTGTGGGCATGGATCTCCATCTAGAGAATTCAGGCCTTAGATCAACAATTTTGGTTTAATATAGATTGTCTCGGACGACTCTTTTAAACCATATCCGAAATCTAAAAATCAATGAAAATGTTTTTTTTTTTTTTTTTTTTTTTTTTCCATTTTTCACCAAGTTTGATACTATTAGAAGTTATGACTACTTTCACCAGCCTCTCTACATGCTATGTCACAACTATACCCATCAAATGTTGCTTGGGCTTGGTAGCCCGCCAGTGTCTATCGAAATAATTGCACATGCTGGTTTAGCGATCTATTGTCAGCATTGGCCGGGAGAGCCACTCTGTTTTCTCATTCTGGAGGGCTTGTACCTCCACTCTGAGGGTGCTGATTCTCTGTTTCGACCACTAATAGCTGGGCCTGGAGTGGGGCAAGCTGTTGTTGTGCCGATTGCTGCTCATCATCAGTTTGAAAATCCTTCTACATTGATTTGATTCATGATGCATGATCCGCCATATAATGTTGCTTGCCTTTGCGTACTACTATATGGAAATCGAACTCCAACAACAAGAGTAACCAACTAGTGATTCTCCTTGTGTTGCAGGTTTTGTTGACAGGTAGAACAAAGGTTGATTATCAGTGTAGAATGCAAAGTTTGTTGCCATGAGATAATGGTGAACGTTTTGACCACAAATACCATTTTGTTATTTGATAACCCTCAATAATTGATTCGACTCTATGTCGACAATATGTGTATTTCTGCAGACGGTCTTGAAACCTTCGACACTGTCTCGATAATGCAAATAAAACTATAAACTCAGTTTCACATTACAAAATGATTTAAGAAATGAAATCATCGTTTAGAAAAGGAGATTTTACATCCATTTGATGTAAAGGCCAACCAAAATGAGAAGCTAAAGCAATAAGCAATCGTAAAGTATTCCACTTACATTGGCACAAAGGTCTCTTCATAATTGATGTCTTTGCTTTGTGCATAGACTTTGATCACCCGGTCTCGCCTTGTGCTTTGCTATTCTCCCACCTACCTATTACTTTGTTCTATATCCCATTTACAATCAATGGGCTTCTTACGAGTTGGTGGCTCCACCAAGTCCCATGTGTCATGCTTGGCAATATGCTTAATTTTCTCTTTCACGACTTTAACCCAAATGTCTTCATTCTTCACTTCATCATAAGTTGAAGGATCTTTGCTTTGAATGATGCTAGATAAGAGAACATAATTTGCTTCATACCTTTTAGGTTGTATCTTCTCTCTTGTTGATCTTGGTACCTCTCCCTACATGGATGTTTCTGGAAAGTCATCCATGTCACGACTCTCCATCAATCTCTCAAAACATTTGGGGAGCCTTCTATCAAGTGATCTTCTTCCTAGTGAGAATGTGTTTCAAGGTACATCCTTCACCTAATTGTGTTTGTCTCCTGCAACTTCAATTCTCTTGGACCAAATGGCTTATCCTTCCTCCACCTCTCTCACGAGATTGTGAGGTGGTATCACAAGGTGCATCACCATGTCCATCATCAGGAATGTCCACAAATAGTCCATCATCAAGAGAAATTGTTACCATACCATCCTTGGTACTTGATGTGTCAGTCTTCTCAGCATCTTCATTCTTGTACATCATGGATTCATCAAAGATAACATCGCCCCTAACATGCATTTTTCTTTTCAAGGGATTAAAGCACTTATAGCCTTTCACATGATCATCATAACCTAAGAAAATACACTTTAATACTTTCACATCAAGCTCAACCCTATCTTCCTTAGGAATTTAAACAAAGGGCTTACATCCAAAAATTCACAAATGGATCACTTTTGGCTTCTTCTTCGTATAAATTGCCTCTTTAGGTGTAATTTTAGGTATAGGACTCCTATTGGAGATACACTATGGTGTTGCATGCTTCTGAACAAAAGCCGATTGGTAGTTTCATCTCGGCAAGCACTGTAGGTCTAGCGATCTCCACGATCATGCGATTCTTGCACTCAGCTACACCATTGAGTTCGGGAGTATGAGCTTGTGTAATCTGTCTCTTGATTCCACAATAGTCACAAGGCTCTATCAGGTTCTTGTCCCTCGAATGGGTTTGTAGATGGCTCGTGGGGTTGGGACCACATTCGGTAGAACCTATGACATCTGATTTGTTCAGTTGTAGGAGGCTTGATCTCGTATGGATAATGTTCTGAGATTTCATAATCTATATGTGGTTTCATTTGATAAGATCTCCGTGAGAGGTGCTCTTGAGTTGCTCTGTCCGAGTATCTTGGGGACTCATCAGAATCAGCCAACAAGGCCCATATTTTTTCTAATGCCTCTTTCGTTGAGAAGCCTTCACAATTGACATATAAAATATCAATGAATCCAATAGATCTCTACACTTGCATCCCTCATTATAAAATGTCTACATTATTTAAGTCATTCATGTTCCTGGTTAGAGGGATTAAAGCGTCTTTTCAAGCCACCTTTGTAGCATTCATTTCTCTTGTGGTAGTATGTTGTTCATAGTGGCAAGGCCTGAACCTAAAGAACCAGGTTGCATTGAAGATTGGCAAGTCAGATAATGTTGAATTTAGAGCATCTACAACAATGCATATACTCACAACTACACATATGGGCATTTTGTCGTGCACATTGCCACACATAGTATGAAGTTGCGCACATGCTTTTCAAGTCTTCCATTGCAAATCATGTGGAAAAACCACATGTGGCTCATCCATGCCACCCAATTTTTCTACCACAATTCCAACTGCTAAGGGAGATCTAGGAGGAATATTTTTCAAATTGCATGGCAGTGCCGCTCACACATATTTTTCCATGTCATGGCACAACCACACAAAACCCTAGATATTTGCCATGCATGGCTATGTTATGAAACTCGACACTTTGTTGATTTGTCACGTTGGGCAAATCTTTAAAATTTACACACAAACTTTTCTTTTGCCAAAAAAAAAAGAGAGCATGGGGAAGCAAAATATATTGGCCCCACACTCTCTTTCTTTATCATTGCAACCAAAATTTAATTTGAGAGAGAGAGAGAGAGAGAGAGAGAGAGAGAGAGAGAGAGAGAGAGAGAGAGAGAGAGAGAGAGAGAGAGAGAGAGAGAGAGAGAGAGAGAGAGAGAGAGAGAGAGAGACTGCTAACATAAGATGATTTTGTGATTTTATACTTGTATTGTTTCATAAAATCAATTCATTGGTGTATAGATGTTGTTAATAGAATGGTTATTTATTTCAATTCTTGTTGTGTAAACCAATTTGTTGTTACATTTGAGTTGACTTATATAGTTATAATGTTGTTTGATGGATTTTGTCAACAATATGGCTACTAAATGATAGTTAGCTAAATGAGCGATAAAGAATAGATAGATAGATGAATTTGATGAATGGATGATTAGACAAATTAACTATTTGTAGGTATCTTTGGTAGGCGATGACAAAGAGGAGAGGCCCACGTCAAGGATATTTGAATGAGGTATGTGATAATGAGATTTGATAATTGTTTTATTGCATGTGATTATATGATTATGTTTTAAAACTTACAACAATATATAAGAAATACATCAATGTCATAATAATAAAAAGTAGTAAACAATAAACATTTATCAATCATAAAAAATATATTAAGCATTTGACTATGTAAAAGGAAGAGAATCTAACAAACATTTAATATGAAGAGGAAAAGTTGTTTTCGATATAGATAGAAAAAACCTACATAAGTTTTTTTCAAGAAGGGATTTTGGTAAATCCCAGTTCCTTTAAACATAAGATAATAACATAATAAAGTTCATACATTAAGCAAAGCAATGGTTGTTGGTTGTAGGTGAATCATCATCGCTGAAATAAGAAACTCATTGCTCCAGGATAAGTTGCCAACTAGAATTGTTGAAATTCCAAGGAAATTGACTTTGAACTTTTTACAATTTTTTGAAAGGCCTACTGTGTGTAAGGTACAAAAGATATAGGGTAACCTCAAAGAAGTTGAGATTTATTTGGTTTTGTGGGTTGCCAAGGTTTACCGTGTTGAGTGAACTATAAATACTTGATAGTGGGCACTAGAGCAGAGAGAGGGGGGCACGGGTCTCACGCACCCTCACTCAAGGAGCACATAGTGTATAAATGTGTCTAGCAGTTGTATGGACTTGAGTTAGCCACAAGTTGGCTTATGATAGTTCGATCACGATTTAGGGTGGATCAACGGTTGAAGTCAAGATGAATTTGGACCATTAGACCCTAGTGCACCAATGGATCTTGAAGAAACTCAAAGGAGCTTCATTTGAAGGGACCGAAAGGGCCATGGAGCCTTTAACTTCCGAAAAGAATTTTGTTTGAATAGACTTGAAGTTCAAGTTCATTTTGAAGAAGGGCTTCTCTTCACCTTGAAGAAATGGTTCAAGAAGGTGATTTTTAGAGGTAATTTGCTCTTAGTCTACCCTTAATTGGGGCTATACCGAAAGGAATTGATCCAAACGAAAGTCACTCAAATTGTACCTACAAGTATGAAAGCCAAAAATAGAGTGAAAACCATGAAAAAATGGTTAGTGGACCTCTGAAGCGATTTTCCCCTTTCAGGGAAATCACAGTTAGAAAAATGCAGCGAGAAGCATTTTGCATTTTGAAAAGTACTGATTGGCAAAAATGCCACCTAAGCAATAAGATGGCCTAGTAAGATTTTTTGACATGTCAAGCTTGAGCATCACCATTATACTCAGAAGGTCTTTTTTAACCTATAGTAGCGATTTTAAGTAGCTTTGAACAATTTTTGACAAAATGAAGGGTTTGAATGAATCAACGCTTGGTGAAGCAAACAAGTTGGATGGGGTATCCAACTACAGTATCTCAAAGTTCAAAATGAAGAGCAAATTGGTGGAGAGATCCGGGGCATTGTTACAGGCGTTGAACAAAGACCAATGACAACTCTAGGTAATATTTAGCCATATGAAAAGAGGGTGTAGAAGGCCTATCCTTGATTAATATGTTTGTAAAGGACTTTGTTGTTGCGCATATAAGTGAAGTTGTCATGGCAAAAGGTGCACATCGGTGTCCACATCATCAAAGTCCCCTTCTTAATTTTTGCTTTTTGTGCAACACTTCGTAATCTAGAGAATCTTTTCTTTTGTGAGAAAGAAGAGAAAAGAGAAGAGATGGGGGAAAGATGTGAGTGAAAATGAGTGACATTTTGCTTATTGGTATTGTCTTCCTTGTGATTGTTGAATGTTAGTAATATTACTTCTGTGATCATTTCCTTTAGTATAAGTTCTAATACCTTTTGTTTTTGTGATGTAGATTTGGATATGAAAAATAAGAAAAGAGCTTTCATTACAAAGAATTAGAGGATCATGTGCAAAAGGAAGTGTGTAATTGAAAGGACAAAAGGATCAACAAGAAGATGAATATTAGACAAACGTTCACTTTAGAGGTAAATCAAAACACATTCATTTCTATTCATTTAATATTCACTTGAGTACTTAATGTGCTATCTATTGATGCATCACATTGTGCTTTGCATTATATTCAATTAATAGACTATCCATTACATTCCATCATGCAAATCATGTGCTTCAAGATCAATTTACATTGCATTCAATTCATAAATAGACTATACACCATTTGCATTTAATTCATGAATAGATGCATTTGCATCCAAAACACAAAATCTTTTGAAAGAGGAAATGTGGGAGACCTTTTTTTTTTAAAAGCTTTTATGATTTTTGATAATTCGCCTTAATTTTAATCTTAAATTTTAAATTTAATTGATTGATTATTTTTAAAATGTTACAATTTGCAAATGTTTTAAATTTGAGATGGGTATTCTAAAAAAAATTGTATTCAAATCACAAAAAATTACAGAAGTATAATTTATGCAATTTGTAATGATGAATGATAATTATTTAAATATGTAAATTTAGAATTTTGAAGAATATCTAGTTAAATTTTTTTCAAATATATGCAATTTAAAAAATTTCAGTAATATTTTGAAAGCTAAAGGTACCATGAAGATAACGTTATAGGCACAAAAGATACCATTTTGCCATTCTATAAATTTTCAAGATATATATTTGTGCAGTTCCATCAAATGAGGAGCTAACACCAATGCATTATTTATAACCTTGAATTGATTAGAGCATTGCAACATTTAGAATTCAGTGACATTGGCATCAAGGGGGAGGAGCAAAATGCAGCAGAAGCAGCAGCGGCAAGCCCAAATAGACAACTGGTGGATATGAAATTTGACAGGAAGGCTGTGTTCGGATCCCTACTTTTGACATGGGCTGCTTCGCTTCAGGTACTTTTCTTCACATTCAAACAATGTACGCCTGCCTTCTCACAAATTTTGGCATGGATGCCAAGAATGACTTCGTTTGTCAGTTGCTAGAGCCCATCAAGGCACTGTGCCTAGCAAATCACAAGTGGGGTGTCATAAGATAAACTTAGGAGCATGATAAACCTTGTATCTTCTGACCTGCTATAGTTTTCACACTTTTGTATTTCTCAAAAGATGAACGTATGATATTATCAGGAGATTTACAACAGGGTTACGTTATAGATTTATATGGGGCCAGATGAAAAACTTGGCATAGCCAGTGTCAGAAAGACTAGAGCTGACAACATACTAGAAAAGGTCAGAAGCTTACACTGCTATACCACAGCACTTAACTAACCCTTATGGATTCAACTTCGCAGTAATCGCCAGTAAAATCTTGTTCTTGGTCGTGGCCTCCGCTTCACAACAACAGATAACTCCTGTCTGAGTGAACAGATTTCTGACCTTCCACAGATCCCAGATATGGCATCGCATAAGCGCATAAAGTAACAATAGATGATGAGAACACAAATATGAACCTGAGCATCAATTAGAACGTGTACTGGCACCTTACAAGAACTGCAGACGAGTCACCTACAATGAACTTAAAAATTGGAGAAAATGAACTGCAGTCTCAATAGCACCTACTTTTATTGTAAGGCCGGAAAAACCTAGAAATCAGGGCAAAATTGGGTCTAAATAATGCTTCTTGGTTTCCAAGGGAAGGCTCGAACTTGAGACCAAAGAAACTTTGGATGTCAAGCTAACCAATTGAGCCAACTCCCTTGGGTTGGTTCTAAATAATGAAGATAGGTCTGTGACTTCCCAGTGTCCAATCTACAATCTATATATATATAAGGTAGAAATATTGTACTTCTCATTCCATGCTTCTATTCCAGGGCAATAATGTAGCAAACATAAATCATTAATGTCAAATTCTTTGAAAATTTTTTCTGTACTATAGCATAAAGATTCTTATTCCCCCTTCAAGATTTGAGTTGGGGCCACATCTAATGAATTTTTTTCATCAGAATGCACATCACGACTAACAATAATCTTGTTAGTGCTCAAATTGAACAGCCTATAGCCTTTGCTTTCACTACTATAGCCAACAAAAATGCATTTAACTCCTCTATCTTGAAACTTTGTATGAAGTTTATCCGGAATAAAAGCATAAGCCGTACAACCAAAAATGCGAAAAATGAGAGATTGTGGGCTTCTTCCCATACCAAACTTCATAAGGAGTTAATATTTTCAATGCTTTAGTAGGACTGCGATTGCTTATGTATGCCGTCGTTATAATTGCTCCAACCCAAAACTTGTGAGGCAGCCCGTTTGCTTTGAGCATGCAACGAGCCATCTCCATAAGTGTGCGATTATTTCGCTTGGCAACACCATTTTGTTGAGGCGTATTAAGGAGTTGTCATTTGCTGTAGAATTCCCTTCTCTCGAAGAAATGCACCGAACGTACTCTTGATGTATTCCCCTCCTCGATCAATGCGTAGGGTCTTCAAAGAATGCCCAAATTGATTTTCCACCATTGCTAGAAAATCTTTGAAGTGTTGAAAAAACTTCTGATTTAGCCTTCATAGGATAGATTTATGTAAAACGGGAAAAGTCATCAATAAAAGTCACAAAATAGATGCATTTTCCAATGGATTTGGTCCTCATTGGACCACAAACATCACTATGAACCAAATCAAATTTATCAAGAACCCTAATAGTTCCATCAATTGGAAAAGGTTTCCTTTGAAACTTTCCAGGTATGCACCCCTCGCATACATGCCCTTCCGGCTGCTCAATAGTAGGAACATCTTCTACCAAACTAAATGTCTTCAACTTCTTCAAACTTGCAAAGTTGAGATGCCCAAACCTTGCATGCCACAATTCAGCCAACTCCAATGATTGTGATGTAGAAGCAACAAGACATGTAGAGGGAATTCGTCGCTCATAGGTATCCATCATGAATAAGCCATCTTGCATTGTTCCCGAAACAATAATCAAGAGAGATCTTTTAGGATCCTTGACAAGACACTTATCTTCTTTGAACTCAACAACTAGTCCTTGCTTCAACATAGTTGAAACCATAGATGCACTGCGTTTCTGAAACACGTTTCAGAATCGCGTTTAGAAACGCGCTTCTGAAAAATTGAAAAAAATTCCGGAAACGTTTTTTTTTTGGGTTTTTTCTTGGGCAATATGGGTATCAGATGAAAGCTCTAATTAAGAGCATAATTACTGTGTAGTTTGCTGAATGTTTCGGGTGTTGGATGGTCTAGTTTAGGTGCATCAACTTCCAGGTTTACGCTATTGCTCCTTTTAATATAAAACATCAATAAAAAAACACATGCTCCAAAATTCTGCCTCCTCTCTCTCTCTCTCATTATGTCTCTCAGATCCAACAAACCAAACAAAAATGCTGAATCATGTTGAATCTTTTGAACCATACTGCATCGTCCTGAACCGTACTGAAACATTTTTCAACCATATGGAATCGTTTTTCAACCATTCTCTCTCTCTCTCTCTCTCTCTCTCTCTCTCTCTCTCTCTCTCTCTCTCTCTCTCTCTCTCTCTCTCTCTCTCGCGCGCGCGCGCGCGCGCGTTTCATTGCGGCTCTCTCTCGCGCTTCATCGCGGCTGATCCAGCCAGCGATGTCTTGTTGATCGCGATGCCCTGCTGATCACAGGTGTGCCCTCCCCCATCGCTATAGTGATCTGCTATTGCTCGCGGATCTACACCTAAATGGAAATCTGCAGGTTTGACCATCGCTATGATGATGTATGCTATGCTCATGGGCTTACACCTAAGCGGAAATCAAACATCTGTTCGCCCTACATCATCTGCCTGAATTGCCAACGTGAACCATGGCCAAGAATCGGAAGGGAGGGACATCTGCCCCTGCTCCTCAATCCTTTGACTCCACTGCCTCAGCCTCAATGGCTTCTGCACCTCCAGCTTCGCCTCAGCCATCTTTAGCTTCTAGCATTGCGTCAGCATCCTCCTCACCTTCACCTTCACCTTCACCTTCTACTCTAGTCGCAATCCCTATCTCTCCATCAGATCCTATTCTTGTTAATAGTGAATCCATTATAGCCGACCCTTTGACCCCGAATACTCAAGATGATGAATCACTTCTGCCTCCAGCCTTTATGATCTCCATCATTCGTGCAGATCAGTTACGTTCCTATGAATATCTCAACGACCATCGAAAAAACCTTCTTTCTCTTGAAGCTATGCTCCAAGCTGTTCAATCTCATTTTCAAAAACTAGATTCGTCTATCGACGATCTCAAGAAAGAAGTTGCAGCTATCAAAATCGAAGCTTCCTCTCATTCGACTACTTCAACAAAGATCCAACAACCTGAAAGTCAAATGGAACAACATCATACCGTTGTCCGTTCCTTGGCAGATGTGCTTAAAGGTCCTAATAGTGTTGTTCTACCACCTCCACCATCATTCAGCAATCTCTCCTCAGCACATGTCCAGAACTCATCACCGAACACAATGGACCGAAAAAACGCCACATGGGGGACGTCCATGAACTCTCGGAAGGCCTCGCTGGAAACCATCCGCCGTAGTGTGTCCTTCACCTTTGTCAATTGCTCTAGCACCAAGAAGTAAAACGCAAAGCGTGTGGGTGCTGGCTTCTTCAGGTTTAGGTGCGAGAAGGTGCGGAATAGGGCTAGCACACGCCTCTTCGTGGTAACAAAAGTGACCAGGCACATGGCCATAGAAGTGATCTGTAGCACAGACATCTAGTAAAAAGTTTAGATGGTAGTTGAGATGTGTTTAGCAGCATGGAGCAGGCGTCAATCAAGATAGCATAGCAAATGGAGAAACCAATACCTCTCTGATCCATGGAAGTGCACACACGTCATGGATGAGCAAGTCTATGCAATGTGCAGCACAGGGTGTCCACACAATGCCGGGGTGCTCCCTCGTCATAATCTCTCCCATCTGCTTGCAATTTGAAAAGTTGTCCGTGACAACCTGAACCACATGCTCCACCCCAATGTCAACAATAACATCTCTAATAACCTCCCATACGAAATCGGCTGTGATGGCATCACCACCTCGAGTGGCATCCACGCCACGTAGGAATACTGTGCCAGAAACCAAGACATTGATGACGGATCGCCGACGTATGTCGGTCCATCCATCACTCACTATCGTGCATCCATACCTGCCACAAAACACAGCTCCCGCGTGATGGTCTCCTCTTCCTGACGAAGCATCATGCCTCGCAATGCCTCTCGTCTGGGAGGCGTCCATGTAGCATCCACGGCTGCCACCTGTGCGCAAAACTCCTTGAACACCCAAGTGTCAGCAACAACAAAAGGAATGCCGCACTCGTAAAAAAATTGGCCAGCAAGCCAAGTGCCTCGGGCATGCTGCTCTCTCTGCCACCCGCATCGATCAAGGGTCTGCTGATTGGGCCTAACCTCTCTCTGCTGTGTATATGGCGCTCGTGGTCTAACACGTGAAATGGATGGCTGATCTGTGGGTGTATCACTCTCTCTGGGAGGACCTGTTGAAGCATGTCCAACATCTGCCGCCGAAGAAGAGGAGGGACGAGGACCCGCTGCCGCAAATCCAACCTGATCATGTGACGCTCTCCCCTCTGATCTAAGCCCTGCTGCTGTGGGTGGAACTGGAGTGGCCTCGCCTGGACCATGCACTGCACCTAAACCCTGCCCAGAACGTGCTGTACTAGCCTCTGCACCCGTAGTAGGCCGTGCCTGCCTACCTGTGAGCCTTGCCTGTGAACCTGCAACTACTCCTGCTCCCTGTCCCTGTCCCTGTCCCTGTCCGGAAACCTATGATGCACCATCGGGCCCATACATAATAGACAGCCTCAGTCTCCTCATCAGAAATCCTAGGGCAATCAGATATGCCCAATGCCCGCCCACTCGGCCCTCTGACCCTCAGTACGTGAGCCCTAACCCTGGTAAGTGATCTTGTGAAGAGACCACCACGCATCTCCTTCTGTGCACTCCTGTGCCATGGTGTGTAGCCACATCCCCCTCGGTAAGCTCAACCTCGCCCCAAAGGCCTTGGCCCCGCACCGGCATTGTGTCGACACGAGATCAAACCTGCAAACAAAGATAAGCAGGCAACCGTTCAGTAGAAGAAAACACACTGCATTGAAAAACATTACCAGCCTAAAACAGAGCTCAACACATCTGAGCACACGTCACATTGATTCTAGTAAAATCATAGCAAGTGCCAAAAAACACACGAGGTTAGGGGGAGGGATAGAATCATTTCAGTTTGAGCGAAAACAGGCGACTGACGCTAGCGTGGGAGTCCTTGCAGGCGTAAAGGAGTGCAGTGCAGGCCTAAACCACGCTACTGGTAGGTGCTTGCACGATGTTCCACGCCTAAACCCTAAAAAACATGGAATTAGGGCATAGAAATCGAAATTTGTGATACGGACGTAGACGGGCGGAACGGAGGTCATAGGAGTCTCTGCAGACATGTGAAAATGCATTCTAGGCTCAGACATCACCTGAATCAGTTGCCCACAAGTCATTTTGTGAAAATGGCAAAAAAACACAAGCATTTGGAATGTGGTGCTCAAATCTCACTAGGCGTGCCATAACGGCTGAAACTGACACCGTAGAAATCACCGTGGGCATGAAGAAAAGGTGGTCTAGAGCCAAACTATGCTCGATTTGGTTGCCTACAACTCAATGTCATTACTTGCAAAAAATCAAGCCTATACTCACCAAATATCGAAATTTGATCGCTTCGCTCTCCACAAAGCTCAGATCCCCCTGGCACCATGCACACCACCTCCGTATCGCCGAGTAGATGCCTACCGACTATCCACACGCCTCGATCGGACACCTGTAGCTCAATATAAAAAAATATACCTTCTCCACGGCTGGCGCAATTCTGGCCGTGAGGAAGTGCAAAAAAAAATTTATATACGGTTTTTTTTTTGTGCGATTCCGGGAGATACGCGTTTCTGTGCATCTATGGTTGAAACCGAAAGAAGACTCTTCTTGATTCCCTTAACATGAAGCACATTCTTGATGTACTTTTCTTCACCATTAGGCCAAATGAAGGCTACAATTCCAACTCCATGAATAGGATAAGATGCATTATCCACACATTGTACCTTGCTTTTTTGCACTTTCACTAATTTAGTGAATGCTTCTTTGCGAAAAGTCATATGACGAGTAGTACCACTATCAATCACCCATTTAATGGGCTGAAAATTAGCAACTTGCAAAACAGAACCTGAATTCCTCATAGATGTAGAAGTACTAGTAAAGCAATATTAGACACAAAAGCATAGTCTTGGTTGAAGAGATCATCACTAGCTTCAAGCTCTTGCTCCAAAGTAGCAAGTGAAGCACTAGTATCAATGCCTTTACTCTCCTCTTTCACAAGCTTCTTCTTACAATTCTTGATGAAGTGCCCATACTTCTTGCAATAATGGCACTTCCCTTTCTTCTTTTGAGTGTTGACATTTTGACCTCCAATGGGCTTTTGCTTTTTTTTTGGAAGGAGGCTTCCCCTTTCCTTTTGACTTGCCTTTGCCCTTGCCTTTCGTGAAGAAAGCTTGAGTGTCACCCACAAAGTTTTGCCTCGATTGCTCCTCTTGAAGAAACAACCCAACAAGTTCATCAAAGGAGAGTTGATGTCCCCTAAGAGAGATACTAAAAGATGAAACAAATGGAAGATAAGAGGAAGGTAATGAATTGAGAGTAATGGAAACAAATTGAGCATCCTCAATTATCTCATCAATATTGAGAAGCTCCTCATGAGATCCTTGATCTTCGTCAAGTGATTGGTCACTAGATCCCCTTCTTGCATCTTCAACATAGAAAGTTGATTTCAGAGATACACTACTCTTGTTAGATTTTTGACCTTATACATCGTATTAAGTGTTTCCGACGCACTTTTAGATGTCTTACAAGATTTAATATGAGGTAAGATAGATCTTTTCACCGCAAGAGCAACCATAGAATGTGCTTGTGCATCCCTTCTATCCCACTTCTTTTGTTCTTCTAAAGATGTAGAAGATGATGATGTGATGATGATCCATGAGGTGTAGTAGGTGCCAAAGGAGGCCTTTCCTCATCACCATTGACCAAATCCCATAGCCCTTTCGCTATGAGAAGATTATTCATCATGTAACTCCACAAGGAATAGTTTGTGCCATCCAACCGATCTTCACTAAACAAAGAACCGATAGCTTCCGATTCTTCAATAGAATTTCAGCTTGTAGTAGATAGGAAAGAGAGCCTTTCCAAAGCCAAATCTACTTAAAAATTTCCCTGAAAATAAGAGCACGAGATGTCTTCCAATCTGCAACCAAAGTGCCCAAAAGATAATGGATAGATGGCTGTTTTTCTGCACAAAAATACCAGCTTCTTGAAAATCAGGTTAGCTTCGATTGAAGCCTACACCAACCCAATTAGGAAGCCAAATAGTGTGATCAACACACACTTCAATAGGGCCGTTGAAAACGCCCTACTGCTTGCTGAAAATCTGCAATTTTCCAGCCACAAATTTGCCCTAACCCAAAATAGGGTTTGCTGAATTTTGGGCGCCCTCCAATAAACATGCAAAGCTGAAAAAATCAGCCAATAGGAAGCCCCAAAATCAGAGATGTTGTTGCTGATTTTTGGGTGGCCTCCTCAAAGCATGCTAAGGCTGAAAATCCAGCCAACAAGAGATGCAAAAATCTGTTAGGTTTGCCACAATTTTGGGTGCCCTCCTCCAAGACTGCAAACCTGAAAAATCAGCAAAGGAGGCTCCAAAACCCAAATTAGAAGCAGATTTTTGGGCGCCATCCTCAAGACAAGACTTGCTGAAAACTGGCTGCAAAAAATCGGATTTGAGATGCTGATATTTGGGCGCCAAAAATTTCTCCTCCAAGATCCATGATGGGCGCCCTACTTCAACCTGAAAAGAGACCAAAAAGTTGATCCAAACTCCACTTGAAGAAATCAGCAGGATGCATTTTCAAATCACGAAGTAAAGTAGCTCCTCTTTTGGTAGGGCGCCAACATACAAGCTTGCTGCAAATCCGGTTGCTCTGATACCATGTAGGAAAACAAGAGCCAAGGCACCAAGATCTAACTATCAAACAATCTCCACAAGACAAATGAGGGAAGAGGATAGGCGCCCTCAAGGAGAAAGAGAAAGCAGTAATTCAAGCAGAAAAATGGAGAGCAATGCTTAGCAAATGTAAAAATGGTAAACACAATGAACATACAAGTACTTTACCTGGATGTGGCCAAGTGCCAACAAATCCTAAGCTTAACCACTTACTAAATGTAGGGCAAAGACAAACTTAACATGGCCTAAATAACTAAATACCCATGGTTACACAAATCTCGACCTTTTGGGTCAAAGTAACCTATAGATTAACTTTAGCATAGTCATTTATTTCTAACATGCTCCTCACACATAACATTCATCTAGTTTTGGCTTTGAGAAGCTTCCTCAAAGCTATGCGACTCATCATCTATTATGTCCATAAGCGTGTGCAGTTGGTATTAGGCTTGGCCTAAACCGTAAGGTAGTCGTCTTAGTCTCTATTTGGTTAAGGCCTTGCCTCTTGTGAGAGTGGTTGTGCATGATGTCTATATCTGGATCCTATAGCTATGCATGGATGGGTACAGTCTGGAATGGAGAATCTGCAGTTGGATACTGTTAAATAAATTTAAGATAGTAACTGCTGTAGGCAGTGTGGGACAGAACTCTTGTTGGTGAGAAGCCCTGCATGCAAGCTGTAACAAATATCTTTTGATGGAAGGTTGCTTGAATATTTGCATGGAGCTGTATGACCAGGTTTTGCCTTCAGAAACCTTGCAAGAAGGGTAGTAAGTGAAAATCCATTTAAGCAGACTCATGGAAGTTGTGGGTGTTGGCTTATGGTTGTATGTATGAAATTTGGTTCCTGGAAAGAATGTTTGTTAGTGGAGATGTAAAACTTAGTTGATATCTGCAAGAGAGAACAACAGCACGCTTGATCTGAAAGTCACCCTCCCTGAATCCTCGAATTCTATTTTCTCTTTTTCCTGCTGCTTGGAACACTGGTGAGGGTACTAGCGCTCAGTTCTGAGAAGTTGATGGCTGGGGGCGTGTGCTGCAGTGGGTAGCAACAGCAGTCGCTACAGCAGCTGGATGTATCAGTGATTGTGGACAGCAGGCCATTGGCCCCATGATGCTCATGCTATTAGTGGACTAGTACTCTGTCTAGGAGAATTGAGCCAAAAAATTCTTATAATGATGTGAGCCAAGACAATGCTTGCTCTTTGACTTGGGCCCACTCATGAAAAAAAAAAATTTGCTTTTATTTCGTCAAGTTATAACTACATCACTGCCGAATGTAGAATTACTCATAGGAAAATTTGGAATAATGAAGAGTGTAAAATCGATTTGGCCGTATGTCGAATTTGTAACATTATGAGTATATTTTATGTTAATGAGTTTTTGAGCCTTGTGAAGTTCAGTTAGGATCATAGACGAACTGTAGCTGGAAATGGAGTTTTGCTGAAATTTTTTCATGGTTTTGTATGGACCAACACTAAAGTGGTGGGGTATATTCATCTTTGGTCCAGAACCTTGTAAGAAAAAAATTGCTTTGATTTCCCTGTCAACTATTGGTATAACCTTGGTTATGGTGAACTTGGCAGGCAAAAAGAGCTAAACAGTGGGTTTCAGCATTTTTTAAGGAGATAAGACTTTATTATGATCCTGTTCAGTGCACTAATGATACCTTCTATGAACTTAATAGCACAACAAATTAGTAGAGTCCTTTTATGATTGACGGTAATGAAGCTAGGGACAAGTAAATGGAAAGATACAAGAATATATCCCGTAAATATTTCCACTGACAAAGTGTTAGAGATCTAAACACCACAGTAGGGCAAAGACTAATTGATCCACCCAACTTTGCCAACTCCCTGATATGGAGTAAGCCCCTCCTAGCCCAGTGTGAGGACTGGTAGCATGCATACTGCCTAGTGTCGGCCACGTGCACTGACGTGGCCAGCTGCAGTATAGCAAGTTGAAGCCTGCCACAACTGAGAAATTGGTCTACATTCACTTCAACCTCAAATTGATATCTAAAATCAGAAACCATGAATCTCAAGAACCTGAACTTCAGCTACAAAATTTGGAGGTTGAGAAAGATGTGGAGTTTCACTTGTACGCAGTGTCATGGCAATACCAAAGTGTCATGTGAATTATGCCTAGAGGGAAGGAATTGAGGAGGGATTGGATATGCCAGGTGTTCCTCCTGATCCTGCTGACATTGCGATGGCTTTAGGCCCCTCAGGGGCTCGGGGGATGATGAGGATGATGATGATTCTGTAGTTGAGCCCAAGCATGTATTCCTTGAGGAGGACATTGCATATTTGAGGAGCACATCATCTTTTTTCTTTATTATTAGCACTTTGCATAGTGCAGTTGCCAGAAGCTAGTTTGTTATGGACCATTGAGTCTCGATTCGGAATGTCTATGTAATACCTAAACAACATTTTTGCTAATATTTTGATGCGGACGTATGGATCCATCATCTTGTGACTTGCTAGTTGTATAAGTACGGGTCTCTAGTTGTTATGTTTTGCATTTGAGATGTGTCTTGTATATGTAAGGCTACTACGAGCTTTGAATGATTAAATCCATTGCAAACAACCTTTTAATATAACATAACTGCTATTGGTCATCTTTCTGGACATAACACTACGCTTCAAAAATTTTGGCACTCTAAAAGACTAAAGTGGGAAAAAAGGTTCCAAACGTTTGGAGGATTCTTCCAAACGTTTTTAACCTGTTTCAAACATTGCACATCCAAACATCTGGATGATTCAAATGTTTGGTTGCCTATATCACAGATGGGAAGCCGTCATGTAAGTCAACGTAAAAAATGTGATATCGTTTCTTACAAAGAGCAAGTTGAGGGGAGCTGTTTATTCACATGTTGCACTTTGCTAGGAGGAGTATCATTTGCAGCAAAGTTGCAGTGATCTTATGACGTACTTGTTGAATGGTCTGCTTCCAGTTGCTTGTTCTTAAGAACCTTTGCCAAGAAAATAATGCTGAAGGTTGTTTTCCCTAGACAGTCTCTTATAATATATGAGAAAAGAGCAGTGCAAAAAGAATCGGTGGTCTTCTAGAAAACATGCACTGGGGCATTATATGAGAAAAATGTTGCATAAAATAAACAGGTTCATACAAACTGAGCATTCATCTGGGAAAACCCGAAGAATGAAAAAACATAAGCTGATGTGGGAACTTGTAGTGAGATCGAAGATGCCGTTCCAGTCTGCACAATGTTTATATTTTCTTGTTATTTTTTTGTGACTCTATAAATGAGGTTCGTGGATAGGTGTATCGGATCTTTCAGAAGTTCAAACCCTATAAGATGATCTCTTTGAACCCATGTTGTTGCAGATTTTCCCTTTGCATGGGCCCTATCTACTTTATTGTTATGATGTATATAGCAAGATCTCCATGGTTGATCATGTCTAAGAATGCAACCTGCTTGACCCTCATTTATGGTAGGGACTGTAGCTGAAGCTGTGTGATATATTGAGATTTCTTAGGATGGTTGGCTTAACTTCTTAGTACCAGAGAGTCTCACTCTTTGTTAACAAAACAAAGTCGCTGCAAGGGATGAGTGTAACAGTACACTGTAGAATCCATTGCAGCGTTGCAGCGAATCGCGATTTGCTGTGGAGAATTTATGTCCTGATTTTTACAGCTACTTTGTGAATGACAGCATTTTTTGCAGATTTCAACGTTGGATTTTTCGCATACTGATTTCAATGTATTCAATAATGAGCTTCAAGTTTGAATTCTTGACAATGAGTTTTGATTCTGCAATTTTTTGGTTCCTGCTTTCTGTCCAGGTTTCTGATCTGATCTGCGTCTAGGTTTGTCATGCATGTACTTGGCACACATTAACTTCAATGCAAGGTTCTAGAGCTTGTATTTATCACATTGATAAGATCATTTCTTCATCTTTAGATAATGTCTGATTTGAGATTTTCAATTGAGTGTATGAATATCTTAGGTAATGCATCAGTGCTGTATTTTTTTTCTTTATTTTAAATTCAATGTTTACATGATAGTAAACATTTTGCAACTTTTAATGGATGCTTTTTGCAGTGTTTTTAGTACATGAATATTATGCTATCACAGATGATTTTCAACCTGGTGCACTTCATAGTGTTTCTTCTCCAGAAAATTTCAGGACATCTTCGTTCAAAATTTGAAGCTGGATATTTTTTCTCAAAACTTTCAAGGTGTTTTTTTAGGACCGTCTTTTGAAACTCTTTTCAAATAACTGAAAGCAAGGGTTAGACTTCAATCTTGATAACTATCAATTGTTATGCCAGGTTCATATGATGTGGCTACAACGTCAACCTTCATTCAAAGAAAAGTTTGGGAAGCAAGATGGGAATAAAGAACATCCTCACATGGATGAAAAATTGAAAGATGTCAGTTCTGATGGGTTTGACATTTCTGGAACCTTCACAGGAGATCAAGTTAGAGCTGACTAGTATATGCCTATCATCCTTTTCAGCTATTTATCATAAAAGAGGAGAGGAATACCAATTTCATGGAGGTCAAGTTCAAGGTCCATTTTCTTGTCTTCTGTCAGGAAATCAGTCGTGTCCCACTCATCTTCGCTTGCGTGATCCAATGGTTCATGAGAGTGGACAAATATACAGACCACAATGTATTTTGTTTATTGACAACAATCATGATAATTTTATGTGTATAGTTCTCTTGCAGATGTAAAACATAAGCTTTTAAAACATGGCAATGGCTCTAGGGGGAAAAAGCGTTCAATAATGTTCCCTCCTGTAGCAAATGAAAAAATCAGCATCAAAATGAGAGAGAGAGAGAGAGAGAGAGAGAGAGAGAGAGAGAGAGAGAGAGAGAGAGAGAGAGAGAGAGAGAGAGCATTGTCTATACCAAGCTAAATTAAACTTGAATGGGAAAGCACTATCTTCCAAGCAAGAAGTAAAATGAAAGTGTAGTTGGTGACTTGGACATATGCATACTTTTCGCTAGCATATTATGTTGATATGTAGTGCCTATTTCAACCCTAATGGCTAGGCAAACTTATCCAATACAATTTGTATAGATGTAATGGGGGCAATCAGTAAGTACTTTGTAACCCTTTTTTTGTAACTTAAGCTAGATGTGCAACTAACTGGCCTAAGTGGCCTTGAAAACGCGAGCTATTGGTGACACCTCATCTTATCCATGCATGTAACTCCATGATGGCTAGGAGCCTTCGAGTGCTAGTCTAATAATTTCAATTCACTTTTTGGGAGTCCAACATGTGTTGAGGAGCTGAAGCAGGTTTTTGTTTTTTGGGTTTCTACCACATTTTTTAGTTCGCTCTTTCTAACTTTCATGGTGTCTTTTATAGGGTCTAAGATTCCATAGCTAGGCCTTTGATTTCACAAGTTTTAAGATTGATCTAAGGCTCGAATTGTTTCTAAACAATAATTTTTGTTAGCATAGCTCTATTGGTAGTTTTGATATGGTAAAAATTACACATTATATTTGTTGGTGTATAAATGTTTTGCAATTGATGAAGTAGAATCAGATTGAGAATATTTTCTTCACTTGTCACTTTATCGGATAGAATCATTTTGGGGTTTTGGCAGGGCCCAAATTGGATTTGCAGAAAGGACTTACTAGTCTTTTG
This sequence comes from Diphasiastrum complanatum, assembly GCA_029204225.1. NCBI lineage: Eukaryota > Viridiplantae > Streptophyta > Lycopodiopsida > Lycopodiales > Lycopodiaceae > Diphasiastrum > Diphasiastrum complanatum. The sequence goes on along the minus strand of CM055099.1, from coordinate 67,015,070 downwards.
GCCCTGAATGTATGTAGATTGTTCAAAAACTTGTTCACAAGTTCATACCTTGTGCATATGACATGGCTAAAACAAGAGCCTTGTTTTAAAGAAGTTTGGCAAGGATGGAAACAAAAAACATGATCACATGGATGAAAAGCTAAAAGGTGTTACTTTTGACAAGTTAAAGATTTCTTGAACACTCATTGGACAAGGATTCTCATGTTTCTTCATATCGTGACTGAAGATCAAGATTAAGATCAAGTTGGTTATGTTGTTATATGTACGCCATCCTCCAAGTATGAAATGAGTAGAAGATTAACAATTTCAAGGATAGTAAGTCTCTGGTTCCAACTCTATATTTAGTAAATTATATTGTTTTTTTTAGGTGATTTTGCGGTTTGTGAATTGGACATGATGTCTAGTGATTGTTATTTCAACCATGTTAGCATGACAATTTTGTGATAGATGTAAAAATAAGATCCTCAAAATTTAAGGGCAAGAGAAAGAGGAAGGGACTTCGAGAGAAAATTGTGTCAATTTGAATGTTAAGGATAGAAAGATACAAGAGACGAGCATATAAAAAATTGAACTTAAAACAAGAGTTAGGTATTTGTATGAATCCTACCTTGAGAGAATTGATCGTGATTTCTTGACGATATGTTGTGCTAATCATATCAGCTTTATAGAAGATAGGGTGTTGATGGTGCAACAGAATTCCTTAGGAAAGTTCTCTCACTATACAATTGAACAAAATGGTAATCGAAGGAGCAATAGCCTCATTGGCAATTTTCTTTCCTACTAGAGTATATTATGTTTTAAAGTGTCTTAATGCTTTGGATGCTACCATAGGTTGGTTGGTATGTCACACTCGCATATCGAGAAGTGCGTTGTTATAGGTTTTCTAGACATCCAAGTTATGTATTGCAATGTCCTCCTCTTTGATGTCCCCCGATTCCCTCCAAATCTAAGGTGTGGTCTTTAGAGGCTCAAGTGCAATACTTCTTAAAATGCTCTTTTCTTTTATCATCATTTGCTTAAGTCATATGAATGCATCAACAAGCTATTGGGAGTGACAAGTAGTTTCATCTAGAGCATGTGATTTGATTCTTAGCTGCTTTCGTTCCTCATGATTTATTGGTGGATGGAGGTTGTTGGGGAAGGATTTCCACCAGGTTTCAAATGGGAAGATCACTTTAGTAGTTTTCAGATACTTTTATGCTATCTACACTTATGCACTATACTCTTCTACATTGTGCATATGAGAAAGCTATGCGCTCTTCTTTTTGGTGCTCAATGTTCTTTTGGCTTGACCTTTTGAAATAGAACTAGAAAGAGCAATATGTATTTTATCAATGACAAATATGTGATGATTGTTGCAACGATTATCAGGATTTTTGTTGTGTGTGTGTGTGTGTGCATGTGCATGTGCGTGTGAGAAAAGGTGCTCCAGTGAGGTTATTTGAAGCTATTATTTGAACCAGGTTGAATAGTAAGTGTATAAGTATGAGTTGGTTAGTTGCATTTAATTAATAACCCTTTGTTAGGAAGTTTTTTTATTGTTTTCACTTTCCAAGTTGTGAGCATGTACATAGATGATTCGAATTGTGTCTTGGCAGTAGTCTATATTTAATTTGAAAATTTTGATGCATTTGATTTGGTATATTAGCGATTATTACAATCAACATACATTTAGCTAAAGTTGTTTATTTGCAATGTGGTAAGCACATTTAAATAATGAATAATATGTACAATGCTTCAAAGGAGGACATGATGTCAAGATAGCATCCATTCTTCAGGGGTTGTCAATTGATGTGGTCAAAGTATTGTTTGTAAATCCAAATCAATCAAACCAAAGGATAGACCTCTACTAAAAATAGAGCATCTATGATCGAGCATTGTAAAGAGAAATGGAGGCATTTGCATGAAAGCTCAGTTGCAATTGCTCATAAATCTTGAAGGATGTTGAGTTTGCAAAAGTGTCATTGGAGAGAGTGGTTAGCAGAGGTAGAGGTAGCATCTTCTAGAAGGAAGCATTTTAAGTGATTGAGTTATGAGAAAACCATGAATAGGTAATGAATAAATTAGGACTCTCATTGTCCATTTGAGATATTCTTTCTTGAGTTTCCGAAACAACTGAGGAGTCGCAGACATTCGTGATCTGATCAGAGTGAGTGAACAAGCGTGAAAAAACAGTTAAAGTGTAATTAAATCACAACATCATACATTTACGTTAAACACATATGAAGAACATGTTGCTTCTATATTACAATGAAATCTTGAACATCACTGAATACGTTACAATCGAAAAATGGAGGCGTAACTTGGATGCTCAATATCATTCGCTCTGTTGGCGGAGCATCACATATAGTGCATGATGAAAATGTATTTATACACTACATCGATGTATTTAATTACAATAAATGCTTGTCATCTAACTATGTCTGTCATTGTACTTTGGAAGTATTTGACTTATAATGATAGTTGTACAATGTGTACATGAGACTTATAGGACAGTGCTCATCGCAACTGTATGTGGACCGCAATCGCTAGAATTTGGTTTTTAGTGGTGCCTGGTCTTCAAATAATCACCGTAGCATTGACTCTTGCGGTCTCTGGTGGTGCTTGGTAGTTCCTTGTGGTAGCTTGCGGTGACTCATATTAGACCGCAACCTTTGCCTTGGTGGTTCCTTGCGGTAGCCTACGGTGACTCATATTAGACTGCAGCCTTTGCCTTGGCGGTTCCTTCCCTTCGTATATTTCGGAAAGTAGTTGAACAAGTTGATTGTCGAAGATGTCGGATCCTTCGGATGACTTCAAAGTAGTTGGATCAATATATTATCGAAGTAGTCAAATAAGTCGAAGATGTCAAATACTTCAAAGACTTCGATCACATCGGTGATGTCGGAGACTTTGGGTACTTCAGATGCCTTGATGGTCGAAGTTGTCGAAGAAGTCGGACACTTCGGACACTTTGGATGTCGAATGACTTGATGGTTGAAGAAGTCGAAGATGGCCAGGTCTTCGATGTTCTTCAAAATGCTTTGACATTCGAATGTAGAATTAGACGAGAATAGATATCCTTTGATGTAGATTAGCTGGAAAGTCGATGAAGTTGACTTTCCAATAAATCAACTGATTTAATTCGATTTCTTAAAGAAATTGCAAGTTGTCGAACTGCTAGCAGATACCTGTGTATTTTACCCAACATTCTTCTGTACACAGAATGAGAGTAATTTTGCAGAATAGCAAAACAGAAAAAATCTATGATTCCTGCAGGTATCAGATGAGCAGACATAGAACCCAAAAGAGGTTGCATCTGACCTAGATGATTCATAAAAAAATGTGCAAGAAGAATCTTGAAATAGAAATAGTATCAACAAGGAGACAACTGTGGACTTAAATTCCAGATATAGAACACCTGATCAGACAGATCTCGATTCTATTAACAAAGTGCACAATTTAATTGACAAAGGATGAGAAACAAATGCAAACTCAAAACATTTCTATTCGTGATCAACCTCGAAGGATTCGCAAAATTTATTTTGCTTAAAACTCAAAAGATTCGCGAAGTATTTGCGAAGCAGTTTCTTGTAGAAGCTCATGGTTTCTTGTTAAAGCTCAAAATATTCGCAAACAGAATCTTGTCACAAAATATTCTGTTTCTTGTTCAAAGCTCACTTGTCGCGAACAATTTGCAAAATATTCTGGATTCTTTTTCAAGCTCAAAACTGTCATCTGTCGCAAACAATTCGTGAAACACGAAGATGTTGTGAAGAGACAAGTGTCACAAACATTTGCGAAACATGAAGCTATAACGAAGAGACAAACTGTCGCAAAATATTCTTGAACAGAAATTATTTGACCCTGGAATAGAGCGTCTGTTTGAATATCAACCGTTGTAAACAGTTAGACCAGACTCCTCCAATGCGACAAAATTCAAGGAGCAAGATTTTGATGGAGACAAACCATCACACCTGTTAATGGCTTACAAATGTAGCAACGAAGACTATGACAACTAGTATCTGGAAAGTGGCACTACCCAACACATAACTTCTCACAAGGAATGGTTTATTGAGTACACAGCTTATAACAGGGATCAATTCATCTACCTCAGAGATTCAAGCACCATTCGCGTGGAAGGCAAAGGGATAGTCAAGATCGTATTCAAGAATGATCTTTCTAGTTATGTTTAGAATGTTGTTCAGGTACCTCAGCTATCTAAGAACCTATTATCAGTCTCTAAGACAACTGATGAGGGCTACATTGTTACTTTCTCATCTGAATAGTGTACAATCTTTGATGAAGATACTACTCTAGAAGTACCTGCACTAGAGTCAAAAATTTATATGTGTTATTAGAGTCAGTTGCATTAGCTAGTACTTCTCATGAAAATGTAAACAATCATGCTATTCTGTGACACTGTTAGCACATTAAGTCAATTCATGTCTAATCCTAGGATCTCTCATTGGAAAGCATTAAGGAGAGTGATGAGATATATTCAAGAAAATTTAGATCATATTTTGTGTTATGATGGAAATGTAATCGACCCACTCGTCCTACAAGGCTACTCCAACTTATATTGGGGAGGAATAGTCTCTACTAGAAAATCTACCTCTGAGTTCTACTTCTATCTAGTAGGGGGACCGATTTCGTGGAATTCAAGAAAGCAGAAATCAGTCGTGCTTTTTTCGATCGAGGTAGAGTACATCGCAGCCTGTCAAGCTTTAAAGAAAGCTATATGGATCAGGTTATTACTTCATGATTTGCATCACACTCAGTTCAATGCTACTATCATTCTGTGTGACAATTTGAGCTGTACTTCACTGTTGCTAAATCCCATATTTCATGGCAAGTCTAAGCACATAGGGGCAAGTGATTCTTCAATACTGTTCCACAACAGAAATGGTTGTAGACATTTTCACCAAAGTGCTTCCCAAGATCAAGCATCCGAAGTTTTTCAATATGCTGAACCTGACAAAGATACCAAGGCACCAACCATGACCTCAAGGGGGATTGTTGGAAATTTAGTCCACAGTTGTCTCCTTGGTGATACTATTTCTATTTCAAAATTCTTCGTGCACATTTTTGATCAATGATCTAGGGTCAGATGCAACCTCTTTTGGGTTCTATGTCTGCTCATCTGGTACCTACAAGAATCATAGATTTTTTTTTTGTTTTGCTATTTTGCAAAATTACTCTCATTCAGTGTAGTGAACAATGTAAAATACACAGGTTTCTACGAGTAGTTTGACAACTTGCAATCTCTACACAGAATCAAATTGAATTATCCAAACTATTTGAAAGTCAACTTCATCAACTTTCCGAATAATCTACATCAAAGGGTATCTATTCTCATCTAAATCTACATTCGAATGTCAAAGCATTTTGAAGAACATCGAAGACATGGCCATCTTCAACTTCTTCAACCATCAAGTAATTCCACATCCAAAGTGTCTGACTTCTTTGACAACTTCGACCATCAAAGAATCTGAAGTATCCGAAGTGTCCGAAGTCTTCGACATCACCAATGTGACTGAATTCTTCAAAGTATTCAACGTCTTCGACTTATTTGACTACTTTGATGATCTATTGATCCAACTACTTTGAGATCATCCGAAGTATCCAACATCTTTGACGATCGACTTGTTCAGCTACTTCCCGAAATATACGAAGGGAAGGAACCACCAAGGCAAAGACTGCAGTCTAGTACAAGTCACCGCAAGCTACCGCCAAGGCAAAGGTTGTGGTCTAATACGAGTCACTGCAAGCTACCGCAAGGAACTACCAGGCATCGCCAGAGAACGCAAGAGTCAACTCTATGGTGATTATGTGAAGGTCGGCCACCGCGTTGTATTCTAGCGATTGTGGTCCACATACGGTTGCAATGGGCGTCGTCCTATCAGACTCATGTACACATTGTATAGCGTCATTATAAGTCAAACACTTCCAAAGTAGAATGACTTACATAGTTAGATGACAAGCATTTATTGTAATTAAAGACATTGAGGCAGTGTATAAATACATCTTCATCACGCACTATATGTGACGCCAACAGAGTGAATGATATTAAGCATTCAAGTTAAGCCTCCATTTTTAGGTTGTAACATATTAAGTGTTGTTCAAGCTTTCATTGTAATATAGAAGCAACACGTTCTTCATATGTGTTTAATGTAGATGTTGATTACACTTTAACTACTTGTTCATGCTTGTTCACTCACTCTGATCAGATCACGGACATCTACAACTCCTCAGTATCTGATCAGATGATGGCTATCTTTGACACTTGTACTCACCTCTACTATCAGATCTTAAGGTCTTGATCTTCTTACCTGTTTGGTTTTTGGTCATTGGTTTGAAGCTTTTAAAAGTGGAAAAGACATCGGATTTCTTTTTCAAAAAGTAAATCCACGTCTTACAAGACATGTCATCTATGATAAAAGAGTATGCTCTCCCTTGGACATTGTCCTCATAGGTCAATATAGATCAGTGTGGGCTATCTAGGTGTTCTTTGCCCTTGCAAATCTACCACAATTGAATTTTTCTTGATGTTGCAACTGAGTGAACCCCAATCTAATATGATTTGAGATCCACCTCTTACTTGATAATAGGAGGCCTCTTTATTGAATCCCCTCTTGTGAAGCTCGAAGAGATCCAAAAGTAATGGATCAATGGAAGAAGGAGCTGGTAGAAAAGCAATAGATGAAGATGACAATGAGCCTGTAGGACAAAGTGAGCTCCTCACCAAGCAAGTAGTGGTCAAAGTTGGACATTGCAAGGGTCCAAGGCTGCAATTGTAGTATTATCTATTTCTTCACCCTTCCACCAAGCCCCTGATCATGTTTCCCTACCATCACCAGCCCATCCATCCAAATCTGTTTCTACCACCAGTTTGATAACCCCTTTGGAGATTGATAACCCAAGGTTTGTGCAACCTACCAATCGAAGGTTCTCCTTTTCTCGTCAAGGAAAGAGTCTCAATAATTACATTGGAACTTTGACTGGGAGAAGAACTGCGGAAACACCCAGAAGCAGAATGGAGGATACAAAGAGTGCCAAGACAATTGATGAATATTTGGCATGACCTCTCAAAAAATTAGTACTTGTCAAGAAACCAGAAGTGAAGCCATCCATGGCAAATGTTATGTCCATGGTCAGTAAGTAGGATTCAGTATACTCCTAGTCTTGGATACACACGGTACTCTAGTAAATCAAGCTGTTAGTTATGCCACATCATATTGGATGTGACCCAAAATTAACTAATATCCTTGTGAGGCCTAGAACACACTAAATGGAGTTTAGACAAGGTATGAGACAGTGTATGCATGTGTAGAGTTATCAATAACAATTCTATGAATAGGTGGTCCATGCTTAGGACTCTATTCTAGGTGAATCTATGTATAGGGAACTTAGGGCTATGCATGGCTATGAGCCCACATTGCTTTTGGCTCTATATATTGAGGCCAAACTCGCCCTACTCCTCATTGTGATTATTGATTCATTGCCAGAGTTTCACTCTACATTCATGCTTCTTACTCCTTGGCTTGAGGGTGAAGCTTCTAGAGTTGATTGGTTGCTTCTACTTGGTTGGGTGGTTGCTCCACAGTGTGTTTTCCATTGTGTTTTGTCTTGTGAGCAAGATCTTAGGGAGCTTCCCTTATAGTGGAGTCAGAGCAAGGCTTACGAAGATTGGAGAACATGGAGAAGGGCTATCTTTTGTCAAAATTTTGGATTGGATCCATGGGAATTCTCTTCCAAGGTGGATAACAAGTGTGCAAGTGGGTGCACTATCCCAATTTCAATTTGCATGTGCTAAGGTCCATTACTCTTGGGATTCTTTGTGGTTTTATGGAGAATTTTCCTTGAGTGCCAATTTGTGATGCTTTTTTGGAGCTTTTTCATGTCTAGATCAAATATTTGGTAGATTTGATTTTTACAGCAAGTGTTTCATTTTAGGGTTCATTAATGATGAAATTAATGCTACATGCCGGTTCTCTCCAATGATTTATGATTCTAGCTATGTTTTGGTCAAAATTGCTTGGTTTTTCATGTTTTTTGGCACAAAATAGATAGTAAGAACCAAAATCCAGCAAGATCAGATCAATTAGATGGTTGTAATTCTGAAATGCTTTGCATGTGTTAGAGAAAGAGTTGTATGTCATGAATTTCCACTTTATGGTGATGAAAAAACCGGAAAATAGCCAAAAATCATCATTTTGCTAGTTTTTTAATAAAATTGGATAGTAGGTGGCTGTAAAACACCATATAGAGCTTGTAAAGTGGTGGATCAAAGTCTTTTGAAGCTTTTCCTGAAGTTAGAACCAAGAATTCCAGCAATTGAACTTGCAAGAAGTAAAAAAAGTTCAAAAAATAACAATTTTTGGTAATTTTTGGGAAAATCCATAAATATATCATTCTGGAAATATTTACAGCATAATTAGAATTCCTTTTTACCCTCCCAGCAAGCTATCAGACCTGTGAATTGATGGCCGGTGGCTTATGCACCATCTCCATCAAGTTTGAAGCTATTTTGACTTCTACAAATCAAGAAATCTTCGTTCTCAGCCTATACTGCATCTTAGGATCGGTATGAATGCTTCTTGGAAGTCTAATTGGTTGTTTAAGACTGTTGGTAGTATCAATTTTGGGCTAGAATGGGTGCTTGCACGTTTTTGCATGATTCCTTCTTGTGGATGTGAGCCCTACTACTGATTTTCTGACACTCTGATCCCGTGTGTGAAGCCTAGGTGGTAGGCTAATGTGGCAAGCATCTTGTTCACTTGGTCTCCCTCTATATTGAGCTTTATAGCACCCAATTTGGTGTCCTGTAGCCAAAGTTATGATCATTTGAAGTTTTGCAGTTTTGTGAGTACAATTGGCAAAATTTGGAATTGTTCTGATTGCATGCCAATCATTTCCCTAATTTGTAGTATTGTGTTTGCATGGATTAGTTGCATGCTGATTCTCATAGTGATTCTGACATGCATGAGGGATTTACAATTGATTTGAGTGTTCATACGCGTGTGCTCTGACAATTTTGGTCACAAATCAGTGTTAATGGCTGACAAATTTTGTAAAACTGAAGTTTATGTAAAAAATTTCGTAATGACGTTTGTAACTGATGTAGTGTGCTTTGCATGCCAGTTTGACATTGGGTTAGTAACACTAGGAATCAGACATTATTTTGATTATTTTGATTTTTTTGATTTTGATTGCCTTTTGTACTAACAATATTTTCGTCAGAATTTTTGAATTACATAAATTAAAGTAGAAATTGAATTTTTCAAAAAAATCAAAATTTCGGTCATTTTTTTCGTCATCTATGGAATCAGTTTAGATTAGTGAATTGATTAAACTGAGTTTATCAGTTTGAATTGATCACAATGTTTTCACGAAGTCTAAATTATTTTCCAGTGATAGATAAGTTTAAATTGATAGAAGGAACTGCAATGAATTGCCGACAGTTTTTACTGTGTGTTTTTTTTTTAAAAAACTTTTGGAGCTGGGAACTCCCAGATTGAAAGTTAAAATTTGAATTTTTTTCTTTTTGTTGAATTTCAAATTGGTTAAAATTTGAATTTAGTTACTTGTTTGATAGTTTTCTAATCGCTGTTGATCGATAGAAATCAGTCAAGTGAACGTCTGTGCAAGATACTCATTAAATTTGAATTAAAATCATCAAACTATATGAAATGACTAGATTGGATGAGTGGCAATAGTATTGTTTATCTAATCAGTAAATCTGATAGGATACGGTTCAAGAATTACTGAAATGCTATTGGTGGGATTTCCATTCATGTAATTTTATATTCTACGTTTGGATAGGTTTTGTCAATATTAACAGAGTAATGCCAAACCAGTCAATTAAAAGGAAAAAAAAAAAGTCAAATTTTATTGGAAAATTTGTAATAATAGGAATTACATAACTGTTTTTTTTTTCCCAATAAAATCATATGGTGAATTATATTCAAAAGATCAGACTAGTATAGTTTCATATACTAGTAAATGATTTTTGATATATCAGATATTCAGTCCAGTTATAGGATAGAAATGAAATTGTTTTAAACTTTTTTCGTATAGTAATTAGTTTTTAAAACATTTACGAATGTCATTACGTCTTCTTGGTACCTTAGTTGACATAGATTTTCAGGGAACTGAAAATCCTAAGGAGGGAAGAAGAGTGGACATCAGAGGTAGTAAGTGTGATCGGGAAATGTATTTCGTAGTTAGGATTTTGGTAATCCCTGTAAATAATTGCTTAATACCGGTTATTAATTTCCTGGTTAGAATTCATTCAGTTGAATTTGTAATTGATATCTTTGTAACCATTGAGTTATCCGCAGTTTTGGATGTCAATTGTGAGGTTAGAAGTGGAATCTGATACGTGGATTACATTGGATCTGCTAGTTGACAGAAGCTTGTCCCTAGATTTGATGCATCAGTAGGGGTTTGAAGCTTATCATTAACCAGAAAGGATCAGGATGTAATATTGAACCATGTTAATTCTTCTGGCTAAGTCACATAATCAGATGTGGATTTTGGGTATCCATCTGATAGGCATGGCAGTCATCCAAATAAATGGATTCTTTAACGTTTGGAAACAAGAGATAATATCCTATATGGATTATAGGACAACTAGATGATCAACGGAACTCTAGAATATCAGATAAGGCGATTAAGGATTTTCCGGAAGGAAAAGCTGATGGTATGGGACATCAATTTTGGAAAGGAAATTCTAGGACTATAAAGATCTGATGATCAATGGTGTGTTTTAGAACCTAGTCATGATATGGGAAAAAAAGAAAACCATTTGATCAAATGTGGGGTATTTTGGGAATTTTTGAGGTTTAATCTAGATCCCAATGTGGTATCTCATTATCTACAAAATCAGAGGCCCTCAAATCTATTTCTCGCTTTCTTCATTAATCCTTTACTTCTTGGTAGTTTCTCAAATATAGGATATCAGACTGATTTATATGATTCTTTCCAGCATGAAGTTATTCTTCTAAAAGACTGTTATGTCATATAAATTACTACTTGTGTGAATGGACTTGGAATTCAGATAAATTCTAAGATTAACTTGTTTCAATTTCTTAAACCTAGAATATCTCTGTTGCATAAATGGATTTCGATGGAATAGTAGTTTCTATCACTCAGATTGAATATATTTGAAGGAGAAGTCCTATTTTTAATGAAGTGAATCCTTTAGAGGAAGCACTTATTACTGACTTTTCTTGGATTTGGATATTTTCATATATCATCTTTCAAGTTAACTTTTATTGAAATTTATAATTTCTTTAAAAGGAGGGGTGACGTGGTGGAATAAAATTATATTTGGGAATTTGTTGGTTGCATAGTTTTGGAAAAGAGCCAGCTATGGTATAGAAATGAGATTTTTCTGAAAGTAATTTCGGATAGATTCAGAGTAAGATGTCCAATTGGAACTTTTTGAATATGAGAAATTCTCTAGAGATTGTGTGGACAATTTGGAACTAGAACAGATTTGGAATTTGAATAAGTAGTACAGTAAAAGGTCAAAAGTTACTAGTTCCATTTTGATTGGAATAGAAGTAAGTTCGATCAAAATTTAAGTCTGAGAGTTCTGTATTGAAACAACCTTATCTTAGTTTTAGTACTAGGATCAAAGAGGGGTTGTTTGAGTGGAAGAAATTATGGTATTAAAAGAAATTGGATTGGAAAACTGTTGAGATTGAATTTGTCTCAAAGATTTCCCGGATATGTTATTTACTCATGAGAAATAGAAAATATTTTGTAGCTGAGTTACAAGATCTCAGTGAGATATGTGAGTAACATATGTGGGTTTCTAGAGGAATCTGCCAGGTAAGAATGTGTTTATGTACTGGGTCATAGAGAAATTATTCTCATATGTGCACAATTAATCTTGTATAAATCTACTGTGTAATCCTAGTTACTAAGGTTATATGGTGCAGTTAACCTAGTCGGTGAACATGAACATATGATCAAGTATTGTTTTGAAAGATGCTTGCAGAGTTAACAAATATTTGTATAGAAGATTTATGGATTAACTTATAAATGATTTGGGTAAGGATCTAAATGTGGTGTTATACTAGTATAATTGAATTCTTCAACTAGACATTTGAGATTTTTGAATCATTGACAATTAACTTGAGTAGTTGATTACTCCATGATGAAGTTAATTGGTAAAACGACCAGTGTAATATGGATTCACCGGGAATTGATGGTTTTTGAATTATATTGCTTGTAAGACACAACATGATTAGTGAATCATTTGGGTTCATCAGTTAAAAATTGTGTGCATTGGATATACAGTATTCTTAGGATAGAGTATTTTTAGTTAAGGAAGGGACTCAGCTCATTAGTGATTGTATCCCAGAGAGCTCAAGTGGATAACGAATCATAATGAATCCAAGAATGTAGTGGGTTTCTTTCCTTGCCTAACTTGAATCCAAGATCTAGTCAATCTAGCATCAAAGAGACGGAGTTAGTTGTCACACGAAGGTTCGTTCCCATGAAAGCGATAGTATAGTTCAGATTTCAACATGAATGGAGGATCTAACACTAACATCCATTAACACTGAGCATTAACACTACATCCATTAACCCTACTTCCATTAACCCTAAATCCACAACAATGATAGAAACTTACTCTTCTCTCTCTCCCGTTCTCTCTCACAAAAAGCATAAGAAATAGCAATTTCAATAATGATCAAATCCAACAATTAGCAAAATCCAAAGAAAGCATGAGAAATGGAGGAGAAGAAAGGAAGAGCAAGAACATTCATCAATCCATTTCTAAAGAGGACCAATCTACTTTATTGAAATGAGGAAATGAACATGAGGAACAACTCGAGTTGGTCTCTTTTTATAGTAGTGAGGAGGACCTTGGCCTCTGAATCCTATTGGTCCAGTCTTGCCTCTGAATCCTATTGGTTCAGTCTTTGATTACCAGTTGTTTATAGAACTTGAATCTTGCACTTCAGTTAAAGAATCATGTTTGGAAGAATATTCCTAAATCCAGTATTTTCTTAGTGGAAAGATTTTGGAATGATTATTACTTTTCCTGAGTTATGTTGGACATATACTCCAGTATCATGTAAATGATTAAGTATAATTTTAGATTCCAAAAAATTATGATTGATGAATCATACGAATCTAAATATTTATGATTGACAGATCATAAATAGATACTTAATTATTGTCAAGGATTATTCGGAATTGTGATGATTCTGAAGTGTGATGATTAAATCTTGGTCTATTAATTGAGTAAGAATTCAAATCAGTGTTTTGAATCTCTTTACTCCAATATTATTGAGAACCTATGGATCTCACGGACATTCTCACAAGATAATTATTTTACTTGTGGAGAATTTAATTTATCTAGTGGATGCTATTCAACTACAGTTTATGGCCTGCAGATGCTTGAGTACAGTTCTTCATTTGAATTGGATCTCCAGTTATCTTAGGAGATGGACAAGTCTATTAAGATGAATGAATGCTATTTTTCTTGCATTTGGTATTAGAAACATGAGCATTTAACTCAAAAGAGTATCTGGGATACTCAGAGTTGAGTTTTAATCATTCTATATCTTAATGATTCTCCTGGAGATTCTAGATATATGAATTATCATATCTTAGCATCTGGATTCTAAGGATATTTGTACTTGAAAGCTTATGAATTATTTGTCAGAGTTATGGATAATTTTAGACTGTAATTATAATTATTTTATTATTTCTTTAACTTTAATATCTTAGGTGAGGTTATTTCACCCAGTGTTTCATGTAAATGCTTTACATGAAGGTGATGTTACTAGCTTGTGATGAATGTAACCCAGATGGAAAATTTATCGCTTAGTGTACTTTTCAAACCTGAGTTGTACTCTAGAGCAGAGATTAACGATTTGAAATAGGTTTATCTTTGAGTATTTGTTTGATATGAAAGTCAGACTAAGAATAATGATTTTCTCGGTTAATATTGGAAGTTAAAGGAACTGTAATTCTTTCCTGTTTAGAGAGCTTCTAATGATAGAAGCAGTTTAAGGAGGGAAGAATGTTATGTCCATGGCCAGTAAGTAGGATTCAGTATACTCCTAGTCTTGGATACATGGTACTCCAGTAAATCAAGTTGTTAGTTATGCCACGTCATACTGGATGTGACCCGAAATTAATTAATATTCTTGTGAGGCCCAGAACACACCAAATGGAGTTCAGACAAGGTATGAGACAGTGTATGCATCTGTAGAGTTATCAATAACAATTCTAGGAATAAGTGGTCCATGCTTAGGACTCTATTCTAGGTGAATCTATGTATAGGGAATTTAGGGCTATGCATTGCTATGTGCCTAGGTTGCTTTTGGCTCTATATATTGAGGCCAAACTCGCCCTACTCCTCATTGTGATCATTGATTCATTGCCAGGGTTTCACTCTACATTCATGCTTCTTATTCCTTGGCTTGGGGGTGAAGCTTCTAGAGTTGATTGGTTGCTTCTACTTGGTTGGATGGTTGCTCCATAGTGTGTTTTCCATTGTGTCTTGTCTTGTAAGCAGGATCTTAGGGAGCTTCCCTTATAGCAGATACAAGTGACAAAGAAAAAGAGACACGAGGGAGACACTCAAGAATGCAAGGTTGTGAGGCTGCTGGGATCTTCCTAATGTTGAATATAGCAACCATTTGCGGCAATAGAACATTTTGGTTAAATTGCGGCAATTTGCGGAAGACATTTTTTGTGGTAAAGATTGACAACAATAAGCACTTGTACAATAATTACATCATCACATTTAGAGCTTACATAAAATGTATATCATATTAATTCTGATTTCTAACTCTCTCCCTTAAGCTCAAATGTGATAAGAGTGAAAAACAATAATTTGTAGCAAGGTTTGGAGTGTCCAAAAGATGTTATGCATGTCCTACTACTCTGTACTTGACTCGCACTCAAGCGCACCAACAAACTACCAGGTTTGACTCACAAAGTATCATGCAAACACAATGCTCATACAGAGAGTCTACCATACTCTCGATCAACTGACTCATCCCCAATTCGACTTAAACACAAGTGGACCACATGAGCGACATGGCTCAAACTGAGGAAATCCCACTGCCACCATGAGACTTACATCCTCCATCTAGCTAGGCTGACATCCTATCAAGCACTTACAAGCACAAACCTGTAAAGCTGACATAAATGAGTGACTAAGGCTCAACCTGAGGAAATCTTACTGCCACCATAAGATTGTACCCTCACCAGATAGATAGCTAGTAGACAATGACAAGTCAATGAGCATAAAATGACTACTTTGTTTCAAACGTAAAAAATGGACAACCACATACAACTCTGACTCAGATCTAGACTCTCATGACAAGGCAACATGCAAGCTCCACACACACTCATGCAAACCAACATGAATGATAAAGCGTCAAATACATGACCAAGGCTTGCGCAAACTGTGGTATCCTGTCGTACCAACACCTGTGCCACTTGTAGATCTGCTGCTACACCACTGGTCACCAAATCAGGTCCTCAACCATGGCCTTCACCTGTACCAAGATTCCCCCACGTCCAAGCATATCACATAGATGTCCTCATACATCATCCAAGATCAACCATATCGAACCAATGAGCGCTCCAAGCCTCATTCCTGATGTATCTCCCAAACAAAGCTATGATCCAAGCCGCTTTGCCCTGACATCCTGTCCAATAAACCCTGAAAGTTGATCCCCATCCATTCCCCATGCTCCAAGCACAAGAGTCTACCAAGGACTCAATGAATGAATGTATACAAACCTCACCATAGGCTATATCTGAGTAGCTCACCTATCTCCCAAAGATACTAATGATAGTTTGCATGTCCTACATCCCATGTAGGTTCAACTTTCCATGCTTGACGTTGCCAACTCTGATCTGACCAATACATAGGCCTCCCACCAAGGAGCCTATCTCCCCAATGTATCAATTATATCAACCAAACCAAAGCAAATACACTCTAGATCCATTGTTGTGATGAGAAACTCACCCACGATCCATAGCATATCAGGTAGGATAGCTCCAGAACCCCATACCCTGTACCATCTGATCACCAAGTATCCATTACCCGCTGATAGCTCCCCAAGAATCTGTCCACTATAGTGCAACTAGACTCCAATTGGATCTAACCAAAAGCTGCATCTTGCCTACCAAAAGATGATGGATAGAAACAACATGTGACGCCAACTTGGAGATAACTGTGCATATAACCATGCAGTTCACCTGATCACTTGTCAAAGTATCAACTGTCACTTCCTGAGCAACCATCTCCATCCCTGCTAGCTCACAACCATGGGCGTGCTAGATCCACATCACCCCGTAATGCACTCCAAGCCCTCAGGTTATGTCGATGCCAATGTCCAAAACTGGCCCCATGCTGTAATGCCAACCTGTACTCCCAAACGGGCACACCATGAAGTCCTCGCCATCAGTGTCCTCTGCAGTAGATCGCTAGCAAAACACTCATCATGGTGCTTGCCCTCCGATCACACCCTGTGTGATCTCCATCCAACCTAGAGCTGGCTCTCAAAGCTTCACGCTTTGTCCATTTGCGTTTGCAGCTTCTTAATTCCATCATGAATTATCCACGTAAGTCCTGTCCATGCCAATGGCTCTCAAAGCTTCACACTTTGTCCATTTGCGTTTGCAGCTTCTTGATTCCATCATGAATCACCCACGTAAGTCCTGTCCACGCCAATGACTCAAGTCCAAAATGAAGTAGCTGCCCCCTGATGATCATTGTCATTAATCAAACACACGTATGATTTTCGTGATTATGTTAAGGCGTCCAACGAAACAGAGCGATGCATAGCTAATATTAATGGTATTAGCTTTCAGCACCAGTTTAAAATCAAATGTAACGAATCAGACATTATATCATTATGGGGCAAACTATTTTCAAATTCAGTTTTGTGGCTACCTCTTGAAGGAGTTCGATTTTTGCTTAACATTCCATCGACTCAAATCAAGCTTGTTGTGTTGTCTCCCTTGAAGTCCTTGCTAGAAGAACAAAAGGCGCAAAGAGAACATCGTGAGATTGATCCACTTGCCTCATTGAATTTTTTGGATTTAAGTATTCAAACATCTTATCATTTTTTTGATGAGTTTGATCAGCATTGGTGGATGGACTTTTTCGACGAACAAAAAATCAGTTTGCTCAATCTCGAACATACATCAACAACTGATGAATTTCATTGGCCTCATAAATTAGGAACATCAACTACGACTGTCGAACCTTCAGATCTTCCTCGGAATAATGATTTCTTGCAGCTTGTGCAAGGTGAGGAACGTGAAATTTATGTGGGCTCAAGGAAGAATAGGCAAAGTGTAAAAGCTGCAAAAATGAAATGGCGCGGTGATTTGAATGAAATCCAAATTGGAAGCCTTGTTGCACTTCTAGCTTCAGAAGATAATGAAGGACATCCATTTTGGATTGCCAAAGTACTTGGTTTTATTCGAAATAGCAATCAAACAAAAGTACTACGTGTCCATTGGTTGCGCACCACTTCAACGAATGCTTTTTTGGGAAGGTACGAACTCGAAATGTTGCAAGTAGTTCCAAAGGGCAAGAGAAAGAGATTGCCAAAAAATCAACCAAGAGTTGACGATTTGAATCTACAAGATGTAGATGTTTTGGCATTTAATTTTGAATTAACAATGACCAATCGTCTACGAAAGTCAACAATATCTATATTGAAAGAACGACTTGGATTACTTGAAAAACCATCATCCTCCACTCGTCATCAACAGAGAAAAGCTGATTTACAATGTTTTTTGTCAACATTAGATGCGGATTCTGAGGAAGACATGCCAATTGACTCTGATGAAGAAGACGGGTCTTCCACTTCATCAGCTGAAAACGAGTGTTGAGAATATGTCAAGTTCTGAATTGAGAGGCATCAGTGAAAATTCCTTAGAAAATGTACTTTAAAAAAAAGAATGTGCATATATAATTTAAGTTATTTTGTATTTCAATGGGATTTCAAGTTTCAAAAATCATTTGTTCTCTTGAATTATTATTTCTTTTGTAATTATGATGGTTTTATGAAGTTTGCAACAAAAAACTTGTAGTTTTTTTATTTGAAATATGCATTTTTTGGCATTTTTTAAAAACAAAATTTAGAGATTTATTAAAAAAATCCATGATTTTGGCCTAAAACTAGGACCATTAAAAAACACCAAAAAAGATTACTCTTTTTCAGGTCAAAGTCCCAAAACAAATGTCATCGTGTTTGCATAAAGAAGTTACAAAAATGTTATTTTTATTACTTTTTATTATTTATCTCTCTTCTATATGTCATTCCTTATAGGGCCCTTTTTTCTCTTAAGTTTTTCTAGCATCATTGCGTACTATTTTAATGATAACAACCGATATGGAGCACAAAGCTCTCAAGTTTTGGAGATTGTAGGCTCCAATGTGTTCTCAAGCATGCCTAGGTAGAGGATTAATCCTAGGTGATCTTGTCTCCTAAACAAGTTAATTTAAAATATAATAAGTCTTCTTGGAACTTGAAAGGCATTCAACTAGTCTAAAAATCAATAAAGAATAGTCAAGCTAACAAGTAGCATATACTAAGTATTGCTAATGGGTTGGTGGGAACAAGCCCTTAGCTCTTGTGGCAAAGAATAGATAATCACACTTATTGAGAGGTACTCTCTCATGTGGGAAGAGCAGTCTCTCATTTTTCAAGGAAGCTTTAGTACTAGAGGTGAAGGAACACTAAGTAGGTCTTGCACCCATAAATAGGGCATGGGCATATCTCAAATGAGTGAAAAGAAAACGGTCTACAAAAATTGGATGAGCTATTAAAAGAAATTGGATTTGAATTCAAAATTGTGTTCATCATTTCAAAAAGTTGTGGCGTGAGACTAGTAGAGGAAGATTTGTGATCGAAGGAGAAGATGGGCGATCATGATTAAGATATCTGTTGGTTTGATCTTAATATATGTAGAACATATCTAGCATTATACTAAGATCAAGGGTTGTGGGAAGGAAAGTTATGATGAACTGTTTTTTGTTTGTTTAATTAGTGTGATGAAATGGAACAAGAATCTGGTATTATTTCTGCAAGTGATCAAGTGCAATGGCGGCAGAAGGTGGCAAAGTCTGTAAGAAGCAGTTGGAGGCTCGTAGCTGCTGTCATAGACGTGAAAACACCTGCCGTTAATCAGCAGGATGATGTTTCTTTGGCAAAAGAAAAGGTAGAGGAGCTCTCCGGCATGCCTCAGAGGAATGAACAGAAAAATAAATGTAATGAGCAGAAGAAGATGTTATGCTCAAACCTGTTGGAACTTTCAAAGGATGGATCGGATAGCTCCTTGCAAAGTTACTGTGGTTCATCTGCCAAAGAAGAAGCAGGGCAAACCTACACCGCCAAAGAGCAGACGTCATCGTCTACAATATACCAAATCTCAGAACAGGAGCCTGAAATTCAAGAACAATCAACTGATGCAAGATGTGGCGTACGTAGTCTGCTGTTAACTTTTTCATTACATGTTTCAAAATTCAGTGTGAAGTTTTCTGTTTATAATTATCTTCCACAACTTTGATGTAACTATGTTCTGTGGAGATGGCCGCTAAAGTATTTCAGTTGCACTTTCTAGATGATATATAACACCGCAGAAGGGCATTCTCTATGTGTGGGAACTAGAGAACCAGAAAATTCTCACGAGTATACGACAATCAGGAATGAGGCAGGAGATATTTTGTCTTCTAACAGCAGCCGCAATATCTTTATTTCTGAGAAGGGTGAAGAAACAAATGAAATAGATCCAATGCTATCTGTAACATCGGTTACCAGGCAAGAGAGTAAGACTAATTCCACATACCAGAGCCCTTCTTCTATCGTCCCCAACGCCAAGTCAAAAGTCTTTCTAACTTCCAGACACGCCAAGTTTGCAACAATAGCTGCTGTAGCAACAGATATAAGTACACTCAGCCGTTCCGGTTCCTGTCCTGCATCTCTGTATGCTACTGCGTTTAAAGCCCAGTTAATGGGCTTCCAGAAACGCTACGCTTATGACATGCACGAAATGCACAAATCGCTTGATTCGATTGATACAAGGTTGCAGGAACTTCAAAGACTAAAGTCTATAAACCAACAGCTTGAAGAACTGAATATAAAAGAGAATACTGTCAATATTCCGGATCCAATAAACAATGAACAAGCACCAGATCGCAGTACAGGTGTTCTCAAGAGGAAACATCGGCAGCCGCAGCCAGGAAAAATCGTTTGCTGCAATGAGGCGAATAGCTTTCCGAGCCCATTGAGGGCATCTAAGCAGGAAATTAGCTCATCCAAAGGTTCAGCCGAGCATAATATGTCCGGAATTCGCAAAAAAGTCATAAATCGTGGAGTCAATGTTCTGCTGAAAGAAAAGGTGCGAAGTAGAAGAAGCTCTTTCCATCAGGAAGACGAGTTGAGCGATACCTCCTCGGAAGCTCTCTTGAAGGAAAAGCAGGAGCGTCACGTTCACGTTACCCAGGAGAATAAGTGCATCCACAAGCTAGGAAGAAGCTGGTGCTGCTGGTACATTCATCAGGGTTGTCTGTCAGCTCTCAGTTTATCAAGTCGACAGCAGTTTGTCTCGGTTGGCTTATTTCAGGAGACTGTGCGAGTGCTCCAAGCTCTACTCCACGATTTCTGCACAAAGCTGATCGAGGCAAGGCAAAAGATGCTTCACAAGCTGGGAATCACAATCAACACTAGGTCAACGGCAATGAGTTTGATGATGCATGAATTTCTGCCTGACGCTCGATTCGCTCAGATAGAGCACCTGAAATACGGCATTCAAGCATTCATCAACAGAACCATGTTTGAAGATTTTGAGACCGAATACTTTGGCATATTAACGCATCGTGACCGGCAACTCAGGAAATTGTGTCTGTTATCATTTCAGTGCTTGATGTCGATCTCACCAGCAGACGCCATTGACGTCAAAAGCCCCGGGTACAATAGATGCTTCCATCTTTTCTGTAGTAAGAAGCTTCAGCTCTTTCAGGAAAAGTTGGACTGGTTTGAGAAGTGGCCGGATAATGTGACGGAGTCTTTTCTGGATGTAAGCAAATATATGTGGATCATACACAATATGGCTAGTGCATTTCGCTCACATGTGTACCTTTTCTACGTGAATGAGTGGGCAGAATTTGATCCAGATTACATGGAAGCTGTGGTAGAGGGCTCTCTTGAAGAGCTTGATCAACCTAGAAAATACGTGGAGTTCATGGTCAATCCTGGATTTGAGCTCTGCCAGAGAATCATAAAGAGCTTAGTCTATATAAAACCTGCAGCGAGACATAGACTCTCTGATCTTCCAAGCACGAGATTGCAAGCACCTCCCGATCATGGTAAACAATCGTTCTGGTTTACTTGAATCCTGAACAATCGCAAAGTAATCAACCCATGACTGAAATGATTAAACAGCTTCAGTCATGGAAAGATTAGATTAGTGTATGCATAGAAATATGTGGATTGTTGCTAGATCAGCAAGCATCTTCCAGAGCTGAAACAGCTACTTACAGGCCATATTTTCTGTCACTGATTCTGAAGTTGTTTCTTACCTCTATCTACTTTTCCCCGTTCTCAGATAACCCAAATTCGGCAGATAAGATAGAATAAAACAGATACCCGGTTTGTCAACAATCTGCAAATGTATTTGAGGGATCATGCATGGTAAGAAAATTTTCCAGCAGGATTGTTCCGTTCATGGCCATTTTGGGCATTTTGTTCATTCAAAGAAGTTCACAACAACATTCAAATTTCACCCATTCAAACTTCTTAGCTTTGATGCCATAACCATAAGCTATTGTGATAAATTGTTAGCAGCTCTAAGTGTCACTCCCTAGGTGAGTTTTGAGCATTGAAATGAATATGCTTCATTGCAATTTTTCTTTCTTTTTAAATTTTCAAATTTTGAATGCCATAAGTGATATGTCACTAGTAGGTGACTTTGAGCATTGAGAGTTTCTTTGTTTTAATAGGCAATTTTTGGTTTTTTTATTTTTCAGCCATTTGAATGCCCTACTTACTTCAAAGCTTTTGATGATATATCAACCACCTTGTTTATATCACATCCTATTCTAGCATCTCTCATTTCATCCATTTAGTAAAGGGGTAGGCCACCTCTCTCAAGCACCTCATAGTAAGGAAGGCTCGAGGAAGAGAGCCTTCCATTGCACTAAGTTTAAGATATAAAAAATATAATCTAACTATAGCTTGGTTCAAGCAACCTTAAGGTTACATACTCAAGGTTCCTCCACCCTTTCTAATTTTAATGAGCATCATCACAAGAATTTTACAAATTTGTAAGGTTCCTTTCATATAAGACCATGTCTAATATATTGGTTTTATGTCGTGTAAGTCCTCCTCCAAGTACACAGACTTTTTCAGGAGGTCTTTACAACTTTACAAAGTGAAAAACATCACATTGCCGAGGTAAAATTTTAGATCAAATTTGAGGGCATTATATGTGTAACAGATTTCTTAATGGTGAGCCAATTACAACTCCTAAAGCCTTGTTCTCATATTTTGAGATTTATTTTAGGCTTAGTCAAGGGCGCCGCGTTAGTGTAAGGAGCATGCCACTTCCAAGGCATGTTGCCACTTCGATGGTAGGTTACCTCAATAAAGGTGTCATGCCCATTGATGGACTGACGTAGGATCTACGTCCTATAAGGAGATCAGAAGGCCTATAAGCTCGACCCATAAATTAGTTATGCTTATGAGGCATTTGGGCCCTTATGGCATTAAATCATAATCAATGGTTAAGGCCTACAACCTATGATAGTGGATTTATATAGAACTAGCAGTGACTCATCATTTAGTGGCAGATGTGGCCTAGTTAGGCTATTGATGTGTCTCAATGAGATGTCCCAATTCACTCCCTAGTTGGTGTAGAGCCTTGGAGGGTATAAGTATACCCATGGGCTTCTCCAGGAGGAGAGCTCGATTAAGAGCAATAACTACATGTTGCTAGATTGACATCTCTCCTTGAGCTATATATTGCTAGTGGTCCATGTTTTTGGGGTTAACATCCAGTTGATCTAGGTTTGGTTGGGTATGTTGTATCCACCATTTGTTCCCTATGTGTCAAGTTGGAGCCAACATCCTAGTTTGTGCTTGTCTTGAAAGTGGTAGCAGAGCCTGTTGGGCAGATTTTTCGCCGAGTTTCCAACGAGGGAAGTGCCCACACTTCCCTTATGTGAGTGATCAGGGTAACGCCGCTTACAATCCTGGGGGCCATCCTAATCACCTTGTACTCCTGGGTCAATGAGAGTTTTCTAGGCTCTCATAGATATGACTGTCAGGAGATGAGATGGCTAACACTGCCTCAATTAATTTTGGACTTTTTAATTTATTTAGGACTATTTTTTACATGTGGTACCAAAACAGCTAGATAAAAAAAACAATAAAAAATTAGTAATTGTTGAAGTGGGATTTTCTCGAGTTCAAATCTCATTTCAATACAACTATAAGCTAAACAAGACAAATTTGGTCAACGAGACCCAATTTAGTTTTTTAAATTTATTGACGCTTTTTTCCAATAGCTATGAGGAATCCTTCATATGCAAGCTACTCTTGGATGTTAGAAATGCCATGAAGATAAGACGAGTCTGAAAATTGTTCACTTAGGTTTCTCTCATTGCATATATTTGTTGAATTTTTCTCAAGCGCAAGTGTTTGAAAGACACCAACTTTATTTGTTTGCAATTATTGCCATCTCAAAACAGTACACATTAAAGGAAAATGACATAAGTTTGCAATGGCACATTCACTAATATTTGTCTTGTCACAGCTGCGAAAAAGATAGGAGCCGATAACATGCTGCAAAGATCTACCTACAACAATCACCATTGTGGAAGAACAATAGCTTCAAATAAAGTTCAGTAAAATCTGTGTATAGACTTTTTCATCAATAAATGAAAGCCCAAGTTGGGCATCAATACATGTATCCTCTGGGCTCCCAAATTCAATAAAATGGAGCTACATTTAATATATAAATGTATACTTTCCTATCAATTCTATACATTTTCAATTTATCTTTGTTCTATGCTATCTATATTTTTCTAATCTTTATTTAGTATAATAAGATCATCAGCAATGCCATCATCAACTGGGGGTGGCTGAAGCTTTGCCCTCGCCAATATGCTCAGGATAATTTCTTGCCTGAATCTGTACACTTGGGCTACTGACTCCAGCCAACTGGCAGTCACATTAAACGACCTAATTACTTAGTATAAATCAGCTGTTCTCATACATCTCATTATCAATATATTGTGAATTTTGAAGGAGTTGAATGTTATTACACAACGCTTCCTATGCTCTTATCAAGTAGATCGTTCACAACCAGAAAATATTGTAGTTAGCTCTCTATCAAGCTTTTAAGCTTGAATTCTCTTGAGCATTCTAGCTCAGTCTTTTAGAGACTTATTTTAGAGTTGCTATTGTGCTACTGCTTATCAAGAGAGTCGCTTATTTCAGACTTATTCTCAGTTACTCAGAAATAGCTTTAGAGTGCGCGGTATCTATTTGCTATTGTTTTGCGCTCATTAGCATTGGATCTTGTTTTCTTGAATCAATACTATTTTCTTATTGCATTCAGTTTGTGTCAAAATGCATGCATCTCTGTATTGCTTTTGTAACTGGTAGAAATTGTCTGAGAATTCAATACTTTATGTTTGGCTATGTAATCACTTAGTATCTAGCAAAAGTTAGTTGCTAAAGATTGGACGTGATTCCCATCACTACTGCTTTGTTCAATTTTTGATAGGCGTAGTCATGCATTGGAAGTAGGAAGTTTCCGCTATTCCATTACTCACCTATCTCCAACATGGTATCAGAGCGTACCTATATGGTATCAGATCGTACCTATATGGTATCAGAGCATTGATTCTTCTTCAAGGCCTAATACTATTTCAAAGTGCAAGCTCTTATACTTGATATCTTTCGCGATATCAAATTATTCTTCAGTTTGAATCAATTTGTTTCAGTATCAGAAAATTGGTTTCTTGTTGTTGGCATCACTACATCTTAGCGTCATCGATACAATCGGCAACAGACTAAGTTCTAGATGGATTCTCAAAGTAAAGCTGGTTTTATCGCAGACAAGCTGAATGGATCAATTATTATTTGTGAAAATTTAAGATGACCTTGCTAATCGCCAACGAGGTGTGAGATGTTGTTACAGGTATCGAAGTAAAACCTGAAGATGACACAGAAGACTCAAAATGTAAATCGAAGGATGGTAAACCTGTCGTGCTTATTATTCTCAATGTAGTCAATAAAGCATTACTATGGCATCATCACTTAGGACACTTGAATTATGCATCTACTTCGAACATGTCCAGACAATCCCTAGCACTTGATCTTGACTATTCTTTTGGCAAAGTCGATCTCCTTGTTTGTCATAGGTGCATCCTTGGAAAGCAGACTAGAATTCATTTTAGATCAAGTCATAGGCATGTGCAAAAGGTCTATAAGATGTTGTTCATACAAATATATGTGACCTATGCAAACTCCTTCATTACTAGATGCAAAATATTTTATTACTTTTACTGACGAATTCTCCAGAAGAACAACTGATTACTTCATTAAGCAGAAATCAGAAGCTTTCATCAAGTTCAAACAATTCAAAGAGCATGCAGAAAATAAAACTGGTAAACAAATCAAAGCATTGAGGTCAGATAACAGCGGAGAATACATCTCCACCGAATTCAAGGAGTATTGCCTTGATTACAACATTGAGAAACAATACATTACCTCCTATTCGCCTTAGTCATATGGTCTTGCTGAGAGAAAGAACAGAACCTTAGTTGAATCGGCAAAGTGCATGTTATCACATGCGACACTTCCGAAGTTCTTTTGGGCTGAAGCCAGCAACCTATATTCAGAAAAGATGTCCTAATAAAGGTCTCTCAGAAAAACCACCATTCGAAGTTTGGACAGGTACCAAACCTTCTTTATCAAACTTATGAATTTTTGGATGTACTGCTTATGTGTAGATTCCTCATGATTTCAGGAAGAAGCTCGACTTCTAGAGTCTCAAATGTATTTTCATCAGGTACACTACTTCTGATCAAGCCTAGAAGTTGTTTGATCCTATCGAGTCAAAGATATTCACTAGCCGGGATATCATCTTCATCAAAGATCAGTTTATCAACCTCAAAAGAAAAGGCAAAGCCCATGTAGCCGATCTATCAGATTTTACTGACCTATTAAACTTTCCAGTTCCTCAGTCAACTATTCTCATTGAAGGTCCAAGATCATCTACTCTTGATGAACAACAAATCAATAGTGAATCAGAAGATGATGATGATGTAGTTCATCAACTATAGTATGATGAAAATTATCAACTTCCTCTGTTTTCCAAAAGATCAACAAGAACTAGTAGACCACCTACCAGGTATATCGACGAGTCTGCAGCCTACTTTGTTCATGAGCCGACGACTGTCGAAGAGGTACTTCGTCAGCCAGATTCTGATCTCTGGAAAGAAGCTATGGGTAAAGAGTATTCATCTCTTACCAGAAACTTAGACATGGACAATTGTCGAATTACCTACGAGCAGAAACGTAGTTGATTGCAAATGGATTTTCAAGGTCAAGTACAAAGCAGATGGAAGCATTGACAAAAGAAAAGTCTGACCTGTCGCCAGAGGATTTTCTCAGGTATACAATGCCGATTACATTGAGACTTTCAGTCCAGTAGTCAAGCATTCTTCTATTCGACTTTTATTATCGTTTGCTACTGCAACATATTTGGAAATACATCAAATGGATGTACAAAGAGCGTACCTCAATGGAGTTATTGAAGAAGACATTTACATGCTGCAACCCGAAGGTTAAATTATCGAGGATAAACACAATCATGTGTGTAATCTCCATAAGGTACTTTATGGTATGAAGCAATTTGCTCGAGCATGGTTTCAAAGGACCAATACTTTTCCTATTGATCACGACTACACACCTAGCTCTTCAAATTCGAATGTTTACTTCAAGACAGTGCAACAATCTTTTATCATTATCACTTTGTACGTGGACGACAAATTGCTCTTTAGCAACATTATCAATCTGATAAAAGAAGGCAAGACGATGCTATCTTCTGAATTTGACATGACCGATCTGGTCGAAGCTCATTTCTGTCTTGGTATTCAAATCCATAGAGACAAAAACTGAAAGTTGATCTACGAGGTACATCTACAATATGTTAGTCAGATATAATATGATTAATTGCAACTTAGCTCTCTCACCAATGGAACCATGTCTCAAATTGTCAAAGGACCAATGTCCTCAAACAATTCAAGAGAACATTCTAGGAGTAAGCACATTGAACTAAAGTATCACTATGTCAGAAGCAAAGTTCTCGACAAAGAGGTCAGATTGTAGTACTGTCAAACGTAAGATATGACAACGGATATTTTTACTAAAGCATGAAGCTTGGATGCACACAGAAAGTTCTGTGTAGAACTAAGTTTAAAGGTCAACGGGGAGTGTTGGATTATTCTCCTTCCTACTAATCAACTAATCGGTTTTTAATCTTCATCCAACTATTTATCCAGTTCTATAGATTTTCCTGTGTTTTTATATAATTTGTAGAACTACAAGTCTTTTTATGACAACTTGTTGGAAATAGTTGAGTAATGGAATAGTGGGAACTTCCTACTTCCAATGCATGACTACGCCTATAAAAAATTGAACAAAGCAGTAGTGATGGGAATCACGTCCAATCTTTAGCAACTAACTTTCACTAGATCTGACACAAACTGAACACAATAAGAAAATAGTATTGATTCAGAAAAACAAAATCAGATGCTAATGAGCACAAAACAATAGCGGATAGAAATCGCACACTCTAAAGCTATCTCTGAGTAACTGAGAATAAGTCTAAAATAAGCGAATCTGCTGATAAGCAGTAGTGCAATAGCAACTCTAAAATAAATCTCTAAAAGGCTGAGCTAGAATGCTCAAGAGAGTTCAAGCTTGAAAGCTTAATAGAGAGCTAACTACAATACTTTCTGGTTGTGAATGATCTACTTGATAAGAGCACATGAAGCATCATGTAATAACACTCAGCTCCTTCACAATTCACAATATATTGACAATGAGATGTATGAACAGTTGAATATTACTAAGTAATTAGGTCGTCGAATGCGACTGCCAGTTGGCTGGATCTGCTGGCATTCATCCAACTCCTTCTCAAAAATTGATTGCTGATAAGCGATGGTAATTGGCTCTAAACAGTCTGCCTACATAAATGAACATGACTGTCACTACAGAAATGAACGTAAACTGTTATCAAGAAAAGCGACAGTGTTGCAAAAAAGACGACAATGTCGGCTTTCTGCGAGAAATGTGACAGTGTCGCAAAATCTCATTTCCTTAATATTTGGGGTAGCCCCACACTTTGCCAAAGTCATTTTCTTAACATTTGAGGCACTTTGAAAAAATGCAAAGAAATGCGACACTGTATTTTTACTCGTAATTTTTGACAGGCAAAAAATGCGAAAAATGTGACACTGTCGGATTTTTGTAGAGAGAGAAAGCCTGACACTGTTGTCAAACTCTGTGTATTTCTGCAGAGCTTTGTATTGAGAGTTAAAGCACTTAATGATGAGCTAGCATGCGTTGATGATAGCATTAAGGAAATAGAACTTGTGCAAGTTGTACTTTCTAAAGCACAAAATCATGGTGAGTCTTCTTCTTATGATAAGAAGAAAGATAGGTCTAAACTGAAGTGCCTCTATTGTGGCATCAATGGGCATTTTGCTAGTGATTGCTACAAGAAGAAGAGAGATCAAGGAGACAAGCAAGGTAATCTAACTCTTGATGAGGATGGTGTTGATGTTCAAAACACAAATGATGATGATTTTGTGATGTCTTCATGTTTAAGTTCTATTTTTGGAGATATTGATCCATGGTGGATTGATAATGGAGCAAGCTCACACGACTTTTCACAAGGAGTTTTCACTTCTTTATTGGCATATAGAGATAACAAGAGGGTTATCTACACGACCAATGATGGTGAGTGTGCAATCAAAGGGTTTGGCACAATTCCTATTTCTCTCTTTCCTAATAGGAATGTTCATTTGAAGGATGTTTTGTTCATACCTACTATTACTAAGAATCTACTTAGTGTGAGTCAAGTGCTAATCAAAGGTCTTAAGGTGGAGTTTGATGGAGATGCTTGTATGATCAAAAGGAAGGATATCTTGATTGCAAAAGGTAAAAGGCAAGGGAAGTTATTCAAACTAGATGCTTGTGTTATTGCTAACCAAGTTGGATGTGTGGCAAGGAAGCAAATATCCATACAAGAGGTTTAACATAAGAGGATGGGGCATCTCAACTTCAAAGCATTGGAGGTAATGGCTAGAAAGCAAGTTGTGATTGGTTTTCCAAGATCCTTAACTAGGATCAATCATGTTTGTGAGTCTTGTGCTTTGTCAAAGTCACATAGACTACATTATAATAGATCTAGATCTATATCTACTAAGCCTTTTCAAGTTGTACATTCGGATATTCATGGTGTCACTATTATTAGAAATGGAGAAGCTAAGATGTATGTCACCTTTATTGATGATTTTAGTAGATTTTGTTGGGTCTATCTACTAAAGAGCAAGGATGAAGTGTATGATGTCTTTGTGAAATTCAAGAGTACAAGGGAGAACAAATTTTCTACAAGAATCAAGTGCTTGAGGAGTGATAATGGTGGTGAGTATATCTCAACCAAGTTTAAAGCCTTTTGCGATGAGCATGGGATCAAGAGGTGTAGGAATAGGGTGAGAGGACGCGAACGGAGGAAGAGAGAAATAAATAGTTTGTAGAACAACTCTCCCATTATTATGGGCTGCTACAAGCAAGAACAGTCTAAAAGATTGTAGTTGTTGAAAAGACTCACAGCTCAAGCATTCTCACTTACAGGATCGTGAACTAATTCATACCCAAATGAAAATGAGTACAGTCCACCGAAGAGATTAGAAGAGTTGTGGTATTATTGTAAATCGGTTTTCATCATGAAGTTCAGTTCTGAATGTAAAATGATAATGTAGTATCATAATGCAAGTTCCTCAAGTGTCAAAGATAGCCATCATCTGATCAGATACTGAGGAGTTGTAGATGTCCGTGATCTGATCAGAGTGAGTGAACAAGCATGAACAAATAGTTAAAGTGTAATCAACATCTACATTAAACACATATGAAGAACGTGTTGCTTCTATATTACAATGAAAGCTTGAACAACACTTAATATGTTACAACCTAAAAATGGAGTCGTAACTTGAATGCTTAATATCATTCACTCTGTTGGCGTCACATATAGTGCGTGATGAAGATGTATTTATGCACTGCCTCAATGTCTTTAATTACAATAAATGCTTGTCATCTAACTATGTAAGTCATTCTACTTTGGAAGTGTTTGACTTATAATGACAGCTATACAATGTGTACATGAGTCTGATAGGACGGCGCCCATTGCAACCGTATGTGGACCACAATCGCTAGAATACAACGCGGTGCCCGACCTTCACATAATCACCATAGAGTTGACTCTTGCGGTCTCTGGCGATGCCTGGTAGTTCCTTGCGGTAGCTTGCAGTGACTCGTATTAGACCACAACCTTTGCCTTGGCGGTAGCTTGCGGTGACTTGGACTAGACTACAGTCTTTGCCTTGGTGGTTCCTTCCCTTCGTATATTTCGGAAAGTAGCTGAACAAGTCGATCGTCAAAGATGTTGGATACTTCGGATGATCTCAAAGTAGTTGGATCAATAGATCATCAAAGTAGTCAAATAAGTCGAAGACGTTGAATACTTTGAAGAATTCAGTCACATTGGTGATGTCGAAGACTTCGGACACTTCGGATACTTCAGATGCTTTGATGGTCGAAGTTGTCAAAGAAGTCAGACACTTTGGATGTGGAATTACTTGATGGTTGAAGAAGTTGAAGATGGCCATGTCTTCGATGTTCTTCAAGATGCTTTGACATTCGAATGTAGATTTAGATGAGAATAGATACCCTTTGATGTAGATTATTCGGAAAGTTGATGAAGTTGACTTTCAAATAGTTTGGCTGATTCAATTTGATTCTGTGTAGAAATTGCAAGTTGTCAAACTACTCATAGAAACCTGTGTATTTTACATTGTTCAGTACATTGAATGAGAGTAATTTTGCAAAATAGCAAAACAAAAAAAATATCTATGATTCTTGTAGGTACCAGATGAGCAGACATAGAACCCAAAAGAGGTTGCATCTGACCCTAGATCATTGATCAAAAATGTGCAAGAAGAATTTTGAAATAGAAATAGTATCACCAAGGAGACAACTATGGACTTAATTTCCAACAGTCCCCCTTGAGGTCATGGTTGGTGCCTTGGTATCTTTGTCAGGTTCAGCATATTGAAAAACTTCTGATGCTTGATCTTGGGAAGCACTTTGGTGAAAATGTTTGCAACCATTTCTGTTGTGGAACAGTATTGAAAAATCACTTGCCCCTCACGAATGAAATGATACTTGATTTCTATGTGCTTAGACTTGCCATGAAATATGGGATTCAGCAACAGTGAAGTACAGCTCAAATTGTCACACAGAATGATAGTAGCATTGAACTGAGTGTGATGCAAATCATGAAGTAATAACCTGATCCATATAGCTTTCTTTAAAGCTTGACATGCTGCGATGTACTCTACCTCGATCGAAGAAAGCACGACTGATTTCTGCTTTCTTGAATTCCACGAAATCGGTCCCCCTACTAGATAGAAGTAGAACTCAGAGGTAGAATTTCTAGTAGATACTGTTCCTCCCCAATATAAGTTGGAGTAGCCTTATAGGACGAGTGGGTCGATTACATTTCCATCATAACACAAAATATGATCTAAATTTCCTTGAATATATCTCATCACTCTCCTTAATGCTTTCCAATGAGAGATCCTAGGATTAGACATGAATTGACTTAATGTGCTAACAGTGTATGCTAGATCTGGTCTAGTGCATAGCATAACATACATCAAAGATCCGATTAATGAATGCAAAGAGTATTTCGCTAAGTCGAGTACTTCACTTTTGGTCTCAGCACAAGAAAGTTTAGTCAATACTATGCTTGGATCCATTGGTGTATCAATTGGTTTGCAATCAGACATATGAAATTTTTCTAAAATGCCTTTTAGATATGTCTGTTGGCTAAGATAGATCTATTTTGTGATCTATTCCTAGTAATGTGAAATCCTAATAAAGAATGAGCAGCGCCTAGATCAGTCATGTCAAATTCCTTTGACAGATCACTCTTAGTAGTGTTCAGTAGGAAAGTGTCATTAGACAAAATAAATGCATCATCTACATAAAGAGCTATATGGACCGAATTGACATCTATATACTTGGAATGAACATTATAGTCAGCTGAATTATTTACAAAACCCAATGAGATAAGAGTTGATTCTTTCCAACCATGCCCTTGTGGCCTATTTTAGACCATAGATTGCTTTTTGCAGCTTGCACACTTTGTGCTCTTGGCCTTTGACTTCGAATCCGGTTGGAAGGTATACAGCTCCTCTTCGATGTAGCCATTGAAAAATGCTATCTTGACATCCATTTGATGCATTTGGAGGTCTTCTCAAAATGCAAGCAATCAGAGTCCTGTGAAATCATAGTATATATGTTCTTGAAAAATTACATCCTAGAAACAAATGCTACATTGGTGGATGGACCATAAACTTTATAAGCCTTATGTTCTTCGGGATAGCCAATGAAAATACATTTATTTGTCCTATGATTCAGCTTCTTCCTAAGCTGTTTAGGAATATGAACAAAACATATACAACCAAATATTTTTAAATGGCTGACACTAGGCTTGTGTCTATGCCATACTTCATAAGGAGTTGTGTTGTTGACAACTTCAATGTTGGATCTGTTCTATACATAATAGGCTGTGGCAATAGCTTTTGCCCAAAACTTCGCATGTACATGCGCTTGACGTAGCATAGATTTGGCAGTTATCTTAGAGACTGATAATAGGTTCTTAGATAGCTGAGGTACCTGAAGAACATTCTAAACATAACTAGAAAGATCATTCTTGAATACGATCTTGACTATCCCTTTGCCTTCCACGCGAATGGTGCTTGAATCTCTGAGGTAGATGAATTGATCCCTGTTATAAGTTGTGTACTCAATAAACCATTCCTTGTGAGAAGTTATGTGTTGGGTAGTGCCACTTTCCAGATACTAGTTGTCATAGTCTTCATTGCTACATTTGTAAGCCATTAACAGGTGTGATGGTTTGTCTCCATCAAAATCTTGCTCCTTGAATTTTGTCGCATTGGAGGAGTCTGGTCTAACTGTTTACAACGGTTGATATTCAAACAGACGCTCTATTCCAGGGTCAAATAATTTCTGTTCAAGAATATTTTGCGACAGTTTGTCTCTTCGTTATAGCTTCGTGTTTTGCAAATGTTTGTGACACTTGTCTCTTCGCGACATCTTCGTGTTTCACGAATTGTTTGCGACAGATGACAGTTTTGAGCTTGAAAAAGAATCCAGAATATTTTGCAAATTGTTCACGATAAGTGAGCTTTGAACAAGAAACATAATATTTTGTGACAAGATTCTGTTTGCGAATCTTTTGAGCTTTAACAAGAAACCACGAGCTTCTACAAGAAACTGCTTCGCAAATACTTCGCGAATCTTTTGAGTTTTAAGCAAAATAAATTTTGCGAATCCTTCGAGGTTGATCACGAATAGAAATGTTTTGAGTTTGCATTTGTTTCTCATCCTTTGTCAATTAAATTGTGCACTTTGTTAATAGAATCGAGATCTGTCTGATCAGGTGTTCTATATCTGGAATTTAAGTCCATAGTTGTCTCCTTGTTGATACTATTTCTATTTCAAGATTCTTCTTGCACATGTTTTTATGAATCATCTAGGTCAGATGCAACCTCTTTTGGGTTCTATGTCTGCTCATCTGATACCTGCAGGAATCATAGATTTTTTCTGTTTTGCTATTCTGCAAAATTACTCTCATTCTGTGTACAGAAGAATGTCGGGTAAAATACACGGGTATCTGCTAGCAGTTTGACAACTTGCAATTTCTTTACGAAATCGAATCAAATCAGTTGATTTATTGGAAAGTCAACTTCATCGACTTTCCAGCTAATCTACATCAAAGGATATCTATTCCCGTCTAATTCTACATTCGAATGTCAAAGCATTTTGAAGAACATCAAAGACCTGGCCATCTTTGACTTCTTCAACCATCAAGTCATTCGACATCCAAAGTGTCCGAAGTGTCCGACTTCTTCGACAACTTCGACCATCAAGGCATCTGAAGTACCCGAAGTCTCCGACATCACCGATGTGATCGAAGTCTTTGAAGTATTTGACATCTTTGACTTATTTGACTTCTTCGATAATATATTGATCCAACTACTTTGAAGTCATCCGAAGGATCCGACATCTTCGACAATCAACTTGTTCAACTACTTTCCGAAATATACGAAGGGAAGGAACCGCCAAGGCAAAGGCTGTAGTCTAATATGAGTCACCGCAGGCTACCGCAAGGAACCACCAAGGCAAAGGTTGCGGTCTAATATGAGTCACCGCAAGCTACCGCAAGGAACTACCAAGCACCACCAGAGACCGCAAGAGTCAATGCTACGGTGATTATTTGAAGACCAGGCACCACTAAAAACCAAATTCTAGCGATTGCGGTCCACATACAGTTGCGATGAGCACTGTCCTATAAGTCTCATGTACACATTGTACAGCTATCATTATAAGTCAAATACTTCCAAAGTACAATGACAGACATAGTTAGATGACAAGCATTTATTGTAATTAAATACATCGATTTAGTGTATAAATACATTTTCATCATGCACTATATGTGATGCTCCGCCAACAGAGCGAATGATATTGAGCATCCAAGTTACGCCTCCATTTTTCGATTGTAACGTATTCAGTGATGTTCAAGCTTTCATTGTAATATAGAAGCAACATGTTCTTCATATGTGTTTAACGTAAATGTATGATGTTGTGATTTAATTACACTTTAACTGTTTTTTCACGCTTGTTCACTCACTCTGATCAGATCACGAATGTCTACGACTCCTCAGTTGTTTCAGAAACTCAAGAAAGAATATCTCAAATGGACAATGAGAGTCCTAATTTATTCATTACCTATTCATGGTTTTCTCATAACTCAATCACTTAAAATGCTTCCTTCTAGAAGATGCTACCTCTACCTCTGCTAACCACTCTCTCCAATGACACTTTTGCAAACTCAACATCCTTCAAGATTTATGAGCAATTGCAACTGAGCTTTCATGCAAATGCCTCCATTTCTCTCTACAATGCTCGATCATAGATGCTCTATTTTTAGTAGAGGTCTATCCTTTGGTTTGATTGATTTGGATTTACAAACAATACGTTGACCACATCAATTGACAACCCCTGAAGAATGGATGCTATCTTGACATCATGTCCTCCTTTGAAGCATTGTACATATTATTCATTATTTAAATGTGCTTACCACATTGCAAATAAACAACTTTAGCTAAATGTATGTTGATTGTAATAATCGCTAATATACCAAATCAAATGCATCAAAATTTTCAAATTAAATATAGACTACTGCCAAGACACAATTCGAATCATCTATGTACATGCTCACAACTTGGAAAGTGAAAACAATAAAAAAAACTTCCTAACAAAGGGTTATTAATTAAATGCAACTAACCAACTCATACTCATACACTTACTATTCAACCTGGTTCAAATAATAGCTTCAAATAACCTCACTTGAGCACCTTTTCTCACACGCACACGCACATGCACACACACACACACGCAACAAAAATCCTAATAATCGTTGCAACAATCATCACATATTTGTCATTGATAAAATACATATTGCTCTTTCTAGTTCTATTTCAAAAGGTCAAGCCAAAAGAACATTGAGCACCAAAAAGAAGAGCGCATAGCTTTCTCATATGCACAATGTAGAAGAGTATAGTGCATAAGTGTAGATAGCATAAAAGTATCTGAAAACTACTAAAGTGATCTTCCCATTTGAAACCTGGTGGAAATCCTTCCCCAACAACCTCCATCCACCAATAAATCATGAGGAATGAAAGCAGCTAAGAATCAAATCACATGCTCTAGATGAAACTACTTGTCACTCCCAATAGCTTGTTGATGCATTCATATGACTTAAGCAAATGATGATGAAAGAAAAGAGCATTTTAAGAAGTATTGCACTTGAGCCTCTAAAGACCACACCTTAGATTTGGAGGGAATCGGGGGACATCAAAGAGGAGGACATTGCAATACATAACTTGGATGTCTAGAAAACCTATAACAACGCACTTCTCGATATGCGAGTGTGACATACCAACCAACATATGGTAGCATCCAAAGCATTAAGACACTTTAAAACATAATATACTCTAGTAGGAAAGAAAATTGCCAATGAGGCTATTGCTCCTTCGATTACCATTTTGTTCAATTGTATAGTGAGAGAACTTTCCTAAGGAATTCTGTTGCACCATCAACACCCTATCTTCTATAAAGTTGATATGATTAGCACAACATATCGTCAAGAAATCACGATCAATTCTCTCAAGGTAGGATTCATACAAATACCTAACTCTTGTTTTAAGTTCAATTTTTTATATGCTCGTCTCTTGTATCTTTCTATCCTTAACATTCAAATTGACACAATTTTCTCTCGAAGTCCCTTCCTCTTTCTCTTGCCCTTAAATTTTGAGGATCTTATTTTTACATCTATCACAAAATTGTCATGCTAACATGGTTGAAATAACAATCACTAGACATCATGTCCAATTCACAAACCGCAAAATCACCTAAAAAAAACAATATAATTTACTAAATATAGAGTTGGAACCAGAGACTATCCTTGAAATTGTTAATCTTCTACTCATTTCATACTTGGAGGATGGCGTACATATAACAACATAACCAACTTGATCTTAATCTTGATCTTCAGTCACGATATGAAGAAACATGAGAATCCTTGTCCAATGAGTGTTCAAGAAATCTTTAACTTGTCAAAAGTAACACCTTTTAGCTTTTCATCCATGTGATCATGTTTTTTGTTTCCATCCTTGCCAAACTTCTTTAAAACAAGGCTCTTGTTTTAGCCATGTCATATGCACAAGGTATGAACTTGTGAACAAGTTTTTGAACAATCTACATACATTGAGGGCCAAAAGACTAGTAAGTCCTTTCTGCAAATCCAATTTGGGCCTGCCAAAACCCCAAAATGATTCTATCCGATTAAGTGACAAGTGAAGAAAATGTCCTCAATCTGATTCTACTTCATCAATTGCAAAACATTTATACACTAACAAATATAATGTGTAATTTTTACCATATCAAAACTACCAATAGAGCTATGCTAACAAAAATTATTGTTTAGAAACAATTCGAGCCTTAGATCAATCTTAAAACTTGTGAAATCAAAGGCCTAGCTATGGAATCTTAGACCCTATAAAAGACACCATGAAAGTTAGAAAGAGCGAACTAAAAAATGTGGTAGAAACCCAAAAAACAAAAACCTGCTTCAGCTCCTCAACACATGTTGGACTCCCAAAAAGTGAATTGAAATTATTAGACTAGCACTCGAAGGCTCCTAGCCATCATGGAGTTACATGCATGGATAAGATGAGGTGTCACCAATAGCTCGCGTTTTCAAGGCCACTTAGGCCAGTTAGTTGCACATCTAGCTTAAGTTACAAAAAAAGGGTTACAAAGTACTTACTGATTGCCCCCATTACATCTATACAAATTGTATTGGATAAGTTTGCCTAGCCATTAGGGTTGAAATAGGCACTACATATCAACATAATATGCTAGCGAAAAGTATGCATATGTCCAAGTCACCAACTACACTTTAATTTTACTTCTTGCTTGGAAGATAGTGCTTTCCCATTCAAGTTTAATTTAGCTTGGTATAGACAATGCTCTCTCTCTCTCTCTCTCTCTCTCTCTCTCTCTCTCTCTCTCTCTCTCTCTCTCTCTCTCATTTTGATGCTGATTTTGATGCTGATGTACTAAAAACACTGCAAAAAGCATCCATTAAAAGTTGCATACTTCTTACTATCATGTAAACATTGAATTTAAAATAAAGAAAAAAAATACAGCACTGATGCATTACCTAAGATATTCATACACTCAATTGAAAATCTCAAATCAGACATTATCTAAAGATGAAGAAATGATCTTATCAATGTGATAAATACAAGCTCTAGAACCTTGCATTGAAGTTAATGTGTGCCAAGTACATGCATCACAAGGCTTCAGAAGTATTAAACCTAGGAAATTTTGTGTCCCAACTTGGCAAAAATTAGGAGTACACTTGCTCTGAACATTAATTAAGAATAACAGTGCATAACTAAGAAACTGTTCTAATTCTCTTCAGCAGCAAACTTGGATGGGTTCAAGCGCTTTCATGTTTCAACCACTAGGACTGAGAATTACTTTGCCACAGTGGAAACAACAGAAACAATGCAAACGTTTTGTAAAGCCTATAACTTTCAAGGTTATCTTTGCACATGATCATAATAAAGTCTCAGAATAAACAAGGATCACAGTTGCATAATGGAACCACAATTGGCGGTTCAAATCATGGTTCGAACCGCGATTCGCAACCAAGATTCGCAATTTTTGTTAGGGTTTAGAAATCCTATTTTTTTTGGGTTTTTTTATATGTTTGCATCTGAGACACTTCATCTATTTTCTGTGATCCTCTTGCAATCTGCTTGTCTGAATCTGCAATGTCATAATGATCAGTGAAGCGATTTGGGACAAACCTAGACGCAGATCAGATCAGAAACCTGGACAGAAAGCAGGAACCAAAAAATTGCAGAATCAAAACTCATTGTCAAGAATTCAAACTTGAAGCTCATTATTGAATACATTGAAATCAGTATGCGAAAAATCCAACGTTGAAATCTGCAAAAAATGCTGTCATTCACAAAGTAGCTGTAAAAATCAGGACATAAATTCTCCACAGCAAGTCGCGATTCGCTGCAACGCTGCAATGGATTCTACAGTGTACTGTTACACTCATCCCTTGCAGCGACTTTGTTTTGTTAACAAAGAGTGAGACTCTCTGGTACTAAGAAGTTAAGCCAACCATCCTAAGAAATCTCAATATATCACACAGCTTCAGCTACAGTCCCTACCATAAATGAGGGTCAAGCAGGTTGCATTCTTAGAGATGATCAACCATGGAGATCTTGCTATATCCATCATAACAATAAAGTAGATAGGGCCCATGCAAAGGGAAAATCTGCAACAACATGGGTTCAAAGAGATCATCTTATAGGGTTTGAACTTCTGAAAGATCCGATACACCTATCCACGAACCTCATTTATAGAGTCACAAAAAAATAACAAGAAAATATAAACATTGTGCAGACTGGAACGGCATCTTCGATCTCACTACAAGTTCCCACATCAGCTTATGTTTTTTCATTCTTTGGGTTTTCCCAGATGAATGCTCAGTTTGTAGGAACCTGTTTATTTTATGCAACATTTTTCTCATATAACGGCCCAGTGCATGTTTTCTAGAAGAACACCGATTCTTTTTGCACTGCTCTTTTCTCATATATTATAAGAGACTGTCTGGGGAAAACAACCTTCAGCATTATTTTCTTGGCAAAGGTTCTTAAGAACAAGCAACTGGAAGCAGACCATTCAACAAGTACGTCATAAGATCACTGCAACTTTGCTGCAAATGATACTCCTCCTAGCAAAGTGCAACATGTGAATAAACAGCTCCCCTCAACTTGCTCTTTGTAAGAAACGATATCACATTTTTTACGTTGACTTACATGACAGCTTCCCATCTGTGATATAGGCAACCAAACAATTGAATCATCCAGATGTTTGGACGTGCAATGTTTGAAACAGGTTAAAAACGTTTGGAAGAATCCTCCAAACGTTTGGAACCTTTTTTCCCACTTTAGTCTTTTAGAGTGCCAAAATTTTTGAAGCGTAGTGTTATGTCCAGAAAGATGACCAATAGCAGTTATGCTATATTAAAAGGTTGTTTGCAATGGATTTAATCATTCAAAGCTCGTAGTAGCCTTACATATACAAGACACATCTCAAATGCAAAACATAACAACTAGAGACCCGTACTTATACAACTAGCAAGTCACAAGATGATGCATCCATACGTCCGCATCAAAATATTAGCAAAAATGTTGTTTAGGTATTACATAGACATTCCGAATCGAGACTCAATGGTCCATAACAAACTAGCTTCTGGCAACTGCACTATGCAAAATGCTAATAATAAAGAAAAAAGATGATGTGCTCCTCAAATATGCAATGTCCTCCTCAAGGAATACATGCTTGGGCTCAACTACAGAATCATCATCATCCTCATCATCCCCCGAGCCCCCTGAGGGGCCTAAAGCCATCGCAATGTCAGCAGGATCAGGAGGAACACCTGGCATATCCAATCCCTCCTCAATTCCTTCCCTCTAGGCATAATTCACATGACACTTTGGTATTGCCATGACACTGCGTACAAGTGAAACTCCACATCTTTCTCAACCTCCAAATTTTGTAGCTGAAGTTCAGGTTCTTGAGATTCATGGTTTCTGATTTTAGATATCAATTTGAGGTTGAAGTGAATGTAGACCAATTTCTCAGTTGTGGCAGGCTTCAACTTGCTATACTGCAGCTGGCCACGTCAATGCACGTGGCCGACACTAGGCAGTATGCATGCTACCAGTCCTCACACTGGGCTAGGAGGGGCTTACTCCATATCGGGGAGTTGGCAAAGTTGGGTGGATCAATTAGTCTTTGCCCTACTGTGGTGTTTAGATCTCTAACACTTTGTCAGTGGAAATATCCACGGGATATATTCTTGTATCTTTCCATTTACTTGTCCCTAGCTTCATTACCGTGAATCATAAAAGGACTCTACTAATTTGTTGTGCTATGAAGTTCATAGAAGGTATCATTAGTGCACTGAACAGGATCATAATAAAGTCTTATCTCCTTAAAAAATGCTGAAACCCACTGTTTAGCTCTTTTTGCCTGCCAAGTTCACCATAACCAAGGTTATACCAATAGTTGACAGGGAAATCAAAGCAATTTTTTTCTTACAAGGTTTTGGACCAAAGATGAACATACCCCACCACTTCAGTGTTGGTCCATACAAAACCA
The DNA here is from genome assembly GCA_029204225.1 of Diphasiastrum complanatum. NCBI lineage: Eukaryota > Viridiplantae > Streptophyta > Lycopodiopsida > Lycopodiales > Lycopodiaceae > Diphasiastrum > Diphasiastrum complanatum. Next base: position 66,973,884 of record CM055099.1, on the reverse strand, counting down.
TGAAAAAATTTCAGCAAAACTCCATTTCCAGCTACAGTTCGTCTATGATCCTAAGTGAACTTCACAAGGCTCAAAAACTCATTAACATAAAATATACTCATAATGTTACAAATTCGACTTACGGCCAAATCGATTTTACACTCTTCATTATTCCAAATTTTCCTATGAGTAATTCTACATTCGGCAGTGATGTAGTTATAACTTAGCGAAATAAAAGCAAATTTTTCTTTTTCATGAGTGGGCCCAAGTCAAAGAGCAAGCATTGTCTTGGCTCACATCATTATAAGAATTTTTTGGCTCAATTCTCCTAGACAGAGTACTAGTCCACTAATAGCATGAGCATCATGGGGCCAATGGCCTGCTGTCCACAATCACTGATACATCCAGCTGCTGTAGCGACTGCTGTTGCTACCCACTGCAGCACACGCCCCCAGCCATCAACTTCTCAGAACTGAGCGCTAGTACCCTCACCAGTGTTCCAAGCAGCAGGAAAAAGAGAAAATAGAATTCGAGGATTCAGGGAGGGTGCCTTTCAGATCAAGCGTGCTGTTGTTCTCTCTTGCAGATATCAACTAAGTTTTACATCTCCACTAACAAACATTCTTTCCAGGAACCAAATTTCATACATACAACCATAAGCCAACACCCACAACTTCCATGAGTCTGCTTAAATGGATTTTCACTTACTACCCTTCTTGCAAGGTTTCTGAAGGCAAAACCTGGTCATACAGCTCCATGCAAAGATTCAAGCAACCTTCCATCAAAAGATATTTGTTACAGCTTGCATGCAGGGCTTCTCACCAACAAGAGTTCTGTCGCACACTGCCTACAGCAGTTACTATCTTAAATTTATTTAACAGTATCCAACTGCAGATTCTCCATTCAGGACTGTACCCATCCATGCATAGCTATAGGATCCAGATATAGACATCATGCACAACCACTCTCACAAGAGGCAAGGCCTTAACCAAATAGAGACTAAGACGACTACCTTACGGTTTAGGCCAAGCCTAATACCAACTGCACATGCTTATGGACATAATAGATGATGAGTCGCATAGCTTTGAGGAAGCTTCTCAAAGCCAAAACTAGATGAATGTTATGTGTGAGGAGCATGTTAGAAATAAATGACTATGCTAAAGTTAATCTATAGGTTACTTTGACCCAAAAGGTCGAGATTTGTGTAACCATGGGTATTTAGTTATTTAGGCCATGTTAAGTTTGTCTTTGCCCTACATTTAGTAAGTGGTTAAGCTTAGGATTTGTTGGCATTTGGCCACATCCAGGTAAAGTACTTGTATGTTCATTGTGTTTACCATTTTTACATTTGCTAAGCATTGCTCTCCATTTTTCTGCTTGCATTACTGCTTTCTCTCTCTCCTTGAGGGCGCCTATCCTCTTCCCTCATTTGTCTTGTGGAGATTGTTTGATAGTTAGATCTTGGTGCCTTGGCTCTTGTTTTCCTACATGGTATCAGAGCAACCGGATTTGCAGCAAGCTTGTATGTTGGCGCCCTACCAAAAGAGGAGCTACTCTACTTTGTGATCTGAAAATGCATCCTGCTGATTTCTTCAAGTGGAGATTGGATCAGCTTTTTGGTCTCTTTTCAGGTTGAAGTAGGGCGCCCATCATGGATCTTGGAGGAGAAATTTTTGGCGTCCAAAAATCAGCATCTCAAATCCGATTTTTTGCAACCAGTTTTCAGCAAGTCTTGTCTTGAGGATGGCGCCCAAAAATCTGCTTCTAATTTGGGTTTTGGAGCCTCCTTTGCTGATTTTTCAGGTTTGCAGTCTTGGAGGAGGGCACCCAAAATTGTGGCAACCCTAACAGATTTTTGCAACTCTTGTTGGCTGGATTTTCAGCCTTAAGCATGCTTTGAGGAGGCCACCCAAAAATCAGCAACAACATCTCTGATTTTGGAGCTTCCTATTGGCTGATTTTTTCAGCTTTACATGTTAGAAGAGTCTTCTTTCGGTTTCAACCATAGATGCACAGAAACGCGTATCTCCCAGAATCGCACAAAAAAAAAATCGTATATAAATTTTTTTTTGCACTTCCTCACGGCCAGAATTGCGCCAGCCGTGGAGAAGGTATATTTTTTTATATTGAGCTACAGGTGTCCGATTGAGGCGTGTGGATAGTCGGTAGGCATCTACTCGGCGATACGGAGGTGGTGTGCATGGTGCCAGGGGGATCTGAGCTTTGTGGAGAGCGAAGCGATCAAATTTCGATATTTGGTGAGTATAGGCTTGATTTTTTGCAAGTAATGACATTGAGCTGTAGGCAACCAAATCGAGCGTAGTTTGGCTCTAGACCACCTTTTCTTCATGCCCACGGTGATTTCTACGGTGTCAGTTTCAGCCGTTATGGCACGCCTAGCGAGATTTGAGCACCACATTCCAAATGCTTGTGTTTTTTTGCCATTTTCACAAAATGACTTGTGGGCAACTGATTCAGGTGATGTCTGAGCCTAGAATGCATTTTCACATGTCTGCAGAGACTCCTATGACCTCCGTTCCGCCCGTCTACGTCCGTATCACAAATTTCGATTTCCATGCCCTAATTCCATGTTTTTTAGGGTTTAGGCGTGGAACATCGTGCAAGCACCTACCAGTAGCGTGGTTTAGGCTTGCACTGCACTCCTTTACGCCTGCAAGGACTCCCACGCTAGCGTCAGTCGCCTGTTTTCGCTCAAACTGAAATGATTCTATCCCTCCCCCTAATCTCGTGTGTTTTTTGGCACTTGCTATGATTTTACTAGAATCAATGTGACGTGTGCTCATATGTGTTGAGCTCTGTTTTAGGCTGGTAATGTTTTTCAATGCAGTGTGTTTTCTTCTACTGAACGGTTGCCTGCTTATCTTTGTTTGCAGGTTTGATCTCGTGTCGACACGATGCCGGTGCGGGGCCGAGGCCTTTGGGGCGAGGTTGAGCTTACCGAGGGGGATGTGGCTACACACCATGGCACAGGAGTGCACAGAAGGAGATGCTTGCATTGTGGTGGTCTCTTCACAGGATCACTTACTAGGGTTAGGGCTCACGTACTAAGGGTCAGAGGGCCGAGTGGGCGGGCATTGGGCATATCTGATTGCCCTAGGATTTCTGATGAGGAGGCTGAGGCTGTCTATTATGTATGGGCCCGATGGTGCATCATAGGTTTCCGGACAGGGACAGGGACAGGGACAGGGAGCAGGAGTAGCTGCAGGTTCACAGGCAAGGCTCACAGGTAGGCAGGCACGGCCTAATACGGGTGCAGAGGCTAGTACAGCACGTTCTGGGCAGGGTTTAGGTGCAGTGCATGGTCCAGGCGAGGCCACTCCAGTTCCACCCGCAGTAGCAGGGCTTAGATAAGAGGGGAGAGCGTCACATGATCAGGTTGGATTTGCGGCAGGGGTCCTCGTCCCTCCTCTTCTTCGGCGGCAGATGTTGGACATGCTTCAACAGGTCCTCCCAGAGAGAGTGATACACCCACAGATCAGCCATCCATTTCACGTGTTAGACCATGAGCGCCATATACACAGCAGAGAGAGGTTAGGCCCAATCAGCAGACCCTTGATCGATGCGGGTGGCAGAGAGAGCAGCATGCCCGATGCACTTGGCTTGCTGGCCAGTTTTTTTACGAGTGCGGCATTCCTTTTGTTGTTGCTGACACTTGGGTGTTCAAGGAGTTTTGCACACAGGTGGCAGCCGTGGATGCTACATGGACGCCTCCCAGACGAGAGGCATTGCGAGGCATGATGCTTCGTCAGGAAGAGGAGACCATCACGCGGGAGCTGTGTTTTGTGGCAGGTATGGATGCACGATAGTGAGTGATGGATGGACCGACATACGTCGGCGATCCGTCATCAATGTCTTGGTTTCTGGCACAGTATTCCTACGTGGCGTGGATGCCACTCGAGGTGGTGATGCCATCACAGCCGATTTCGTATGGGAGGTTATTAGAGATGTTATTGTTGACATTGGGGTGGAGCATGTGGTTCAGGTTGTCACGGACAACTTTTCAAATTGCAAGCAGATGGGAGAGATTATGACGAGGGAGCACCCCGGCATTGTGTGGACACCCTGTGCTGCACATTGCATAGACTTGCTCATCCATGACGTGTGTGCACTTCCATGGATCAGAGAGGTATTGGTTTCTCCATTTGCTATGCTATCTTGATTGACGCCTGCTCCATGCTGCTAAACACATCTCAACTACCATCTAAACTTTTTACTAGATGTCTGTGCTGCAGATCACTTCTATGGCCATGTGCCTGGTCACTTTTGTTACCACGAAGAGGCGTGTGCTAGCCCTACTCCGCACCTTCTCGCACCTAAACCTGAAGAAGCCAGCACCCACACGCTTTGCGTTTTACTTCTTGGTGCTAGAGCAATTGACAAAGGTGAAGGACACACTGCGGCGGATGGTTTCCAGCGAGGCCTTCCGAGAGTTCATGGACGTCCCACATGTGGCGTTTTTTCGGTCCATTGTGTTCGGTGATGAGTTCTGGACATGTGCTGAGGAGAGATTGCTGAATGATGATGGAGGTGGTAGAACAACACTATTAGGACCTTTAAGCACATCTGCCCAGGAACGGACAGCGGTATGATGTTGTTCCATTTGACTTTTAGGTTGTTGGATCTTTGCTGAAGTAGTCGAATGAGAGGAAGCTTCGATTTTGATAGCTGCAACTTCTTTCTTGAGATCGTCGATAGACGAATCTAGTTTTTGAAGATGAGATTGAACAGCTTGGAACATAGCTTCAAGAGAAAGAAGGTTTTTTCGATGGTCGTTGAGATATTCATAGGAACGTAACTGATCTGCACGAATGATGGAGATCATAAAGGCTGGAGGCAGAAGTGATTCATCATCTTGAGTATTCGGGGTCAAAGGGTCGGCTATAATGGATTCACTATTAACAAGAATAGGATCTGATGGAGAGATAGGGATTGCGACTAGAGTAGAAGGTGAAGGTGAAGGTGAAGGTGAGGAGGATGCTGACGCAATGCTAGAAGCTAAAGATGGCTGAGGCGAAGCTGGAGGTGCAGAAGCCATTGAGGCTGAGGCAGTGGAGTCAAAGGATTGAGGAGCAGGGGCAGATGTCCCTCCCTTCCGATTCTTGGCCATGGTACACGCTGGCAATTCAGGCAGATGATGTAGGGCGATCAGATGTCTGATTTCCGCTTAGGTGTAAGCCCATGAGCATAGCATAGATCATCATAGCGATGGTCAGACCTGCAGATTTCCGTTTAGGTGTAGATCCGCGAGCAATAGCAGATCACTATAGCGATGGGGGAGGGCACACCTGTGATCAGCAGGGCATCGCGATCAACAAGGCATCGCTGGCTGGATCAGCCGCGATGAAGCGCGAGAGAGAGCCGCAATGAAACGCGCGCGCGCGCGCGAGAGAGAGAGAGAGAGAGAGAGAGAGAGAGAGAGAGAGAGAGAGAGAGAGAGAGAGAGAGAGAGAGAGAGTATGGTTGAAAAACGAGAGAGAGAGTATGGTTGAAAAACGATTCCATATGGTTGAAAAATGTTTTAGTACGGTTCAGGACGATGCAGTATGGTTCAGAAGATTCAACATGATTTAGCATTTTTGTTTGGTTTGTTGGATCTGAGAGACATAATGAGAGAGAGAGAGAGAGAGAGAGAGAGAGAGAGAGGAGGCAAAATTTTGGAGCATGTGTTTTTTTATTGATTTTTTATATTAAAAGGAGCAATAGCGTAAACCTGGAAGTTGATGCACCTAAACTAGACCATCCAACACCCGAAACATTCGGCAAACTACACAGTAATTATGCTCTTAATTAGAGCTTTCATCTGATACCCATATTGCCCAAGAAAAAACCCAAAAAAAAAATGTTTCTGGAATTTTTTTCAATTTTTCAGAAACGCGATTCTGAAACGTGTTTCAGAAACGCAGTGCATCTATGGTTTCAACTATGTTGAAGCAAGGACTAGTTGTTGAGTTCACAATCATTGGAGTTGGCTGAATTGTGGCATGCAAGGTTTGGGCATCTCAACTTTGCAAGTTTGAAGAAGTTGAAGACATTTAGTTTGGTAGAAGATGTTCCTACTATTGAGCAGCCGGAAGGGCATGTATGCGAGGGGTGCATACCTGGAAAGTTTCAAAGGAAACCTTTTCCAATTGATGGAACTATTAGGGTTCTTGATAAATTTGATTTGGTTCATAGTGATGTTTGTGGTCCAATGAGGACCAAATCCATTGGAAAATGCATCTATTTTGTGACTTTTATTGATGACTTTTCCCGTTTTACATAAATCTATCCTATGAAGGCTAAATCAGAAGTTTTTTCAACACTTCAAAGATTTTCTAGCAATGGTGGAAAATCAATTTGGGCATTCTTTTAAGACCCTACGCATTGATCGAGGAGGGGAATACATCAAGAGTACGTTCGGTGCATTTCTTCGAGAGAAGGGAATTCTACATCAAATGACAACTCCTTAATACGCCTCAACAAAATGGTGTTGCCAAGCGAAATAATCGCACACTTATGGAGATGGCTCGTTGCATGCTCAAAGCAAACGGGCTGCCTCACAAGTTTTGGGTTGGAGCAATTATAACGACGGCATACATAAGCAATCGCAGTCCTACTAAAGCATTGAAAATATTAACTCCTTATGAAGTTTGGTATGGGAAGAAGCCCACAATCTCTCATTTTTCGCATTTTTGGTTGTACGGCTTATGCTTTTATTCCGGATAAACTTCGTACAAAGTTTCAAGATAGAGGAGTTAAATGCATTTTTGTTGGCTATAGTAGTGAAAGCAAAGGCTATAGGCTGTTCAATTTGAGCACTAACAAGATTATTGTTAGTCGTGATGTGCATTCTGATGAAAAAAATTCATTAGATGTGGCCCCAACTCAAATCTTGAAGGGGGAATAAGAATCTTTATGCTACAGTACAGAAAATTTTTTCAAAGAATTTGACATGAATGATTTATGTTTGCTACATTATTGCCTTGGAATAGAAGCATGGAATGAGAAGTACAATATTTCTACCTTATATATATATAGATCGCAGATTGGACACTGGGAAGTCACAGACCTATCTTCATTATTTAGACCCAATTTTGCCCTGATTTCTAGGTTTCTAAAGGATTTTATTAGGGTTCTTCCGGCCTTACAATAAAAGTAGGTGCTATTGAGACTGCAGTTCATTTTCTCCAATTTTTAAGTTCATTGTAGGTGACTCGTCTGCAGTTCTTGTAAGGTGCCAGTACACGTTCTAATTGATGCTCAGGTTCATATTTGTGTTCTCATCATCTATTGTTACTTTATGCGCTTATGCGATGCCATATCTGGGATCTGTGGAAGGTCAGAAATCTGTTCACTCAGACAGGAGTTATCTGTTGTTGTGAAGCGGAGGCCACGACCAAGAACAAGATTTTACTGGCGATTACTGCGAAGTTGAATCCATAAGGGTTAGTTAAGTGCTGTGGTATAGCAGTGTAAGCTTCTGACCTTTTCTAGTATGTTGTCAGCTCTAGTCTTTCTGACACTGGCTATGCCAAGTTTTTCATCTGGCCCCATATAAATCTATAACGTAACCCTGTTGTAAATCTCCTGATAATATCATACGTTCATCTTTTGAGAAATACAAAAGTGTGAAAACTATAGCAGGTCAGAAGATACAAGGTTTATCATGCTCCTAAGTTTATCTTATGACACCCCACTTGTGATTTGCTAGGCACAGTGCCTTGATGGGCTCTAGCAACTGACAAACGAAGTCATTCTTGGCATCCATGCCAAAATTTGTGAGAAGGCAGGCGTACATTGTTTGAATGTGAAGAAAAGTACCTGAAGCGAAGCAGCCCATGTCAAAAGTAGGGATCCGAACACAGCCTTCCTGTCAAATTTCATATCCACCAGTTGTCTATTTGGGCTTGCCGCTGCTGCTTCTGCTGCATTTTGCTCCTCCCCCTTGATGCCAATGTCACTGAATTCTAAATGTTGCAATGCTCTAATCAATTCAAGGTTATAAATAATGCATTGGTGTTAGCTCCTCATTTGATGGAACTGCACAAATATATATCTTGAAAATTTATAGAATGGCAAAATGGTATCTTTTGTGCCTATAACGTTATCTTCATGGTACCTTTAGCTTTCAAAATATTACTGAAATTTTTTAAATTGCATATATTTGAAAAAAATTTAACTAGATATTCTTCAAAATTCTAAATTTACATATTTAAATAATTATCATTCATCATTACAAATTGCATAAATTATACTTCTGTAATTTTTTGTGATTTGAATACAATTTTTTTTAGAATACCCATCTCAAATTTAAAACATTTGCAAATTGTAACATTTTAAAAATAATCAATCAATTAAATTTAAAATTTAAGATTAAAATTAAGGCGAATTATCAAAAATCATAAAAGCTTTTAAAAAAAAAAGGTCTCCCACATTTCCTCTTTCAAAAGATTTTGTGTTTTGGATGCAAATGCATCTATTCATGAATTAAATGCAAATGGTGTATAGTCTATTTATGAATTGAATGCAATGTAAATTGATCTTGAAGCACATGATTTGCATGATGGAATGTAATGGATAGTCTATTAATTGAATATAATGCAAAGCACAATGTGATGCATCAATAGATAGCACATTAAGTACTCAAGTGAATATTAAATGAATAGAAATGAATGTGTTTTGATTTACCTCTAAAGTGAACGTTTGTCTAATATTCATCTTCTTGTTGATCCTTTTGTCCTTTCAATTACACACTTCCTTTTGCACATGATCCTCTAATTCTTTGTAATGAAAGCTCTTTTCTTATTTTTCATATCCAAATCTACATCACAAAAACAAAAGGTATTAGAACTTATACTAAAGGAAATGATCACAGAAGTAATATTACTAACATTCAACAATCACAAGGAAGACAATACCAATAAGCAAAATGTCACTCATTTTCACTCACATCTTTCCCCCATCTCTTCTCTTTTCTCTTCTTTCTCACAAAAGAAAAGATTCTCTAGATTACGAAGTGTTGCACAAAAAGCAAAAATTAAGAAGGGGACTTTGATGATGTGGACACCGATGTGCACCTTTTGCCATGACAACTTCACTTATATGCGCAACAACAAAGTCCTTTACAAACATATTAATCAAGGATAGGCCTTCTACACCCTCTTTTCATATGGCTAAATATTACCTAGAGTTGTCATTGGTCTTTGTTCAACGCCTGTAACAATGCCCCGGATCTCTCCACCAATTTGCTCTTCATTTTGAACTTTGAGATACTGTAGTTGGATACCCCATCCAACTTGTTTGCTTCACCAAGCGTTGATTCATTCAAACCCTTCATTTTGTCAAAAATTGTTCAAAGCTACTTAAAATCGCTACTATAGGTTAAAAAAGACCTTCTGAGTATAATGGTGATGCTCAAGCTTGACATGTCAAAAAATCTTACTAGGCCCTCTTAATGCTTAGGTGGCATTTTTGCCAATCAGTACTTTTCAAAATGCAAAATGCTTCTCGCTGCATTTTCCTAACTGTGATTTCCCTGAAAGGGAAAAATCGCTTCAGAGGCCCACTAACCATTTTTTTCATGGTTTTCACTCTATTTTTGGCTTCCATACTTGTAGGTACAATTTGAGTGACTTTCGTTTGGATCAATTCCTTTCAGTATAGCCCCAATTAAGGGTAGACTAAGAGCAAATTACCTCTAAAAATCACCTTCTTGAACCATTTCTTCAAGGTGAAGAGAAGCCCTTCTTCAAAATGAACTTGAACTTCAAGTCTATTCAAACAAAATTCTTTTCTGAAGTTGAAGGCTCCATGGCCCTTTCGGTCCCTTCAAATGAAGCTCCTTTGAGTTTCTTCAAAATCCAATGGTGCACTAGGGTCTAATGGTCCAAATTCATCTTGACTTCAACCGTTGATCCACCCTAAATCGTGATCGAACTATCATAAGCCAACTTGTGGCTAACTCAAGTCTATATAGCTGCTAGACACATTAATACACTATGTGCTCCTTGAGTGAGGGTGCGTGAGACCCGTGCCCCTCTCTCTGCTCTAGTGCCCACTATCAAGTATTTATAGTTCACTCAACACGGTAAACCTTGGCAACCCACAAAACCAAATAAATCTCAACTTCTTTGAGGTCACCCTATATCTTTTGTACCTTACACACAGTAGGCCTTTCAAAAAATTGTAAAAAGTTCAAAGTCAATTTCCTTGGAATTTCAACAATTCGAGTTGGCAACTTATCCTGGAGCAATGAGTTTCTCATTTCAGCGATGATGATTCACCTACAACCAACAACCATTGCTTTGCTTAATGTATGAACTTTATTATGTTATTATCTTATGTTTTATAATGTTTAAAGGAACTGGGATTTACCAAAATCCCTTCTTGAAAAAAACTTATGTAGGTTTTTTCTATCTATATCGAAAACAACTTTTCCTCTTCATATTAAATGTTTGATAGATTCTCTTCCTTTTACATAGTCAAATGCTTAATATATTTTTTATGATTGATAAATGTTTATTGTTTACTACTTTTTATTATTATGACATTGATGTATTTCTTATATATTGTTGTAAGTTTTAAAACATAATCATATAATCACATGCAATAAAACAATTATCAAATCTCATTATCACATACCTCATTCAAATATCCTTGACGTGGGCCTCTCCTCTTTGTCATCGCCTACCAAAGATACCTACAAATAGTTAATTTGTCTAATCATCCATTCATCAAATTCATCTATCTATCTATTCTTTATCGCTCATTTAGCTAACTATCATTTAGTAGCCATATTGTTGACAAAATCCATCAAACAACATTATAACTATATAAGTCAACTCAAATGTAACAACAAATTGGTTTACACAACAAGAATTGAAATAAATAACCATTCTATTAACAACATCTATACACCAATGAATTGATTTTATGAAACAATACAAGTATAAAATCACAACATCATCTTATGTTAGCAGTCAGTCTCTCTCTCTCTCTCTCTCTCTCTCTCTCTCTCTCTCTCTCTCTCTCTCTCTCTCTCTCTCTCTCTCTCTCTCTCTCTCTCTCTCTCTCTCTCTCTCTCTCTCTCTCTCTCTCTCTAATTAAATTTTGGTTGCAATGATAAAGAAAGAGAGTGTGGAGCCAACATATTTTGCTTCCCCATGCTCTCTTTTTTTTTTGGCAAAAGAAAAGTTTGTGTGTAAATTTTAATGATTTGCCCAACGTGACAAATCAACAAAGTGTCGAGTTTCATAACATAGCCATGCATGGCAAATATCTAGGGTTTTGTGTGGTTGCGCCATGACATGGAAAAATATGTGTGAGCGGCACTGCCATGCAATTTCAAATTTGAAAAATCTTCCTCCTAGATCTCCCTTAGCAGTTGGAATTGTGGTAGAAAAATTGGGTGGCATGGATGAGCCACATGTGGTTTTTCCACATGATTTGCAATGGAAGACTTGAAAAGCATGTGCGCAACTTCATACTATGTGTGGCAATGTGCACGACAAAATGCCCATATGTGTAGTTGTGAGTATATGCATTGTTGTAGATGCTCTAAATTCAACATTATCTGACTTGCCAATCTTCAATGCAACCTGGTTTTTTAGGGTCAGGCCTTGCCACTATGAACAACATACTACCACAAGAGAAATGAATGCTACAAAGGTGGCTTGAAAAGACGCTTTAATCCCTCTAACCAGGAACATGAATGACTTAAATAATGTAGACATTTTATAATGAGGGATGCAAGTGTAGAGAGCTATTGGATTCATTGATATTTTATATCTCAATTGTGAAGGCTTCTCAACGAAAGAGGCATTAGAAAAAATATGGGCCTTGTTGGCTGATTCTGACGAGTCCCCAAGATACTCGGACAGAGCAACTCAAGAGCACCTCTCACGGAGATCTTATCAAATGAAACCACATACAGATTCTGAAATCCTAGAAGATTATCCATACGAGATCAAGCCTCCTACAGCTGAACAAATCAGATGTCATAGGTTCTGCCGAATGTGGTCCCAACCCCATGAGCCATCTACAAACCCATTCGAGGGACAAGAACCTGATAGAGCCGAGTCTTCACAGGCACAACTCCATTTTTATGGTGTTGAACCCTCACAGGCCAGAACCCACCTTAATGGCATTTTTGTTACAAACGGTGCTCATCATGAGAAGGGAACACCCAAGTAAGATCTACCCAAGTTTGACAGTAGTTCGGACCCTCAAAGATTTTTGCAAATCTTTGAGAATGCATGTGATGTATATGGCGAAACATCTCCCGATGCTATGGTCCAACTGTTTTCGATAACCATGATCACTAAAGCACGTGACTGGTTTTTCAACCTTGATCATGCAGATAAGACAAACTGGTCAATTTTGAAAGAGTCCTTCATCAAGCATTTTAAGCCCTTTCGCTTCATCGAGAGTCCTTTTGTCAAATTGAGTAACATCAAGATGGCAAAAGATGAACGTGTACGAGACTATATCAGAAGATTGATTAGACGTGAGCTTAAATCTAATGATGAATAAATGAGCCTAAAGTTAGCTATGTCTGATGTCATCAAGGAGGAAGATGAAGGATCAGATGTTCACGAATCCAGAGAAAGGAGAGCACCACGTGCTCTTGTCCATGAGTCGAAGCCGATCGAGAACACTCGAGATCAACTTTGAAAATCCCAGTTGGAGTTGCTTAATAAGCAACACCAACTACAGATGGAGAAACTCACCAATGAGTTTCAAACTACCCTGAAGTCTATCCAAAGCAGTATGTCTGGCCAGCCAAACCCTGCACAGGTTCCTTATAGACAAAAACCAATCTGGTGCCCACATTGTCGGGCTACGCATCATGCTGATGCTTGTCCTTCATATCAGCCTATTCAGCACATACAATTCAACAATATGCAGAACAACCGTCACAATCTGGAAATTTCTTGAATTATCATGAATATCCACCAGAAAGTTCAGAACCATTAGCCATACAAGATGGCTATGCCGTTATACAAGGGCCATTGCACACTAGATGTTTCATCTGTGGTGAAACCGGCCATTTCATGGTTGATTGCCTAGTCAAGACCAAGTACCATGCCGAGTGTCCCGACTGTGTCAGAAAACACAGTTTCAAAGACTGTCTGAAACAACCAACTAAGATCCTACCTACCCAACACGTTAGTTATGACTCCCGATAGGATCCTCACAGCAACAGAACATGAGCACCATGGCAACTAACAGTTAAACTTGCTGCTCAATCGAGAAGTTTCTTGCAAACTTCTACATTACCGCACAATACACCAGCTCCATAATGCAAAAAGACACTAATATGAAATGAGTCCTTGTCGAAAGAAAGTGAAATCGATATTCTGTCATCTGCTACAACGTCCAACCAAGAGCAATCTCCACAGGGAATCGACAGTTTTTCTCCCCTTCCACAAGCTCAAATCTATTTGTCTTTCCACATGCTGATAAGATTTCCAATGTGCCAATACCCAATAAGTCTAGGATTCGGAAATCCAGATAAAGATTTGGTTCTGAATCTCTTGTTCAGAGAGGTCCTCATCAGGACATAGTACCTCAACAATCCCTGCATCTCCAACTATATCTTACAACATTTGCTATCAATGATGGTAGATTTTAGTGTCACCAACCTTGCCTTGTTTTGACAAGGGCATGTCAGAGTAAGTCACATTACTCTACAAAACAAATGACATATTGCAACTATCAAGGAAAAAAATCAATGTTGATGAATGCAAGTTTTGTTCGACAAGTGCTATATAGTTCTCACTCTCTGTACAGCCCTTGTTGCTCTTCATTCCTAGTGTGTGATTGATTTTTGCATGAGAAATACCTACTGCACGAGAGTCTTTCCGTAGAGCATCTCACGAACACATTTTCATTCATATACCCACCTTTAGATCACCTTGCTCGAAGTTTACGATCTTTGAGCATACTGACACTTTGCAAAGTCTTTGTCACGTTAGAGTTGATTCCTGAATCTCATCGTCATATTCATTTTTGAGTCAACTACAGCAAGATTGAAACAAATTTAGTTAAAATTTGTTCAATCTTTAGTCCAGTCGCATGTTCAACATGTTTCAACTAGGTGTTAAACACACCGATCCAATCATAATCATGAGCAATTACCAGTAACAACATTCCCACCAACAGTTTTTTTTTGGGTGGGGAGAGAATGGATCTGCTTGGATCCATTGAAGCAGTTACACTGCCAGCAACAACATCAGCAAGATCGATAGCCAAGGTCACAAGTCAAATATGAAAATGACAAGGCTAAGAAGGCAGATGTGCAATCCAAAGCGACTCAATCAGAAGAAGTACCCCAGTCACGATGAAGATCCTTCAAAAAAGAGAAGCACAAGCATTGGGAGATCAGATTCCTTCTTCAACCAGCCTCTTGCCATGCATCTACACCCATTGTCATGCCTATCGTCCACACCATCTACCGTTGTCACCACCACCACCACCCTCCCTTCCATCTGTTTGTTTATCATCAATTCACTGTTCTTATGAGAAATTCCCAGTTTTTTATAGTCTTACTGAACTGGCTAAAAGATCATTGCAAATGTCCCATGGAGACCAACTACAGCCTACAATGGTTAATCAGCCAAACCAAGATCTAAGAAGCAGGCGAAACAACTAGAAGACATAAGAAATTAAGCAAAGAAACTGAGGAGGAAAGGACAAAAAAACTTAAGCAACAGTTGAGTTAGATCGATCTTGATCAAAATAAACTCTCTGGAGCAATGATAGTTGATTCCCCTCCTATGAAGCCCAAAGAGATCCAAAAGTAATGGATCACAAGAAAGAGCTGTAGAAAAAGAAAGATGAAGACAACCATGAACCTGCAAATAAAGTGAGCTCCTCACCCAACAAGTGGTGGTCAAAGCTCAACATTTTAAGGGTCCAAGGCTGCAACTGTAGAACTATCAGTTCCTTCAACCTTCTACCAGGCCTTCATCATGTTTCCTTGCCGCCACCAAACCATTCATCCGATCTGTTTCCACCACCAATGTATGGATGAGTCCATTCCCTTGAAGACTGATATACCAAGATTTGTGCTACCTATCAGAAAAGAGCATCGACAAGACTAGAACTTCAACTGAGAAAAGAATTACGCAACACCCAGAAGCAATATGGAGGATATGGACCTCCTAGAAATTAGAATCTGCCCAGAAACTAGAAGTGAAATCATCCATGGCAGATGCAACGAAAGAAAGAGACACGAGGAAAGCATTTGAGCATGCAAATTGTGAAGCTGTCGGGAGCTCTCCAAATTTTGAGAATGTCAACCAATTGTAGCAATAAGACATTCTGTTTAAAAATTGCGGCAAATTGTGAAAAGTAGTTTTTGATAAAGACTGGCAATAATAAGCACTTGGTTTTATGCAAGCGAACAAGGATCTATGCTTTTCCAAGTGATAATCAAAGATGCCAATGCAAAGCGGAGCAATATCATCCAATATGGGTTGCAGTGCGTCCTACAACACATTAGGGGTAGGATGATGTTGGCTGATTCTCACGAATCCCCAAGATACTCGGACATAGAAACTCAAGAGCACCTCTCATCTTAGACCAAGGAGGTCTCTGAGAAGACGAGACGAACGAAGACTGAGAGCCGAGTATGAGAGTTGAGGAATACTAGTAATAATGACAAGCAAGAACTCTGTAACCCCTCTTAAAGAAAGTAGAGTGAGCCACCTTTTGATGGTGACCTCTAGTGGAGAGCATTATTCCACTTGTAATTTGTGAAATGTGGAAATTCCACTAGGATGCCACCTAAGGAAATCTCTTGCTTACTTAAGAGACTCCCTCTTTGTGAAGAGGAGCTTTTTGCATTGTATCTACTCCATGCTTAAGAAGAAGATTTTCCATGAGTTTGATGCTATACTAAGCTCCTTGATCATGATGGTTTTCTTGAGTGATGCCCCTATGATCATGCCCTTCCATTCATATTGTGTGTGGTTGTGGACTTAGAGTGGATTAGCTTTCATTTCTTGTTTATGGATTAATGTAGGAATCTGCATTCAAGTAAACTAAATAGGGTAGAAATGTGGTACAAATCTTGCATATCCTCCAACATTCTAGTTCTTGATGTTCTTGGGATGTCCAAGAATCAAGACTGGTTGGTTTCTTGATTCTTGGACCTCTAAAATGTTGTAGATTAGTTCTTGTTGCTTGTTCTGTGGATTAATGTAGGAGTAGCTTAATTTTAGTAATGTGTAGGATCTGATTTCAATTTACTTTAGAACAAAGTAGAAGTAGATTTCATGGTTGTTCACCTGAACTACATGCTGATTATTTGGTTGAACGTTTTGGTTACATGATGGATTAATTGCATGTGACACGGTTCAAGAGAGACAGACCTTGAGCTGTCCTCTGACAGGCTAGACATTAATACTACATCAATATCAGCCGTTTCTGCCTGGCCTTGCCTGGTAATAAATAAGAAAACAGCCAAGTAATGCCCAAACGAGCCTGGTAACAGGTAGGAAACAGTTCTTGTAAACAAGAAACAAGAAAGAACCTAGTAAACAGATTCTATAGACAGAGAATCTGCCAACAGGCCTAAAGAGGGCCTTTGTAAAAGATGCTTTTTTTTTTTCTCATTTGTGTTGCCATGTGGACCAATCAAAATACTGATATTAGGCTTCTACGTAGCGCAAATTTTTGAGTCCACATTAAAAATGGCATAAATTTTTAGTGATAAGTCCGACTTCAGAGAAATTTGGTGCGATAGAAGGCGCTCAAAGAGTGCTTTCAAATGATATCTTACATGGCATATTAATGTGCTAGAATAAGTAGGCCCGAGTTTCTCTCACAGTTCATGACTTTCCATGTTCAGCAGTGATTTCAAGTTTTTTACTGTCTTTCTGATAGTATGCATGTGTGCCAGTTTGACGGTACACATAGTGTAAGTTGGGACACGCGTCCCATAACAGGGACCGAACTGTCATGCAACGGTACCTCACAAAAATCAGACTGTGTATATATATCTTTCAGTCTCTTTTGTAAATAGAGTTCAGAAGTGTTCTCTTGGTTTTGTGTGTGATCTCTCTTTATTGTTTATCTAATTGATGTCAGATTGCTTGCAAATTAGCTAACTATACTGCCAGTAAGATCCTTGACATGGTATCAGAGCCTAGGAGTAGAGTAGTTCGGTGTTAGCTGGAAGCCAAATTTTGGGAAAATTCGAAGAACCGTTTACGGTTAGTCAAGCAAGCAATCGTTTGAAGGTGCAGTTGAATTCAAGGCTTCAGAGTAGGTTATTGGCTTGATCCAGGAGCAAAACTAAAAATCGCTAAATTTTCAAGAATTGGAGCAAACAGAGGGTTGCTGAGAAGAACAGCTTGTTTGCATTCAACTTTGCATCAATTGTGAAGCCGAAAATCTCAAGAGAGTTCTTGCAGTAGGGCGACCTCAGTGGTGTAGGAGACTGCCAGAAAAATCTCAAAAAAGGGTTGAGTAAATCTCAAGAAAGCTCCATCCTTTCTACAACTAGGGTTTTCATGTACAAAACCGTGGATCTTTCTCCACACAGACTATGTTTCAGTGTTGTGAATGCATGGAGAGGGGCGCCCTAGCAGGAAGAATGTACCTACAAATGGCCGTGGGCAGCCGTAGAGTAATCTGAGCGCTGAATCAGCTGGTAGGGAGGCGTGGAGGAAGAACTTGGAGGCGACCATAGCCAGACTAACGAAGGGAAGGTCGCAGATCATCCGTGCAGCCAGCACAACACAAACCTGAGCGTCTGGAAGTGGTTAGTGCACGGAGGAGGAAGAGTCATTGCCCAAGTTCGCTGAGAACCGTCGGATAGAGAATCTGATTAATATGTGATGGAGATTGAGTCTCCATGATAAGGTGTGGACCGTGGATTGGAGATCAACTGTTGGATGAACTTGATGTGGACTTGAAGGGCACTGACAATTTTATTAAAAAATTTCAAGTTGAAAGGGACCCTGAAGTTCAAATTCGTTTGAAAAAAGAGTTTTACTTCAAAGTGAAGAAACAATGTGTTTTCTTCAAGAGCCTTTAACTTTTGGTCTAAAGCTCCATTTAAGGCCACCCAAAGCCAAAATCCTCCAAATTAAGGGCAGAAAAGGACTGTACCCTGCAAGTACGGTACCTGAAAACAGAGGGATTGCCGTGGAGAAAGTGTTTGGAGTGCGCCAAAAGTCTTTTCACCATTCCAGTGGGTAAGTAGTTGGGAGTTGGTGACGAAGGGCATTTCGAAGGACGACACTGATTTGGCTTCCGATTTGGTGAAAAAGCGGTGGGAGGTCCTGAAATGTTTTTGGTCAGACCTTAAAGTTGACTACTAAATTGCTCTATAAGCTTGTCATTGGCCCTCATTAAGGTGCTATAGGCGCAAATTTTGGCGAAATGGCAGGACTGGGAGAGTCCGTGCTTGGAGAAGCTAGTAGATTGGACAGGGTATCCAATTACAGCATTTGAAAATTCAAAATGAAAATTATTTTCATGGAAAATGAGCTGTGGGACATTGTCACTGGGGTGGAACAACGGCCAGCTACAACTCTAGCCGATATTTGTGCATTTGACAAAAGGGCGCAAAAGACCTTATCCTTGATAAACTTGTCAGTGAAGGATCATGTTATTGCCCAGATTAGTGAAGCTGTATCAGCAAGAAGCGCTTGGGATGCACTCAAAACGCAGTTTCAAATGGCAAACCCCTCTCGAATGATGTTTTTGAGGACCAAACTCATAAGTGTTTGCATGGAGGAAAATGAGGGCACAAGGTCCTATTTCACACGAATAAAGGAGTTACGAGACCAATTAACAGCTATTGGTGAACCAATAAGAGATGTTGAGCTGGTTCACATAGCTATAAATGGCCTATCCGAAAATTTCCAAATGTTTGCAAGTGGCATTGCTTCAAGGGAGAGACTACCAACAACTAAAAATCTTCATGGCATCATCCTACAGGAGGAACAAAGACGTGAAGTGGTAAAAACTCGACTTCCCACATCGGAAGATCAAGCAATGCTAGCCAAAGGGAAGCATAAATACAAGAAGCAATCCAAGAAGTCGAATGTGGAGGATGACAATCAAGGATTCACATTAGACAAGAAGAAGAAAGGCAACTGTTTCTATTGCCAAAAGCCTGGACATTGGGCAAGAGATTGTCACAAAAAGAAGGAGGATATTAAGAGGGGCAAAGTGAAGCAGTTGACCAATTTTGTCGAAGAAGAGAATGATAGCGATAACAAAGATCAAGGCACGACATTTGCAACAACATTAGCATCGCAACATTCCATTGATCATACACATTGGTACGTGGACTCAGGAGCAACGAGACACATGACTAGCAACAAATCATGGTTTAAAAATTTGGAGCTTACTGATGATGGAGATAGAGTTGCACAGGCGAATGACGACGAGTGCCAAATCCATGGAGTTGGTGCAGTGCCTATTCAATTTCCTGATGGACATGTGAAGGTAATGAAAATGTGTTGTATGTTCCTGGCCTTCAAGAGAGTCTTTTATCTGTTGGTATAATGATAGATCATAAGTTGAAGGTGGAGTTCAACGACAAGAAATGCTAGATCAATGATGTGAAACGGGGTTTCAAGGTGATTGTTGATGGCTTTAGGGATAAAACTTGTGGTTTGTACAAGTTAAATGTTGTTGTTATGAAATGCAATGTGTTAGCATCTACATCTATATCACAAAGTGATTTATGGCATAGGCGCATGGGGCATTTGAACTTCAAAAGCTTGAGGCTACTTCGTAAGCTCAAGATGGTAACAGGTCTACCTAGTTTGGATGACAAAGAAGAGTCCATTTGCAAGGAGTGTGTGCTAGGCAAGTTACACAGGAAGAAGTTCAACAAAGAAGGAGCAACAAGGGCAAAATGAGTGCTTGAGTTGATACACTCTGACCTATGTGGGCCAATGAAGGTAATGTCTATTGGTAAAGCATTTTATTTGCTAACCTTCATTGATGATTACTCACAAAAGACCTGGATCTACACCATTAAGCAGAAGTCTGACACATTTGGATGCTTAAAAGCTTCAAATCATTGGTTGAAAATCAGTTAGGTGCTAAGATCAAGGTATTCAGGACAGATCGTGGTGGTGAGTATCGTTCCACAGATTTTATTGACTTTTGCAAGGAGCATGGCATTAAATAGGAGTTTGCGCAAGTTGATACACCTCAACAAAGTGGGGTAGCTGAAAGAAAGAATCGTACCATTGTCGAAGCAGCTAGGGGAATGATGACACATATGGGAGTTACTGATTCTCTATGGAGAGAAGCTGTCAAAACTGCTGTGTTCTTACAAAATAGAAGCCCTACAGTTGCAGTACATAATCGCACACCCGAGGAGGCATTCACTGGTAAGAAGCCTAAGATGGATGGGTTGCGAGTATTTGGATGTCAAGTGTATGTTCACATACCTAAGAGCAAGAGAGCCAAAATGCAGGTAAAGGGCTTGAAGTGCATTTTTATAGGATATGATGAACAAACCAAGGTATATAGATGTTATGATCCAGAGGGGCTACGTGTGCACATAAGCCGTGATATCTTATTTGATGAAATCCATAGATTTGGGGATGAAGAAGAGAATAATGATGAGCTATGCAAGCTTCTCAAAGAGGATGAAATAGTTCTACCACCACAGGAAGATCATCATGAGGATGATGAGGGACATGGTACTCCTCCCACCATAGAGACGAGATGGAGAGTGAGAAACAAATCTATTGGATCAGAAAAGACTGAGGTAGCAGGTGATAAAAGGAAGGAGCAAGATGCACCATGGGATTCCTATTCACCTCGTAGCGAATCACCTCAACGTAAGTTACCCAAATGGTATACTAAACTCATGAGTGACAAGGAAGGGAAAATTGTCGAGCCTAGCAAGGAGGGAGATTTGTGGCATTCCACATGAGAGAGGAAGGAACCTGACAAGTTTCAGGTAAATCTTGCACTTATGAGTGATATTATTTCATCTATTGAACCCTCTTGCTTTGAGGAGGCCAAAAATCAGGAGATATGGCAAAAAGAAATGCAGGAGGAGATTGATTCCATCAAACACCATGACACATGGGAGATAGTGGATCTTCCAAAGGGCAAAAGACTTATTGGCAACAAATGGGTATACAGGACAAAGTACAATGCCGATGGAACTATTTCAAAACACAAAGCAAGGCTTGTAGTGAAAGGCTATGCGCAAAGTAAGGGCATTGACTACTAAGAGACCTTCGCTCCTGTGGCCAAGTGGAATACACTTCGCATGGTGATTGCTTTGGCGGCACTATTTGGATGGAATCTACATCAGATGGACGTAAAGTCTGCATTTTTTAATGGTAAACTTGAATAAGAAGTGTACATGGAGCAACCTAGTGGCTTTGTGACACATGGCATGGAAGACAAAGTGTGCAATCTGAAGAAAGCCTTGTACGGATTGAAACAAGCACCACGTGCTTGGTATAGCCACTTTGATGGGCATCTCCTTTCTAGAGGTTTGATACGCACTTATTCAGATTTCAATCTTTACTACTTTGCTCATGACTCTAGTATCACACTGATTGTGCTGTACGTAGACGATCTCATAATCACAGGAAATGATGATGAGTTGATTGGTGCAATCAAGAAAGACTTATCCTCTAGTTTTGATATGACTGATCTTGGCTTGATGCACTACTGTTTGGGAGTGGAAGCATGGCAAGGTTGCAATAGCATCGCACTAACACAGACAAAGTACGTGAATGAAATTTTGAAGCGTTTCAAAATGTGCGACAGCAAGCCAGTATTCACACCTGTGGAGGTTGGTAAAAAACTATCTAATCAGGATGAGAGTGTACTAGTTGATGCCACTTTATTTCATCAATTAGTTGGTTCGCTGATTTATCTCACAACTAATCGTCCTGACATAAGTTATGTTGTAATTGTTGTAAGTCAATTTATGGCTACTCCTAGAGAGATTCATTGGAAAGCAGCAAAGAGAATTCTTCGTTATGTGAAGGGCACGATAATCCATGGATTGTTATATGAGAGGCATCATACTTTACCAGTTTTATAGGGCTTTGTTGATTCAGAATGGGCAGGCTATATTGATGATAGGAGATCTACCACAGGTTATATATTTCATGTTAGTAATGGTGTATTTTCTTGGTCAAGTAAGAAACAAGACATAGTTGCTCTTTCTACTATAGAATCAGAATACAAAGCACTATGTTCAGCTACGCAGGAAGCAGTTTGGCTAATAGAATGTTAGAAGACATTGGAATTCCG
This sequence comes from Diphasiastrum complanatum, assembly GCA_029204225.1. Classification (NCBI taxonomy): domain Eukaryota; kingdom Viridiplantae; phylum Streptophyta; class Lycopodiopsida; order Lycopodiales; family Lycopodiaceae; genus Diphasiastrum; species Diphasiastrum complanatum. The sequence continues at coordinate 66,951,642 of CM055099.1, read as the reverse complement.
CAGAATAAGCCTACTGTGATCAGATGTGACAGTCAGAGTGCCATACAGCTAGCTAAAAATCCTGTATTTCATGCACACACGAAGCATATAGAAATTAAGTATCATTTCATTAGAGAGAAGTTGTTATCTAATGAAATACACATAGTGCATTGTAAGACAGAGAATCGGTTAGCTGATATATTCACTAAACCTTTAAGTACTGATAAGTTTGAGTTTTTTAGAGAAAAGCTCTTTGTAAGAAAGATAAACTAGGGCTTAAGGGAGAGTGTTAGAATAAGTAAGCCCGAGTTTCTCTCACAGTTCATGACTTTCCATGTTCAGTAGTGATTTCGAGTTTTTTATTGTCTTTGTGATAGTATGAATGTGTGTCAGTTTGACGGTACACGTAGTGTAAGTTGGGACACGCGTCACGTAACGGGGACCGAATTGTCATGCAGCGGTACCCCACAAAAATTAAACTATGTATATATATCTTTCAGTCTCTTTTGTAAATAGAGTTCAGAAGTGTTCTCTTGGTTTTGTGTGTGATCTCTCTTTACTGTTTATCTGATTGATGTCAGATTGCTTGCAAATTAGCTAACTATACTGAAAGTAAGATCCTTGACATAATGAGCTACAGTTAAAAAGTTATGGCAAGCCAAAGGTATTAGTTTAACTATTATAATATTTTAATGATACAAAAGGGATCTTTGCACAAATTCTTACAAGGCCCTTTTCGATCTCAAAACTCTCCTAATGCATACAGAGGATATTCAACATGACCAAGGATTGGCAAAGTGGCTTTTTAAGTATCATGAGACGCGACAAGTTGTGCTTGTTAGTCCTATCAAGACAATACAATTTGAGAATGGAACGTGATTAAAGACATGAGGAGGACTCCACTAGCTACAAAAACTCTAGATTGCCTAATAAGAGCTTCTATAAATGGACCAAAGCTAGTGGACATGGAGTGGTAATGAGTTTTTAAGATATGGAAAGAGAGCAAAGACATGAATATAAGTGGTAGTTGTGTTGTGAGCTGAGAAGCTTAAGACACCTATTTGATATATTTCATATTTTTTCATGAGTATTAATTTAACTAGTAAAGCTTGTCATTTAATTTTTATGTTGTTCTACATTAAAACTCGTGCCTTCAAAACTCTTAACTTGCATGATATGCAACCAATTTGAGAGTTTCAATTCATAATGCATTTTCTGTGAGAAGATATTATCATTAATCCACCCATGGGTTATGATTCAATTTCACCTTTCTCATGAAAATGATGCTATTATATCTTTTTCAAGACTGTTTAAGAAAGTAGTGCAAAATGGGTTATCAATATTTTCCCTTTGCATAGCCTAGATGCTTTTTCTTTACACAGCCTTAAGTCCAACAACCATGTGCAACTATTGCTACCAGCTTTTTCATAAAGATTAAAAAATAAGCATCATCATGTGTTTTTTAATATTGGAGACAAATGTTCCACTACAAGATCACAAGACAAACACTCCATGTATTAAAACCAGCACAAAATAAAAAGCACAACAAGTAACCTTCTCAGTCAAACTAAGGAGGAGTTGTGGATCTTCACATGGTACACAAATTGTTTGATTCTTCCCAATTACACCATATTTTCAAATAAAATACGTGTTATATGTAATAAGGGTCCCATGTGCGATTGTCCCTAGAACTTTATTTTAATGTCCCTTCGAAAAAGTTTAGTACATGATGTATCACAAAGTATTGCAAATGGCCAGTTTTTAGATGATTTTTACAATTATACATCAATATGGACAATGCAGCTTCAAATTAGACAGGACTGAATTATTCCACTGGATCAAAAAGAATGCTCGTGACGTGCTTTTTCATTGCTGTGCTCGAAGAAAATCCATCAGTCTCAGCATACATGAAATGCAAAACTTTGGCCATGTTGAGGTGCAACTCCTTGCAAGCTCTGGGAACTTTTGTGGGTCTTAGAATCTCAGATACAAGCTGTTTCCTTGTGTGATCAATCTCATTCTGAGCCTTGTAGATTGCCTCCTCCTCTGTGATTTGGTACTCTCTCATGTAAATTGAAATGCTATTGGGCTTTCCTTGCCGTGACTCCCTCTGCAGAAACAAATTAGTATCAGCAGTATGTGGTGTTGGGAATTGTCTTAAAAAGACATTGCTGTGGCAGAAATATGTCTATACAGGAGCTGATGATCAGATTTTGCTTACCCTGTATCCTTGGATATCATTTAATAAGCGTCCACAATGGCTCAGGAGTTGCATTACTCTCCTGTAGTCTGGATGCGCCACGATTTCATCAGTCAACAACTCCCCTACAAAGTAAGCTGACGTGAGTACAATAGGCTCTAGTGCTATTGAGATCTGTGAGACATTCGTGTACTCTTGTATGGTAGGCTGCTGTCCTGACTGTGTCCACTCAGCCTCCTTCAGGTATGACTCTACCAAGCGTATCCACTGTAAAGACAAGGCGCTAATTACAAGTCATTGATCTGTGAAACCTGTAGTTCATCTAGAAAAAGTGACTGTATCAAAAATTCAAATGTCAGACTGAGCGGGCCCGAAAAGTTCTGTAATGTAGGGACAATGAGTGTGAGGAATGACATACAATTTCATGTAAATGTGAGCCGATATCGCTCCCTTGGTAACGTCTTCCTTCTTGAATGATGTCATCGGTTGTGTTGTAAAGTGCAAGGAAAACGATTTTCATGTCCTTGGACAGATTGTCAATAGCTGACAGATTCCAGCTGAAACCAGCAACTACCTCAGCTTGAATAATTTGTAGAGTTTTTTGCAGCCCACATGACACGCATAAATGCTAATGCTAACTACAAAGTACTGATGGAATCTTTCGCTTACCTTTTGACAGCAGCAACAAACTCTTTCAGATCATCCAAAGAAGCTCCGACATCAAAAAGATCGTCAATAACAGTCGATAGAACACAGCAGCGTGTCCAAACGGACCGCATACAAGCCATTTGGGGCTCAAATGCTGTTGCCGCAACTGTGAAGTAGCATTCAAGTGCCTTCTGACGAGAAAATTCCAGTTTCGAAAGTTGCATCTCTTCGTTCCAGCTGTACAGGAGCAAAAATTTTGTCTCGTAACGAAAAGATGCGCTAGTTCTTTCTCAAGGACGTAAATAGAAGCAATTTGCTAACCATTCAATTACATGACCTGAAATCAATTTGCGAGTGCAGAGTCTATAAAGTCAACATAACTCATAGTACTCTCTGTTTAGTTTAAAACTTAAACCCACTTCAAATATAGCAGGTGGCACAGCGGGCCAGACCTGTATATTTGCTGTAATTCCTTTTGAAAGTTGGACTGGCACACGTTAGAATCGGCCTTCGCTAGATTTAAGAGCATGTGATTGCTGATCATGTGCATTCTGTATTAAGACATATCTCACTCAATTATTTCAAGTGAAGATAGAGATGTAAACCTAGTACGGATTAAATCGCATGTGTGACAGCACATTGTATCTCATATCAGCATTAACTTCTAATTTGATAGTCTTTATTCACCTATAGACACTTTTTCCTATCCACGGATCGTTTGTTCCATAGAGCTGAATGTATTTCCGGGACTCAATTCGTTGTAATGTGGCACACCACGGAAAATCCAGAGCAAACTTGACCTGTAACAAGCTCATAGGGATTCAAGATGCCAATTCTACATGAAAGAAAAGATCGTATCGCCTGCGCTCGAACATAGACTAGGAAATTTTATGAGCATGATCATACCTCTCCAACTAAGTCCTTCGCTATAACCCACTTGTCAAAGAGAGTATTGGTATTGCGCGATCGTTCCAAAAATTTCCTTGTAAACAACTTTGCTTCTTCAAGAATTATCTCCTCGGGAAACTGTAACTGAGAAGCTCGATACAGCTGGAACATGCCAGTAGTTGCTTGGCCTACTTGTCCATAGAAAGCGAAAAACTCTCCATCCTTCTCGAAATGACTGAAAACATCTGCCAACAATATCCAGCTTGACTCGTACTTTGCTATAATTTACACAGAAGATTAGATACTGTGATAGTGATAGACATCCACCACGGGCTAAACTTACCAGCAGAGACATCATATCCATGGAGTCGAAGAAGGCGGAACGCCATAGCCGTGTCGTCCACGTCTTGTACAGAGGTTTCTCGTCCCCAACCTATTCCATTGGGCGTCCAGTATCTGAGGAATATTCAACAAACGATTCACCTCCTCCGTGAAAGATATGTTGGATGACACAAGGACCTGATTTTAAGCATTTCATATAGTCGAAGCTTGCACGTAACTGGAACAGAAGTAATCCAACGGCTACAACAGGAGGATTATCATCATAATTGGATCTATCATCATCTTGGCATAACAAATTAACGAAAGAAGATTTCACCTGTAGACGTAATCAAGTGCATCTTTAATCTCTTGCTTAAAGTAGCGAGAGATCCCAAGACGCTCAAGCCGATCCACGACCCACAAACGTTCGAATAGGTCCACGGGGTATACATTTGGAACTGCAATTGTTTTAAAGCAAAAGAAAATTCAGCTCGCAATGTTCTGAGTCCTGAATCACAGAGAATCGCCGCTGTACTTCTAACCTTATGTGTTACAGTGAACATTAAGAATGACGTTGCATATAATGAACCTCTACATAAAAGTCATGTTAATTGCACCTGCATTGCCAAATTTTTGCAGTATTGAAGTCAAATATTCTTGGCATCTACGATCACGTGTATGCATGAGAACGCATGCTGTTGATGCAGGCGAATTCAAAAACGATCCATTTTTGGACTGGAGTCTCAGAATCTTTTTCCAGTCCACATAATGGCTTAGCCCTTCTAAAGAGTGTAAGAGAGTTGTAGGAGTTTCATGCAACTTGTCGACGGATATCCTGCACTGACAACGTGAATCAGGATGGCAACAACACACAAGACAACAGACTACACAATATCAAGATTCTTATGTGCTGGAGCATGAGTTTAACTAATCCATATGTTTACTAGCAGACTTAGCCTTCACAGCGTTACTATTTTGGAAGCTCATGATTTACAATATCTCCATTCCAATGAGAATGCTTTTATTTATTGGGGATATCAAAGTTGACCTTTTAAGCTTCTTCTCTTTCAGTGCCACGATTCGTTTTACGATTGGCGCATTATATGGAATATCGATGTTTAATCTTTGTGCCTTCTCGAGCATTGTAGGAAAGACTATCTCAAATCCTATTGGCATGAGAGTGATATCAGCAACCTCCAATAGTTGCATTCCGCTGTGAATGAACCTTACACCTAATCATGTAAAACACATCTCAGAAAGTGTTCACAAATGCAATAAGCTGGTATCAAACTTCAACAATATAAATTGGCGAACTAGTATAAGTCAAGTACAAGCTAACCTTTTTCAACGTTACTACGGCCCACTTTCCAAGTCGACAAGGCTACAACGCATGCGAGAGTAGAGCATATTCGATCGAAGGCGAGGAAAAGGTGCGGGTCTCCCCATGAGCCGTCATGTAGCTGGTTGTTGATTATCCACTCCACACATTTCGGAAATTGAGGCCCTTCAGATCCATCATCCAAAGAAGGGACAATCGCTACCCAAGCGGTATCGTAAGCAGATATTGATATATCGCCATCGCCCATCGAGCGTAACATCTTTCTTACTGTTTCGACCAGGCCCTCCAATCGTCTCCTTGGCAATTCCTGGGACTCCCCATAATAGAAAAAGATCTTAGCTGCTGGTACACGGCTAGTTTAAGTCCATAAAGGATATCAATGCTTGCTAAGAGGAAAACATCTCCAACAAAGAATTACCTGAATGATTTCAGTCAGAGCCGGTTTAAATTCTACTTCTTGGGTGCTGGTTCTACTTCGAGAAACGTCTGACAGAATCGTGTTTCTTACTGCAGACAATATAAGAAACAAAAAGTAGAAAAAAAAATCTGAGCCTTATACTCATCGGAAGCTGGAAAACAACCTGATCTAAGATACAATTATATACTTGAAAAATTTAATCAAAAGTTTGTCTAGAAAGTAATGTGTTGGTCTTTTCGAAGCTCCAACGTAGAAAAACAAGTGAGATATGGGCAAAAAGGCAAATTTTGAAAAAGAGAATCTCGATAGAGGAAGTCTGTCAGTAGCAACAGTACACTTGATGCATGGTATGAGTTTGTGCTAGACCTGTTGCGGATGCTTGATGCTTGGACTAAGACTAGTAGGGGAGATTATGTGGTCTATGGAGGCTGTGCGAACGGATGCATGCTCCAGAACTGGAATGAGAAGATCGTTTTCTGTGTCTCGACTCTCAAAGACTGATGAGGGACGTGAGCCAGCTGGTATTGGCAGGTGGTCCGGAATAAGGATTATGTGCTCTACAACATAGCCAGGTATAGTGAGTGTGAGTTAAGCAAAATACCTAGCATCAACTTCTTCTCTTTCTTTAATCCGGTTTTGGGATGTTACAAGCTCAACAATCACCATGCAGCCTTGAGAGTTTTCAGCCTAAGACTCAAAAACCTAAACTGAATAATCTCACAGATTTTTGGATAACTAATCAAAAGTACTGCACTAGCTACTAATTAGGCCTTCGCCTTTCATAGTCTTACCCTGATCAATCCTACTAACTGCTCATAACCACGAAGTGCAAACATCATAGAAAGTAAGTAAACCAGAATTACGTTTTTAGCTTACCCAGAAGTGGGCGCCTCTTAATCTGCATGCCCGAGTACCGCATTGAAGGTTTACATTTTGCTGAAAATGGCTGTATGTCAGAGAAACTGGAGCCTCTGCTGGGCACATTGACGAACCCAGTAGAGTTTATATTACAGGTGTAGCTCGCCATTTCCCACAAGCTCACTTTCTATCTGTACATGAAGCATGAGAACATATATTAATCAGCGCCTAAAATTCTGGAGATCTGAGTGCCACATAATGGAAGACAGAGACAGCCCACTACCTCTTTTCAGCCAATTCTGCCAACTGTGAACCATCAGAGGGTTACATCCAAGGATTTGCTGAGTTGGTTAGCTTGATATGCAAAGTTACAGGTTGAAGGTGCTCTTGAAAACCAATATGCATATTTTGAACCTTAATGCTATATATTGAAGTACTCCATCATTCTTTGAAGGGCAAACCATTCTTATTCCTAAAAAGAGTTTTGGCATTTTTGTGAAATTTTGGCATTTTTGTGAACGAATTAGAGGAGACTCTAGAAATGAATCTGAATGAGTACGTGGGGCAAAAGTTTTTATTGTAAAATTTTTTACATGCAGCTTTTGGCAACATTTACCTTTTTTACATGCACCTTTTGTGGGGAATGTGCATGTAAAAATAATTTACAACATAAAAAAGAAAGAAAAGTAAAAATAGATTTAGGAGGAAGGGATGCCCCTTGGGCGATTTCGCCCTCGGAAGAGAGTCCCCACCCTAGGTGGCCACCCCCCCCCCCCCCCCCCAAATGCTAGGTGCTGTGGCTTTGTATTCAAGAGGCACCCTCAGAGCCTCAATATGCATCCACCTTTCTCTCTCCTCTGGAATATGCCATTCTCTTTCCAAAATGTTCATCCACCTTTCTCTCTCATTCTCTCACTAAAACTTGCATTCTCTCTCCACCCTCACACATAAGCATTACTTAGTGAAAGGCCTGAGGGCCTCAGGCCTTCTGTGCAGCAGGTTGGGGCCCTACCCTTGAGTTCTCGCCCTCAAACAAGGGTTGTGCTAGCACGGAAGGCCTCAAACGAGGGCCTTCCAACCCCCATAAGGCCTTTTCTCTTGGTGTGCTATCACATGACTTTGACCACCTATTAAAACATGATTTTGACCACTAACAAAACATGTCTATTTATTGTGCAACAGTCATTTTAGTGACCTTTGCATCTGACGACCATAAAATTATGGCAAGGCAATTGGAAACCAAAATTCATGTTTAAACCTTGAAGCTATCTTGTAAAATATTCCACAGGTCTTTGAATTTATGTTTTGGGGAAAGGTATTTTTAATGACCTTTGCACCCGATACTAGGTGTAAAGATCACTAGATAGACTTTTCCTAAGCATAAACAATTTTGGCATTTTACATTATGTTCCAAAATAATTTTATGGCCCATAGGTTTTGACCTTTTATGAGGTGTAGTGCCCAAATTTTTCATGGACATTTTATGAGGTGTAAATTTCATGTCAAAAGTTTTATGAATTGCAAGACTAGGTAATGTGTCACATGTTGCTCTTACAAATGATAATCTACTATACTATTTTATGGTCCTTTTCCATAAAACAACTCACCCACAAAGCTAAAATTCATAATTTCCAATTGAGGAATGAAGTTATTTGCATGATTTAATGCACTTCAAACATATGAAATAAGATTCCCACACAATTCTTTAAAACAAGTTTCTAATTAGACTCCAATTGCTTCAACTTTTAGATGAAATTTGACCCATCATTCAACTTCATTACTTGAAGGGTGTTTTCCTTCATACGACATTTTGTAGATTTTGAGCTTTCAATATTTTCAACCTAGTTTAGAGATGGCATATAGCATGAAATCCATTAAGCCCAGTCATGGTCACATGTTTATTGAAAGATCTTTCTTATGGCAAGCTAAAGGAACCATTTATACGAATTTTTGGCCTTGCCTTGCAAAAACAATTGTGTTCAAGTGGGCATGAACATGAAACAGTGAAGAGCATATAACTTTCAAAGACATCAATGACAAAAAGGAGAATGTCACTAAAGAGGACAAATGTGTGATTGTACAACACTTACAAGCCACCAAAAAATAGACTTCACTAAAAAATGAAAAATCAAGCATTAAATTATGGTAGACTTCATGAATAAGTAATAACAACTTGATATGTCCCTTGTCTTGTCCTAGTTGAATCTAGTTGACTGAGTATGTTTATGCGAATGGACAAACAAGAACAAATCTTTTTCTATGTATGAAATGCTTTGAGGGCTTTGTGTTCCATATTTTGGATCTACGTACTTATGCGGTTAGGTCACATATATATAATACTCGTTATGTTCAAGTATGCCAAAAAGTTTGACCCAACATAGCGACAATTATAGGTTTGAAAACCTATCAAATTTGAGCATATGCAAATTTTGTTCTCAATATTGTCACGTATGCCAAATCCATAATGCACTCAATTATTAATTTTGGAGGGTAGTGGTCAAGGCCACATTTCATAGAGAATTATTTTTCTAGCTTTTCAAGCATGCCAATTCTTTATAAAGGAAAATGCTTTTATTTTTTTCTTTCATTTTTCCATCCACATGAACCAATAAAAAGCCTATAATTGGACCTCAACACAACAAACACAAACTCCCATAACATGATCGTAGACTGTACTTGTCATTGGGCAAGTCTAAAACACATGTGGCTTGTAACACTGCTCATGGTATGGCTCTCGAGCACAAACTCCCATAATTTGAACATGAACTTGGGCAATATTGATATGTGGTATTACTTACAGGGCCATTTTGAGTCACTTGGGTTTCTCTTATGGCACCATCATTTCAGTATTCATCTCAAATACTTTTGACCCAATCTTGTTCTAGGTCAAAAATTGTGTGAGCAAGCAAATATAAGAAATTATGTTTGCCACAATATGTTCCTTGTCCATTTGTACTAAATCTCGTTGTCATAGCTCAACATTAACCCTAACCACCTTTTGCCTAAGAGTTAAATTGATTTGACTCTAGAAATGGAATTCAATCCTTCCCAAGAATTTATCAACACAATGTAACAATGACAATCTTTAATAACGTGAAATATGGCCAATGTCTTTTTCTTATAAATTAAAAGTTATTTTCTCCTCATTGGATATTTTCCTTTCATCAACTATTACATCATGCTCTTACTTTAGCATTACCCGCAATCATTTTTCAAAAGTATCATTTTTAATCACAAATGGCTTGGGAATAGCAAGAAAGCATAATATGAGTGTAGAATTTGTGGGTGAAGTCAATTCCTCAATTATATTTGTGCTTATTCATTCCAAATAAAATACACCTAGAGAAGTACAACATTGTTAGCATATTGCACAATTTTCTTTTGGTAGAAACACCGAATTTAATTTCAATAGAAAGTTATTGATTATGTTATTTATTCAAAATTGAAAAGTGGTTGGGACATTGCTTAAACTAAAGGGGATTATTTTGAACTCATAAAAATTCATCACCTTGCTCTACTCCAATTCCATGGTATCTTTTTCTAAGATGAAGTTTGAAAAGGAATCTAGCTCCACGTAGTTCATTGAACAAGTCATTCACAGTAGGAATTGGAAACCCTTTTTTTTTTATGATTGCCTTATTCAATTCATGATACTCAATCCCATTCTGAATAATGTGATGTTTTTCCATACCAGAAAATAACCTCAACCAAAACGATTTCATGCACCACCTCCTTGTTTGGTGGAAGACCAAGTGGTAAATTTTTAGATTTGTTGCATTTGAATATTTTATCTAACTTAAGCCAAGTTTTCAAATGTGCTTGGCTCTAGTATATTTCAACCCAACAAATCTAAAAAGCATGCAACACTGACAAAATATGAATGCAAAAATAGACAAAAAGTGGAAAGCATGCAACAATGACAAAATCTGAATGCAAAACTAGACAATTATGTATTCAGATTGAATGTATAGAAATACAAGTCAGATGATGCTAGTGAGCACAAATCAATAGCGGGTGAAACCCCATGCTCACAAGGATAACTACAATCTATAACAACTATGAGCTTGTTCTAACAATCGGTTTAAAAAGAAAGAATCAATGCTTGAAAGCATCTACTATGTCTGTCTCTGATAAGCTGTCATCTCAACTATAGAACATGTCAATAGACAAATCTCGATTCTACCAACAAAGTGCACAGTCTAATCGACAAAGGTTGAGAAACTGAATTCGAAACATTTTTATTCTTGTTCGAACTCGAAACAGTTTTATTCTTGTTCAAACTCAAAACACTTTTATTCTTGTTTGAACTCGAAACATTTTTATTCTTGAACTCGAACTTGAAAGATAAATTGTCTCAAAAGATAAATTGTCTCGAAAGATAAATTGTTTGGAAACAAAATGTCATTGTATATCAATTGTCTTAATGGTTAGATTGACAGTTATAGAAGGAAGAAGGGCCAAAGACCCATCATGTGACAATATAAGTACATGTACACTTACTCATTGTATGCACAAGGCAACAAGAGATGTATATAGAAGAATCAAAATCAGAATTATAAAAATTCGATTGATCAAAGTTTGCAACAAATGATTTTTTTCCAGTCCTTCTGATTATCCAAAATTGTCTCTCACACTCACTCATATATCTCCTAAATCCGCATGTTTTATTCAATCAAAGTAGAAACTGCTCTATTAGTACATAAAGCATAATCAGACACGATTGAAGACACTGATATTAGTTTGATTTATTCAGACTTTCATTGTGTTCTCTGAAGGAGAATTCCTAGTATTTTACCTACAGTGGTATCAGAGCTGACACATCCATCAACAGTCGTATCTGGAGCTAATTCGAAAGAATAGAAAATGTCTTCGATCAGCAATATTCAATCTAAGATCAATACGATCTTGGATACAGAGAAGGTTCAAATTATTTAGTCTGGAAGTTAAAGACTTCACTCATACTGAAGGGCGAAGGTCTTTGGCAATGGGTAGATTCAACAGAAGAGAAGCCAATTACTCCTGAAAAAGGACTTCATGAATGGAGAGAGAGAAATGACAAAGCTATAGCAATTATTGCATCTTCAGTTAATGACAGCATAATACTAGATCTTTCATCAACTTCGAACGCAAAAGAATTGTGGGAAGAATTGCAAACCAAGAATGAGACTCGATCACGAAATCAAATCATGTCCTTGGAGGACCAATTGACTTACGTACAATGGGACGACAAAGATCTGACCACTTTCGTATGAAAGATAAAGAATCTGTTTATTTCTTTGCAGAATTTCGACATCAAAAATGCAATCTCAAAGGAAAAATAGCCTAGCTATTTTCTTCGAGCCCTACCCAGGTCATTCCACACAACTCGAACTTTACTGGTGAAAGATTCGTCTATGACATTTCAAAAGGCAATAGATGGAGTCAAAGAGGAAGTAGAAGCTCCGAATGCTATGACGATAATGGTGATTCAGAAAAAGTTCTATTTACTCAAAAGAATAAATCTTCGAAGAAGTTTAAGTCTAAGAGAGAGTCGTCTAAGAAGAATGGAAATCGTTTAGACGAATCCAAAACAAATGATCGACAATTAGAAAAACAACAGAAAGATTTTGGTGATAGGAAGATTTGAAACAGATGCAAAAGATCAGGTCATACAGAAGACTAGTGTTGGTTGAATCCAAAGATTGATTGTATTCATTGTCATAAATGGGATCATGCAGTAGTAGGCTGTTATCAAAACCCCAGGAACAAGGAGTAGAATCAAAGTGAACTTCAGATTCAAATTTTGTCGAAGACAAAGCAGAATGCTCCAGAGCAGCAGAAGAGAGGACAACAAGAAACTCAGCAGCATATGTTTGTGCTGATCTATGTTGTTCATCGAATTCAAAAATTCGAGAAGTAGTACTTGATTCGGGAGCCACCTCACATTTTGTTTCCTCGAAACAAATTTTATCTGACTATAAGAAGACGAATTCTTCGAGATTCATTATATTTGGAGATGGTTCTAAGCATGAAGTTGATGGAATTGGTGTACTGTGGTTAGACACGAATCAAGGTGACAAGAAACTAGACGAAGTTCTCTTTGTTCCTACTCTCGATAAAAATCTTCTATCCATAGCAAAGATAGTCGACACAGGAATGTCAGTAACCTTCACAAGGGACTCTTGTAAATTGTTCGATGAAGATTTTGATAACCTAGTTAGGTAACAAAGATGGTAATTTGTATCACTTGAGCATTTGAACTAGAGTCGAGCAAGCAAATCAAAATCAAGAATCGACAGATATTCAGTGGTACAAGAGGTTATGTCACATGAACATGGAAGCCTTGTACCAAGCCAATAAGAGTCAGAGAATTGAAGGAGTCGAAATCAAGAGTCAAGATATTTGAACTACCTATGATCTTGTCTTAAAGGCAAAATGACTCGAACACCTTTCAATAAGGATGTTTATAAAGCAACCAAGGTATTGGAATTTGTACATTCGGATATTTGTGGACCATTCAGAGTATTGTATTTAGGTGATGCAAAATACTTCATAATGTTTATTGATGACTTCAGCAAGTTTGTTGTAGTATATTTTATTTGTACAAAATTAGAAGCTTTCAAAAAATTTGTTGTGAGTATGCGAACTGGGATGAGAGACAGACAGATCACAAGTTGAAGCAAATTCGCACAGATCGTGGAAGTGAGTACATTCTCAACAAATTTAAAACTTTCTGCATTGATCGAGGTATTATGCATATGAAAATTGCATCATACACACCTCAGCACAATGGAATTGTTGAACGAAGAAATCGTACACTAATGGAAGTTGCCAAATGTATGATGGCTCATGCAAAAGCACCAAAGCAGTTGTGGGCGGAAGCATTGGCTACGTCGAAGTGTCTATAGAATCGAATTTTGAAACCTAGAATACTGGATAAAACTCCTCACAAAATATGGTGGAAGTCGAAGCCAAATCTGGCTCATGTTCGGACATTTGGATGTGCAGTTTATATGCACATACCAGACAAATTGAGACAGAAACTTGAGGGAAAGACAGAACAAGGTTTTCTGGTAGGATTCGAGTTACATTCTTTATATTATCGAGTCTACATACCGAAAGAGGAGGTTTACATGGAGCAACCCGAGGGCTACATTTCTCATGGCAAGCCTAATCATGTGTGTTTTCTCCAAAAGAGTTTGTCACTTTTCTACTTTCTCAAAATTTCATTATGAGTGAGTATGATCATTCACTTTATTTTAGATTTGTTGAAAATGATGTTACTATCCTTCTGAGTCTATGTGGATGCAGGCAACAAAGAAGATGTAGATGACATCAAGATAGCACTCAAGGAGGAATTTGAGTCACATGATCTTGGTCATTTTTACTATATCTTGGGAATAAAAGTGTTTAGAACTTCTCGAACTACTTTTATTTTTTCAGAGAAGTATGATAACTCTATTATTAAAAGATCTCATATGGATGATGTTAAATCTATTAATACACTTATGGAATCAAATGTAAAACTCACTATAAGAGGTAATGAAAGATCCTTCGAGGACATTACTATAAGAGAAAACTCCTCAAGATCCTGCTTACAAGACAAACACAATGGAAAACACGCTATATAGAAACCACCCAACCAAGTAGAAGCAACCAATCAACTCTAGAAGCTTCACCCCCAAGCCAAGAATTAGGAAGCATGAAACTAGATTGAGAGTCTGGCAATGAATCAACCACAAATATGAGTAGTAGGGCAAGTTTGGCCTCCTTATATAGAGCCTAGAACCACCTGTGCACATAGACATGCAAGGTCTTGACTCCCCTATCATAGATTCATCTAAAAAGACTAGGAGTATACTGAATCCTATCTCTTGGTCATGGACATAACAATTACTCTCTATAGGAAGCTAGTTGGTTCACTCATATATCTAACACACAAGACCTGACCTAAGCTATTGTGTTGGTAGATTAATTCAATTCATGCATGATCCTATTGTGAAGCATTGGAAGCTAGGCAAGAGAGTATTGAGGTACATCTCGGGTTCTAGAGACTTTGGCATTGTTTATAGGGGATCATCTCCTAACTTGTTTGGATTTTTAGATTCGAACTTTGCTAGAGATCAAACGGATAGGAAATCCATAAGTTCACATGCTATTTTTACAGGTGATGAAGCTATCTCATGGATGTCGAAGAAACAAGCAACAATCTCTTTATCCTCAAGTGAGGTCGAGTACAAAGCCTTAACTTCAAGCACCCAGGAGATGCTATAAATCAAAAGGATGGTAATGGATATTAACTTGCTGTTAAAAATTTCCAATAATATTTTGTGATAACCTTTTAGCTTAAACTTTGGAAAGCAGTCCTGTTTTTCATGCAAGGAGCAAACATATTGAGGTGGCTTATCATTTTGTGAGAGAATAAGTCATGGCAAAGGACGTGGAGCTTCAACATGTCTCATAAAGGGAGTGTGTGGCTGATGTCTTCACCAAAGCATTGGGAAAAAACTTGTTTATGAAGAATAGAACTCATCTTGGAGTACTATCAAAATCTATGCTAAAACTAGTTGAAGAGGGAGTGCGAAAAAATCAACTAGTTAGGTTGAGTTAAATTGGCAATTTTGAGGCCAGCTTGAGATTTCAATTTAGAGATAGATTTTTTAATGCCAATAAGGCCTAGAATAGTTTTTTTACTTTTTTGGCAAGTAGTGAAGTAGATAAAGTTGGATTTAGACCTACTCTCATTGGTGGATATAGATACATTGCATTTAGTCACTTAAAACTAGGTTTTTTGTGAATAACCTAGAAGTTGCTATTTTAGGGCTATTTTAGGGCAAGTGGCCAAGTGAAATTTTGGATGCTATAAATAGCCATACCAGTATGGAGAACTGGTCTTCATGTTTTCATTTTGTATGAAGAGCTTTCCTCTTTTGATTCTATGTCCATCTCTTTCATATTTCTCATGATATCTTGAGTTCTAAAGGTAGAATGTGATTGTTCTTGTAGTACTTGAATCCACATGTGTGAAGGACAATGTGTTGTTAATGTTGTATGGATAGAGACAATAATATATTAGATCTTAGTGATTATTGATCCATTAAGTGTGTTTTGGATCTAATTTGATCACACTTTATGTACCATCAATCACTAAAAACTTTTTGAGTGTTGGCCAATTGATGGATAATGGCCTTCTGTAAAATTTAAGCAATGGAGTTTATTCCATCTTTAAGAATGATTATTGCATAGCTAAAGGATTTAAACAAGGTAGATTTTTTAAATTAGATGGTGATGTGGCAATGGAGGGTGTAAACTTGGCAAACAAGGTGATCACCCAGGTGGACCTATGGCACAAAAGGTTTGGCCACCCCAACTTCAAGACAATAGAATCAATGTGTGCAAAGGAGCTATCACTCGACTTCCCCAAGGAATTGTCAAGGTGTGGTAAGCTTTGTGAGGCTTGTAGCCTCAAAGGCTCATAAGCTTCCTTTCTCAAGATCTATCACAAGAGCAAACACTTCTCTTGAAGTCAAACATTTGGATGTGCATAGTTTCTCACAAGCATCCAATGGAGGTGCAAAGTATTATATGTATCAGTTACAGATAATCATTCCAGATATGCTTGGATTTTTCTTTTGCCTTCAAAAAGTTTGGTCTTTGATTCATTTGTAAAATTCAAAACTTTAGGTGAAAATCAGCTTGATACCAAGATTAAGGTATTAAGATATAATAATGGAGGAGAGTATATCTCCAACAAAATGATAGAGTATTGTAATGTTAATGACATTAAGAGGGAGTTAACTTGTCCTTATACCCCTCAAAAAAATGGAGTGGCCGAGAGAAAGAATAAATCTCTATCTGAGTGTGCTAAAGCGCTAGATGATTCTCTACCAAAACCATTTTCGGGTGAGACAATTACTTGTGCTCACTTTTTGTGCAATAGATTGCCCAACCAAGCCATTGGAGGAATCACACCATTCGAGGCTCTATATGGTGAGAGCCTGAATCTCAAAGATGTAAAAATCTTTGGATCTACTTGCTATGTTCAACAATTTCTGGATACTACTATCAAAGTTATATTTGTGGATTATAATGAAAATAACAAAGGATCTAGAGTCTTCAATTCCATCACTAACAAAGTAATAGTGAGTATGCTAGGATGGAGGAGGAGCTTCAAAGTGATCAAGAGCTTGAAGATACATCCGAAGGTCCAACGACTCCAAGAAGATCCACTCGATTAAGAGTCGAGGCTCACTTACATTGGCAAATGTAATCGATTAAAGGGAAGGCACTTCATCTTTGACTTCCTATACTTTTCGTACTTCAATTCTTGATGAACCAACTTGCCATGAAGATGCTTGTAAATCAAGAAGTTGGATGGATGCTATGCAAGTAGAGTATGATGCTCTCATGGAGAATCATACTTGGGAACTTGTTGATCTTCCTCAAGGGAAGAAACCACCTGATTGCAAGTGGGTGTATAGATTGAAGTATAACCAAGATGGATCAATAAATAAGTATAAAGAAAGTCTTGTAGCAAAAGGTTTTTTGCAAACTGAAGGCATTGATTATGATAAAACTTTTGATCTTGTGGCTAAGCTAGTTACAATAAGATTTATCATTAGCCTTGCTACTACTTTCCATTGGAAACTATTTCAACTTGACGTTACAAATGCCTTCCTCAATGGCTACTTGGAGGAAGAGAACTACATGAGGCAACTCGAGGGCTTCATCAAGGAGGGGCTCTAAGGAAAAGTGTGTTTCTTGAAAAAGAGTCTTTATGGACTCAAGCAAGCATCTCAAGCTTGATAGTCTAGGCTTAACTCTTTTCTTATTCCCATTATTTTTGTATTGAGTTCATATGATCCATCATTGTATATGAGGTTTAATGATGGAAAGATTATTGTACTTGTATTGTATGTTGATGACATAATCTTAAGTGGAAATGATCTAGATGGAATAAGAGATGTTAAGATTGCTCTAACCAAAGAGTTCAAGGTGGTTGATCTCGGATTATTGCACTTCAATCTAGAAGTCATAAGAAGATTGGTTCTTAGCTTCATATGTCAATCTAAATATGCTACATCCATCCTAGATAGATTTGGAATAAAGAATTGTAAAGGCATTGAGACTCCAACGGAGAAAATTGTAAAAGCATCTATAAGTGGTGATAAAGCATCCTTTGAGGACATCACTATCTATAAAAGGCTTATAGGCTGCTTAATTTATTTAACTATAATTAGCCTGATCTTAGTTATAGTACTAGAAAGTTAAGCCAATATATGCAAACTCCTCTTGTGTCACCTTGGAAGATGGCCAAAAGAGCCCTAAGATACATGTCATGAACTAGGAATTTCAGCATACTCTACAAAGGGACTAATCTTGGCTTAAGAGCCTATAGTGACTCGGATTTTGCAGGTGACAAAGTGGATTGAAAATCTACAAGTGCATTTGCTACATTCCTTTGTGATGGATTAGTATCATGGCTTTCTAACAAGCAAGATACTATTTCATTGTCTTCAACCAAATTCGAGTATAAGGCCTTGACATCAACATGCAAGGAGGTCTTATGGCTCAAAAGGCTATTGGTTGGATGTCAAGTTATGGAGGCCGAGGAGGTACCTTGGATCTATTGTGATAGCCAATTAGCCCAATCACTTGCTACCAATCCCACATTCCATGCAAGGAGGAAACATATTGAGATTGCTCAGGGAGAAGGTGCAAGCCAAAGAAATCAAGCTCCAACATGTGTCTTCATCGAATTGCTTAGCTGATTTGTGTACTTAATCCTTGACTAAGAATTCTTTCATTAAACTAAGATCATCACTTGGAGAAATTGATAAATCTATCATAGTTTCCGAAGCTAGATTTGAGGAGTGTGAAAAATAGTTGTATGTGATTTTTTGATGTACTTTTGAATCCACACGTGTGAATCCATATTGCCACTTGTGAAGTCTATTCTATAGATAGGTTAGATCTCATTCATAGGGTTTGTTAGATTTGTTTGGTCATGATTCCTAGATTATAGGACCAAATTCCTTGAATCATGGAGGTGGTTGATCTACCTAGCCACCAACTTGGCAAAACTCTAGGGTTAGGTGAGATTGACAAACTAGGGCAAAAATAGTCAATCTTAATGCCTTAGAATTTTTTAGAGCAATTTTGGCAATCTTGAGTACCTTCACTATGTGCATTATGTTCTTGTGATCTAAATGAAAAATGAGTGTTATTAATGTTTTTCTCTTATAGCAGGCCATATTGGAGGTCATACCACACACGTGTGGGGTATCTCCATTTTTTATCATTAATTGGATTGCTCTTGATTGATGAATGCAAAATTGCCAATGTAGATCAAGTTTTTGGTACCTAATTTTACATTGGATAGATTAATCAATCAATCAATCACTCTTGGGAGTCATTTGTAGGCTCATGTAAGGTCCAAGTATTGTACTTTCAACACTAGATATAAGAGTCCAAGCTCTTATTACATATTTTACAATTTCGAAATTTTTATAATAATCCATGTCATCTACACTGATGATTGCTTAAATTATAAATACTCGGCATATGCATCCCAACTGGTGGGTTTGACCATCAGATCTCACTAACAAGATGACACTTTTCTACAAAGAAACAAGACAATAATTTCATTTTCCATTTTATGTGCCAATCTTTTACAACCTCTAGTGTTTTTTTCTTCTTCGTCCTTGCATAAGTTTCAAGCTGGAATCTGAGATATAGAGAAGACAATAGTTTTATTTAGTTCAATATTTGTTGACCTCTTAAACTCTTCTTGTAGTTTATATCGGGAGTTAAAATACTCAGTGAGATGGCTGCAAAAGAAAGGAGGGTTGGGAATCTATATGATGAAGTACCAACCTTTCCACAAGCTCTTGCTGATAAAAATCAGATCTTCTTATGGCATCAACGGTTGGGCCATGTAAGCATAAAGACTATGGAGCTTATGCAGAAAAGGTAGCTTGTGAAAGGGCTACCTACAATGTTTTTGAATGGCGACATAAAGACATGTGAGACATGCATAAAAGAAAAGCATGCCACAAGGTCCTACACTACAGTCAGAGCAAGAGAAAGCAAGCTTTTAGATATCGTTCATTCAGATCTTTGTGACCCATACATTCATTGATGACAAAAGTAGAAGAGCAAGTGTTTTCTTATTACAAAATAAGAATCAAGCACTTAAAGCCTTTCAGAATTTTAAGGCACAAGCTAAAACTCAAACTCCCTATTTTCTTCCCCACCGTTGGGTAAGTATATCAACTAACTTACCCTCCCTCCCTCGTTCCTTTTTATCACACTAAGCAAACAATCAAATTCAGGCTTTCTCAAGGTCCATTTTTTCGCGATGTGTTAGGTGCTTTTTGCGATAGCTAATATCAGATCTCATGCCTTCAATACAGTTTGTTATTCGGTGGAGTTCCTCCAAATCATTCAAATTATCCAAGCCATGCCTTGTTTCTGGCTGTAAATCAAAAGCTTCGGACTGATGGGGGACGTGAATATGTCTGCAAAAACTTCAATAGTTTTTTGAAAGAAGGCAGAATAAGATAGTTCACCACAAGATACATGCCTCAGCAAGATGGTGTTGCTGAAAGAAAGAATTAAACCCTGTGTGAAGCTACAAGAAGCTTGCTTATTGGAGCACACTTGAGCAAGTACTTATGAGAGGAAGCAATTGCTACAACTATGTATTTGCAAAAGAGACCATTGTGGCAACTCAAGATTCTACGCCTTATGAAGTATGGATGGGAAGCAATCCAAAAGTGTCTAACCTTCATGTGTTTGGCTATGTATGTTTTTCTTAGATTCCCAAAGAACTTCGCAAAAAACTTGATGAAAAAAGTGTGAACTGCAGGTTTTTGGGATATGCATTACAACAAAAATGATACAAATGTTGGGATCCTTTAAGCATATGTGCACTTTGATAAAGGCAACATACCAGCTAGTGAAGGTGATACAAACTTTGTGAATTCCTAATCCTTGTTGTGAAGTACATGAACTCCACATTGAGCAACCAACCGAGCCTGTGGAAGATGGGGCAGCAAGTCTAGAAAGAAGGCACTTTGAATGTGATGTTTAACCAGGCCCCAGGTTCAGTTGAGGCTGAAACAGAGAGACAAAATACTTCCAATACTACAAACAAAACAACCACAAAATTCAAGACTGCCAGATACTGCAAGCTAAGAACAACAACAAGGAATAGTCGAATCACTTGGCCAATGCAGCTATAGAAGCTCTGCATCCTATTCAAGAAGCGGATCATAATGCCTTCATGACCAACCATCAAGGAGCATCCAGCGACAGTTCTTGGTTCCTAGATTCCGGTGCCATTCAGCATATGACCAGCCTCATTGGCTGTTTTGAGTCCTATACACCCTACAGAACCAATAAATATGTTCACCTTGGCGATAATAGCGCACAAGCTATTAAAGGTGAAGGTACTGTAAGATTGAACTTTGCAAATGATCAATCTAAGCTACTTTCTAAAGTCTTGTATGTACCCAATTTATCTAAAAATCCGCTCTCTATAAGCAGAAGCACGGATCTAGGACATAAAGTAGAATTTGAATGCGATCAGTGCAAAGTAGTTGATAGGACAGGCAAGATCCTAGCACTCGAAAAGAGGCATGGATACTTGTATAGATTAAGTCATTGCTTTTCTGCCTCTAGTCAGGCGCTCAATACTTCTATTCAAACAAATAAAAGTTTACTTTGGCATTATAGACTTGGTCACTTCAATCATGTTGTTGTACAACAAATGTCTAGAAATTCTATTGTTCTTGATCTAGACTATTCTAGTGATAAAGTCGAGCTACCTGTCTGTCAAGACTGTCTAGTTGGTAAACAGAATAGGAAACCATAGATCAAGCCATCAACATACTACTAGAGGATTGTTAGACATTGTGCATTCAGACATTTGTGGCCCGATGAAGAATCCTGCGCTGAAAGATGCAAAGTATTTTATTACTTTTATTGATGAATTTTCTAGAAGGACTATGGTGTATTTTATCAAGAAGAAATCAAAAGCCTTCAATTGCTTCAGAATCTTCAAGGAGCGTGCAGAAAAAGAGACTGGAAGGATGATCAAGGCCTTAAGGTCAAACAATGGTGGAAAGTACATCTCTGTTGAATTTAAGGAGTACTGCCAGAGCCAAGGCATTGAGCAGCAATTCAGCACTCCTTACAGTCCTCAGTCTAATGATTTAGTCGAGAGGAAGAATCGTACTCTAGTTGAATTAGCTAAATGTATGCTGGCGCATGCATCGCTGCCCAAGAGCTTATGGATCAAAGCTATCTCCACTGTAGCTTACGTCCAAAACAGATGTTCGACCAAGGCCCTCTCAGGCAAAACAACCCATGAGGTGTGGACAGGCCCTAAGCCTTCTGTGAAGAACTTAAGAGTATTCGGATGCATTGCCTACGCGCAGATCCCAAAAGACACGAGAAAAAAATTTGACTTCCAAGGTCTCAAGACCATCTTGATTGTATATACTTCATCTGATAACACATACAAGTTGTATGAAACTGATACCCAACAAATCTTGTACAGCCGAAATACAGTCTTTATCGAGGATCAGTTCGTCAACATCAAAGGCAAGGATTGTTGTTCTAGGAGAACCTTCATCACCTACCATTGACACGACAATCAGAGCTTCGGGCTCAGGCATGTCCATTGTCAACCCACTGTTTGACACGATCAGACAAAGGTGTTGCTACTACCCAGCAACAAGTCCCAGGAGTAGTTCATCAGTCAATTCCTCCCAGAAGATCAAGTTGAGTGTGCACACAGCAACCCACAAGGTATACTCTTGAGTCTGCATGTCTCTTGAAACAAGAACCGACAACAGTCGAAGGGGCACTCAGCCAACCAGACTCTAATCTCTAGAGAGAAGCTATGGACAGAAAGTATTCCTCTCTGATCAAGAACCAAATGTGGTGACTAGTCAAAGCTCCTATTGAGTGTAATATCATTGATTGCAAATGGATCTTGAAGATCAAGTACAATGCCATGGAGCGATTGATCGAAGGTAGGCCAGAATGGTAGCACAAGGATTCACTCAGATCCGCAATGTTGACTATAGTGAGACTTTTAGTCCAGTAGTCAAGCATTCATCGATCCGAGCCCTTCTATCATATGCTACAACTGCTGACCTCAAAGTGTGAAAGATTCAACTAGTTTCATCATATTTGCTACATTTCCATATTTGGCATATTGAGGCCAAAACTTGTTTTAGACTTAGAGATTGACTTTTCAAAGTTCATTAGTCTAAATCTCATTTGAATAAACACTTTTTGAAAGTGTGGGAAAGTTAGAATGCAAGTTTGAGTAGATTCAAATTTGAATAGTTGGGTACATTGAATCTAGACCCAAAATTAGTAGGGTTAGCATTTTGGTGGGAAAGCCAAGTGGCCAAATAGGATTTGGACCTACTATAAAAGGATGTAACTCGTGGAGAGAGTGGCTATCTCATTTCATGCTTATACATGGTTCTCTTGGGTTCTACTATCCATTGGTGCACTATCTTGGTAATTGCTTGCAATTCTATGTGTACAATGGTCTATATTTGTTATTTTTGGATCCACACGTGTGAGATATAGTAGCTTGCTGGTTTTGTATGGACAGCAACAGTACTTTATCATTTCATTCAAGTTTGATCAAGTTCCATTAGTGTTTGCATCTCATTTTGTGTGTAGATGCTGATTTTTCTACATTGGTGAGATTGGTAGTGTATTTCTCTTTCTAACCAAAGATCATTCAAGTAGATTGGATCATAATGATCTGAAATCTTTCACATGGTATCAGAGCTTGTGTTTCAGGTTATTAAGGAGGAAATCAGATCTATCAATGATTTGGTGAAGATATCAAGTCTAGAGCATGCTAGAGAGGATTCTACATCAAAATCGAGTTTTTTGCTTTTGTAGATTGGATCTTTTGTACATCAAAACACTATATAGGTCAATATACTTGATCAATTCCAATTTTTGAGTTCACATACTGGATCTGGCCAATTTTTGGATCATTGGATCAGCCTAAGTGGTGGCTTATAGATTGCATATCATATTTTCAGTATTTGCATGTAGATTTGGAATAGTTAATTTTTTGTGATTTTGTCAAAACTCTAATTTTGATTGGATCTCTAGATAG